>JAJGRX010000401.1:7500-318413 GCA_025461125.1 Carex kokanica | reverse complement strand
TTTGTGACAAAAAACTTATATGAGAAATATATAGGTAATATATAGAGTTGAGTATTTGTGTTATTTTTTAAAAATTTTGCAACAAAAAATTTCCATCCATTACACCCCAAATCGTGAGGGAAACCGATTATATTGATTACAATGATACAAGGTTAAACCTTTCACCTCCTATACCCTTCACCTCTAACATAATTTTATCAGCCAAACACGATTTAATGGAAAGTTTTTTTCTTTTCATTCCCTCCCTTCCTCTACTCTCCATCCAAATAAGGTGTTAGGGGCAATTTCAGGTATACCCCTCAAAAACTTTAAAATTACGTATTTCCCCCTCCAAAGTTTGAAATTACGTATTTCCCCCTCTAAATTTCAAAAACTCACAAATTTATCCATTTTATTGTCTTTTATATTAAAACTCATTCTTAATTTATAAAATACCCATTTTACCCTTTATTAAATGCATAAAATGGCCATCATACTCAAATTTGAATTTGAAGGGTTCCTCTAATTTCCGAACTGCTTTAAGATCCGTGCACGCTAGATTAACACGAATCTTGAAGCGAACACACGGATATTGAAACGACGTGCACAGATCTTAATGCGATGTGCGCGGATCGGAATTGCTTTAAAATCTGTGCACACTAGATCAGCACGAATCTTAAAGCCAACACGCACATATCTTAATGCGATGTGCATGGATCGGACAGTAGAGGAACTCTTCATATTCAAATTTGAGTTCGATGGACTTTTTATGCTTTTAATAGAGGGTAAAATGGGCATTTTATAAATTTAGAATGAGTTTTAATATAAAAAACAATAAAATGGATAAATTTGTGAGTTTTTGAAGTTTAGAGGGGGAAATACGTAATTTCAAAGTTTAGAGGGGGGAATACATAATTTTGAAGTTTTTGAGGGGTATATGTGAAATTCCCCCTTATATTAATATTGTGCATGTGAAAAATGATGAAATGATGTTGACATTGAAAATTTTTTCGTTGAACAAGAGGACTCACTAATTTGGAGGTGGTCTTCATTGGATATATATACTCTTTTGGTTCTTTTTATAAAATGATCTTGACGGGTGGGAAAATCCGATGGGGATTCATGGAAATTCGGAACAACTTGACACCGGCTAAGGTGAAAAAAAAATTCATGTCTTTTTCTAAAAGAAATAATTTTAACTCATGATCTGATGTAAAAAAGAGGCATGGTGTGTGAGTTCAAATGTCCGTTATGCGATAACTGTGTAGTGAAAACGACTGTGCATTTGATGTTTTATTGTGCGTATGCGACCTGAGTGTGGGACTATGTACAAACTTTGTTGATAAGGGGTGACCCGGTTGCTCAGACATGGCACTTGTCATCATCTACTTGTACGGGAGGAGCAAGAGGAAGGCAATGTGGACAACAAGATTTGTGGTTGCACTACTAGAATTTCCGGTAACTGCAAGGGGAGCACTTGTTATTTGCAAGCATAAGAAGGGTCCATGCAAAATAAATTGTTTTCTGATTAAATTATATAGCACTTTTTATTTGCAGCGTTGACCCTTGCAAATAATCACGCTTGCAAAACCATAATGGCTACCCTACTAATGTCTCATATTGACCTTTGCAAATAATAATGCATCCCCAAACACGCCAGAGAGTATATTTTATAAATGTCATAACTATTTGCATGAGACACCGTTGCAAATGTTTTTATGAATTTGTTATATTATTTTATTGTAAAGGTTCTAACTATTTGCATGAGCCACCCTTGCAAATATTTTTATGAATTTGTTTGTATTATATTATTGTAAAGGTCCTAACTATTTGCATGAGCCACATTGCAAATGTTTTTATGAATCTGTTTATATCATTTTATTGTAAAGGTTCTAACTATTTGCATGAGCCACCCTTGCAAATGTTATTAATATTATTTTTATATTATTCTATTTGTAAGAGTAAGTATAAATATTTTTAATTCCTAGACAAAGAGACTTTAATATTTGAATGGTGAATATAAATATAAATCACAGCAACAAAAACTTTAATAATTTTTTTAAGGAAATTACAATACAAATTTATATCACAAAAAGATACACATTGATATTTTTTTTTTACAAAGTTACAACTGCATTAATACTATCAAACAAAAAAAAATTTAAATGAACACTCATATAGATGGTGCATGAGTGTGCTTTTTCCCATGTGCTCTCAAACTTCAACATACAAGAAAATATAAATTGACTTAAATTGTACAGAAAGAAACATTAATTTCAAAGGAGTAAAGTTTTAATGTTACTAGAATAAATTTCTAATTTCCATTTAATAACTACCATATATATTTATTTTCATTTTAGTGATAAGACAACTATAAAGCAGAATGACTAATGCCGAAAATAACTAAAATACCACATGCATAAAAATCATCTTCAACATCAAGCTCCTCTAATCCTCCAATCCCAAATCCAGGTGCATACAACTTGACTAATTAAATTGAGAACCACAAATTTTTATGATTTTCATAGTCCCATTTAAAACAATAAAAGTTAATCTACAAATACTTTTTCATATGCATATCATGTTAAAATTGACCTTGACAGTTGAAAGAATACACCCAAGAATTGATGCTTCTAAAAGAAAAATTAAAAATTGATCACAACCCAATTACTCAACCAAACAAAAGAAAAATAAAGCAACACAAAATACTGATCTTTAGTATAAATTGTTTGACGACAGTAGTGTGAGCTTCATCTCCACATGGTATAAGCCACTTAACTGTCTCTCTTGGGCCCCACTTCCAGAACTGTGACCCAGCATCGACAGTCATTATCTCTATCTTTTTTCTACATCTTAGGTACAAATCTGGTTGCGCAATCTCAACAGTTGAGTAGTCATTGCCATCAAGAGGCTACAAATTTCAATTCGTAACAAATGATCAAAACTTTCTATTATTATGTTGGAAATAACAAAGGAGTTTAATTTTCTGAACTTACTGGATACGAAGTAGTGCACCCTTCCAAAGGGCCAAGACACCTTCATCAGCAACAATACAAAGTAGTGCATGGAAGACGCTTTTGTAATGACGCTGCTGTGCAGCAGGAAGAGTTGCATTAGCTTGCATCCTGATCAATGCCAAATCAGCTGGCAGCTGACAAAGGCACCAATTGCGCCAGCTTTTACCTTAATTGCAACATTTTGGAGTACAGTAAGTGGCTTGCCCTTATTGGCCTCTATTGCCTTGTTTGTCAAAACACTAAGAAAAAGCGCAAGTCATTAATTAGCTTTAACCAACCAATTATACTCCTCTTGTGAGATCAAGAGTTCAAAGGGCATTGAGCATCATTATTTATTTTGGAATTTACTGTTTTGTTTATCATTTATTCTAATCCAATGTTCTGTAACCAAAAATTATTGTTAATAGAAACCGGTTACTTACATAATATACATATATGGTCACATTTCTTGCTTTCTATTAAAAAAAAAAACTACATGCAATTGTTACTTACAGAATCATCCTATCATAACACCTTAACCAACTAGGTACTGCCACTAAAGGGACTGATCCCTGTATGAGCATCCATTAGGTGGCAAACTGTGTTTTGACCTGCGTATGACAAAGTAACTCCGAAATACAACCAACTGTGGAGGGGTCGTGAGCTTGCAATAGCCCGATAATTTAAGAGTTGGGAGACTTCATACAGCTTGCTGAGACCACTCATGATGGCAATTTGCGACAAGAATTTCGGCTCAAAGTACCAATTTCTGACCAGTCCGATACGAGATAAAGAAACATGAGAAATTATGAGAGATGTCGTTTAGTTCAGGGCCGTCGCCTGGGCTTTTGATCCATGCATTGCAGCATTTCAGTTCTTGAGACCAGTGATCAGCATAGATGCATGCTTCTTGTCACGGCGGTACGAAGGGAGGCTTTTGATAGCTTGTGCCTATGATGCCGAGAAACAAATACTGCCTCTTGCATTTGTAATCGTTCATAAGAAGATGCCAAGAATGGGTTTCTTATTGCAGTGGTTGAGGAATGAAGTGCTTGGATATAATAAATATGTCTGTGTTATATCGGACCAGCACAAGGGGATCAAAGCTACACTGACAGCAGAATACAGATGGCTCTCCGGAGCTTTTATGCACAAGTTTTGTATTAGCATGTTGCTGATAACCTGGTCCAGAACTGTGGAAAGGAAAAATGGTACCGATTGAGGCTTAGATAAGGAGCCAAGAAGAAGAAACCAAGAAAGTTTAAAGAGATGTTCGAAGAGTTTGCTAATATATTTCTAATGTATAACATTTCGTTTAATTATTCTGTAGGTCTACTCTGAAAATGAAATAACATCTGTCTATTTTGTGCAGCTAATCCAATGTGTAATGCATTTTTACGGAAGGTGGGCAAGGTACGTCCTAATGATTTGATGGGAGTCGTCTAATTATGAAGAAGATTTTCCAAACCTGTGATGAAGGATACCGGTTTGGTTTCATGACAACAAACGGCTCTGAGTCGCTCAATAATGTCTTCCGGGATAGCCGTAGACTGCCCGTTGCTGCCATAGTGAGGAACGTTCTACAAGTGCAACCAATGGTTTGTTCAACGGCGACAGCGAGCAATGGAATTAAAGACAAGAACCAGGTGTTTTTCGACCGGGTTTTGGAGAAGGTGAGAAAAAAATGGGAGAAAGCTGCAGCAATGCGTTTGGTGTGTTATACGCACGGACAAGGTCAGTACCAAGTTTCATCCCAAATGAGTACGTTCCTTGCATTCGCAGCGACATGAGAAATATAGAGTTTATTCACAGAGAGTTCATATACATTGTGACACGCGGTCCCGACAACCAAATGGAATGTACTTGTAGAGGTATCCAGTTAACTTCTATTTTGTGCGCTCATGTGTTAGCGATTTGTCGTGACCGGAGCAGCTGCGAGGACCAATTTGTTACACACTGGTATACTGTGAACTATCTTGATAGTACTTGGAGTGGGGTGTTTGCTCCCATTGACAATATGACAGCTTGGCCTTCTAATACTGAACCAAGAATTCTTCCGAGCAAAGGCTGGATTATGAGTTGGAGGCGAAAACACATCCGTCATGTAATGATCATGGATGAAATGAAAGGTAGGCGAAGGGGCATCAAGCTCAACGTTCCACTACCGATAGGCACCGAAGAGGTAGTAACATTCATAAAAAATTATATTTATTTTCAATTTGCACCAACTTACTAAGTAACATATGCAAATGCAGAGGCAAAAAATGCAGCAAATGAGTACGATAATGAGCAAGTTATAGCAAGAGCAAGTGTGTCTCGAGGGTCACGGCGTTCCCCCGCTACAAGCCGTTTAGATGCTTCTGTTATGTTTGCAAAAGCAATGAGAGAGACAGTTAATTTAGGAGGTGAGGTGGTTGGAGTGCAAGGGGAGCCATTTGGAAGCCAACTAAGGAGATCAACTAGTAGGCGCACAACTAGGGCATCTGGAAGTCAAGTAGGGCCGTCGGAAGCCAAGCAGAGCCATCTAGCAGGCAATCCGATAGGCCATTAACCGGAACCAGTTTCTTTTGCAGATTTAGTTTTAGGCATAGTAGTAGTAGTAATAGGTGATTTATCTCTATTATGTGGACCTGTTTATTTATATGTTGTGAACTTTATTATTTCTAATTTATGTGGACTTTATTTGCAATTTGTATGGATTTTTTAATAACACAATTTTGTGGACTTTACTGATTTGAATGATACGTCTGTGAATTTAATTGTGACTTTGAATTCTTTCTCACGCCTGTATTATTAAAATAAACAACACGTGACTAATGAAAACAACACGAGATTCGGCAGGAATTTAGTGTAATTTACCGTATTTTAGCATAACTTTACGTAATTATTGTAATTTAGCGTAATTTAGTGTAATTCAACGTAAATTAACATAATTTCAAGTAATTTAGCGCATTTTAGCATAAATATGCTAATTATATATAAAAATAATAATCTAACAAATATTTAAAAAAAATTCAATTTCATCATTTTAGCTATTTATCTCTAAAAAAAATAGGGTACCGGCCAGAAAATGGCCGGTTTCCTATTTAAATAAGGTACCAGCCAATATCTGACCGGTATGGATATTTTTAATAAAACCAAGTGAACCTGGGCATTTTTATTAATTTCTAATTAACTTTGAATATAATAAAAATGTCAGCTCTTTGGATTGGAAACTGAAATTTAGTCACTCAATGTTCTCAATTATACAAAATTTGTGCTACCCCTCAAATTACTATTATAGCTGTAATCAATTCACAAGAATTTGCATTCAAATTTAGAAGACAATTAAGTGGTATCTTACTTGTAGAACGGCAACAATTACTAGCACTCATAAGCCCTTGTAGTTTTACTCACTGTATGGATAAAATTGCTTGGAGATGGGAAACAAGTGAGATGTTTACTGGTAGATCTATATACTAAATTCTTAATTTTAGAGGCATTAGTAAGAATAGATATAGTATTTGGTGGGAACTTCTTATCTCTCCAAAATTAGAATTTTTATTGGCTAATTCTGCATAACAAAATCTTGACAAAAAATAATTTGCACAAAAGAGGGTGGTAAGGGGATTTGACTTGTCAATTCTATCATGAGAAGGAAACAGTCACTCATTTATTTCTTAAATGTATTGTAGCTAAACAAATTTGATTTTAGTTGGGTCAAAGTCAACATAGCTTCTCTCATTGGAAATCTTGTGCTAATATATTTCATTTTGCAGGTTCTTTAGATAAAGATAATAAAATTGCTTTCCTTGTGGGTTTTTAGTGCATTAAGTTGGACATTATGGAAACATAGAAATGCATTTATATTTCAAGGTACTTCTATCAAAACAATTAATCCAGAATTTTCGGCAGGGGGGCAAAAAATATCGAATCGGGTTTAAATACCTAATCGGATTTAAATCTATTAACCAATTGGGTACTCGATAAAAAATAATGTTTTAACTTATACTTTTCAATGCTTTGACTTATAATTTATGATGCTCTAACTTATAATTATAATTACCAATTAAAATTCAACAAATTTATTTCAATTTTAACCTTAAATTTAATCCGAATTACAAATCAAACGTTTAGAGGGGGCAAAAAAAAATTCCGGGGGGGGGGGGGACAAAGTCGGTCGAGACCGATAAATATCCACTAAAACTCAAAATCCCTGAGGACATATGGATAAGCGTATCAAAGCTGCTACTGCTAATTGGCTGCTTGATGATATCCATGCTATTCCACTGAGAGTTTGGGACCCAAATGATAACCAGGTGGTTCCCTACTAGGGTGACCCTACTGTTGATCCACCTTTGCACATAGAAGGAGTTGTTGGTTCTCCGGCTGAATGAGTTTATGAAGCTCACAACATTTTGTTTTGATACACTGTTAGGACTGTGTATTAGTTACTGTGTTACCTCAAACCCAAAGTTGGAGACTTATTAGTTACTTTCTCTATTACTGTATTTTGGTGGATGCTAAAACGTAGAGCATGTCTTTTGCTCTATGTTAGCTTTTGTGGTTGCTTATGAATGATGGAACTATAGCTATAACTCTAGTACTCTGTAATTTACATCTTATGTTTCATATATGAAACGAGCACTAGCTGTCTTTCTTTCAAAACAAACGAAGTCTGATTTGGTTTCGAAAAAGAAAAAAAATCCCAAAGAAGAAATCTCTCTCTATCGCACTTAGGCACTTACCCACAAATTCATGAAATAGACTACGCTGCTTTTCCGGATCCAACCATTCAAATTTTTCCATTCGCGTATCTCGATAAAGAAATTTTTTCATGCACAAATCTCGACGAATTTGAATAGTTGAATCCGAAAAAACAGATTCCTGCTTTTCTTTCGGAAAAGCAGCAGAGTCGGACTCCAAATTCATGAGGTATCATAAATTCTCTATTTTATATCAGGACCGTCTTATCAGATTTTGCACGAATATTGAAAAATCCATGACATTTTACCTAGAGCGGATCTAAGCAGAAATATTATGTTACCACATAGAATTTGAACTCCCATCTACAGTCTCTAAAAAATGGGACTCCCAAGTCCCAACGATTAACAATGCCACGTGGTGAGCATAATTAAGAAAAGTGCCACGTGGTGACCAATTAAACGTCACCTTTGACTGCCGACCTGACTGGAAACTTCTCCGGTTTAAGAAACAAGAAAAAATATACTAGACGCTTCTGTACTTTTAAACGCACCTAATAAACATCAACTTCGACAAATAGTTTGTTAATCAACTTAGATATTGTTTTGGGTTTTAATGACACTAGAAATGTTTTTTTTTTTCAAACAGGCGAATTACAACTTAATTGAAAAACAAGAAATTATTTTTCAAGTATTGTGTTTGAAATTACACAAAACAATCAGTGATAGTTTAATTTTTGGAGTCATTTCTCACCGAATGAAATGCAAACTATTCATTTATTTTGAAATGCAAGCAGTTAAACTGAGTCAGGTCGTACAAGAGAACATGCTGAGGTGGTATTAAATATCAATAAAGTAAACACAAAACTCATATTCATGACGTCAGACGGTTGACACACCAATTTTTGTACCGTATACGTCTCCAGACGATCTCAACTCCTAATTCTCTGTGGCGGGTGCGAGAGGATACTATGATGCGTCAATCACTGACTTGCGGGCTTCACGCGTGTATTCAAGTTTAATGGGGAATATTCGTTCGTATATGCCACCCGTCAGAGGAAATTTATACGAAGTAAGCATGGCATTCCATGGTCCCCACTCCCCAGAATCTGGCGTGCCTTTCTCCTAGTCCTAGTCCGTATCCTCTGACGTAACAGAATATTTGTTTTAGCTAATGTCCTGATCCGGTTCTATCCGGCCCGAGATGCAATGCACGGTGATTCTTTAATATTCGTGCCAGAGCAGATCGAACGGTCCGATCTAAAACCAGAATTTCTGTTACAGCAGGTGATATGATTTCCCTTTCTCCCTCTTGACTCTCGACCGTTTCCCACAAGGCCACAGGGAACTTTTCGATCCAAGTTCCAACAAAGCAGCTTGAAAGAGCAACCAGTTAACAGGTTCTCTTTTGCCATCTCGAAAGCTCCTCTTTTCTCTACAATCCACGAACGAAACCCTCGTCCTGCTCGGCCGCGGCGGGAGCAGATGGCTGCGGTGGAGACGGAGGCGCCCGACCTATCTCTCTCTGATGTCAACATTAACTGGGATAGGTCTCTCCCTCTCTCTCTGTTTTTTTTTTTTTAAGCTTCGCAGAGGCTGCGAAGAGGTGAGAGGGCTCGAACTCTCGACCCTTTTGAGTATCCAACAGTCCTAGGACTACCGCCCCATTCTCCTCTCTCTCTCTCTCTCTCTCTCTCCCTCTCCCTCTCCGGTTTTAGTATAATGTGTCCCTTTTATTTTCGTTCCTTTGGAAAAGTTTGAAAATGCTAACTGAACAAGTTAGCGATCAAAGCGAAGGTTTTGAACCCTTTTGCTGAAAATAGAAGTAGAAACGAAAAAAACAAAATACGGTTAGCTGTACTTGGTGAAAATTTTCATGAAAGGAGAAAAAATAAGAAGAGGATGAGCTGTTCAAAGTTTGTGGCTCGCCATTGAGTCATTTCATTTGTATATTGTGACTTTTTTAATTTCAGCGATTCTCACCCTGGTGTACTGTACGGATTGTCTCCCAAATTGCTTTGACAAGCTTGTGCATGTTTGACGACTTGTATGTGAATTGCTGAAATATAACATATTAGTGTATCACACAAGCAAGGGCGGAACTAGAAATTTTTGATAAAGGGGGCAGAACTATAAATTTTTTATAAAGGGGCTGAAAGTTAAAATGCACAATATGATGAGTAGGATTTGAACCCAAGACCTCTCAACTACAAAATAGAGCTCTAATCACTAGACTACAAGTAAATATTTGATTACTATTGAGGGAGGCTGGACTACCTAGAAAGTTATAAAAAAATAAATTAAATTAAATTTCAATATAAATAATTAAAATTTTAAAATCATAGGGGTGGCTTAGCCACCTTTCCAATGCATTGAGATCCGCCCCTGCATACAAGCCAATATTTTTCGGAAATTATTGACAATTGTTTTGTGTTTGATTTGATTAAAGATTAGACAAGACAAGATTTCATGTAATTGGTGCTGTCCTATTTACCGTACAACAAGGATTGCTTCATCCAACGGCTGTGGTTAAAACACGGATGCAAGTTGATGGTAGTGGGCTCTCTCACCTTAGTGGGTTTCAAGTCTTCAAACGAATCTTAAAAGCTGACGGCATACCGGGTATTTTCCGAGGATTTGGTACAGGCGCTGTAGGGGCCTTGCCGGGTCGGGTCCTTGCTCTCACCTCTCTCGAAATGGCAAAGGACGCAGCTTTGAGATATACTGAAAAAATGGATTTGTCAGAGGCAACACGTATTACAGTATCCAATGGTTTTGGAGGTTTGGCTTCCAATGTGGTGTCATGTGCATATTTTGTACCTTTGGATGTGGTGAGGTTCAATTTCTCGTTGCCTTTTATTTTTAGCTGTTTTTTTTAATATTTTAATCCCTTTATTCATAAAAAATATCATTTTTCTGATTTTTCTCTATTTCTTTTTTCTTTTTTCTTTTTTTTTGGAAATTCATACATAAGTCACCAGCTACTATTCTTCATTGTAGAAACTCATTAGAAACAAGGTTCAACCTTACAACACCATAAGCAAAGAGGAAAAGATTCTAACTAAACTCTTGCAATAATAATTTTAGTGTGTTGGTTGAGGTTATGAATATGGAAGCAGACATACGAACATCACTGGGATCTTTCTCTCTCTTCAGACCAAACATAAGCTATGCCAGCACATATACCTTCTTTTGTTGTCAGTACCGGCCCAGGACTGAAGTCCAGACCAGAACCTTTCAAATTTTAGAGCACGGGTATTGTTTTGTAGCAACCTGGTTGATCATCTGAAGTACATCTGGCTGTCCTACCTGATAGGATCTTTTTAACCTCTCTGATATCAAAGCTGATTCTTGTTTTTGTAGATTTGTCAAAGGTTAATGATACAAGGTTTGCCAGGAATGCCTACGTACCAGGGACCATTTAATGTGGTACAAAGGGTGCTGCAAAAAGAAGGGATACGAGGCCTTTATAGAGGTTTTGGTGTTACTATGCTGACAAACTCTCCTGCTTCTGCCCTTTGGTGGGGTGCATATGGTGCTGCACAACATGCCATTTGGAGGTTAGATCACAAATTCTAAATTTAATTACACAAATAATTAATAGAATTTGTTGAGGCAAATTTTGGTTAAAGAATTCAAACCCACACAAATAGAACACTATTATAGCTTCATTGGGTTGAAGTAAAGCCCAGTTGCTTATTACACTTGCTGAAGGCCAACAAATCAATATTGTGTTAAATTGAGGGTAGTATTCGAGTAAGTGAGGCTTAACTGAAAGCCTAAATTTACTGGGACAACTGATGGTATATTTATCAAAATTGGGATTTGGTTGATTCTCAATTGCACAATTGAGACTTAATTAACTGTTATACACTCATTTCAGGTTATTTAAGCATTTAATTACACTTAATATGGAGCTAAATTGGCTTGTTGATGTGCTTATTTATGATCTTATTTCCCAATTAGGAGCTTAGGATATGGAAATGGAAATGATTCTGAGAAAAAACCATCTCAGTTGGAACTGGTAGGAGTTCAAGCTACAGCAGGCACGCTAGCAGGTGCATGCTCTTCAATTATCACCACACCTATCGACACGATCAAAACCCGACTTCAGGTATGCTCGTTTTTCACCTTATTAATTTTCTTGGGCTATTTTGCTGAACCACCCTCAGTATATGTTACTCTTTCATGAACCATCAACAAAGAAAAGTCTTTGGAGTTTGTGTCATAAGATGGCTATTACTGGGGGTTAAATATCAACATCGGTTTTTCGAAATTTCATTAATCTGTTTGAGTATAATGAGAAAGGTAATGGATGATTATGGGAGTGGAAGGCCTTCGATGAGGAAGACAACAAGGAAGCTTCTAGAAGAAGATGGGTGGAGAGGTTTCTACAGAGGCTTTGGACCCCGCTTTCTGAACATGTCTCTTTGGGGCACTTCTATGATTGTCACTTATGAACTAATTAGTGCGTTCTTTTTACCTTCAATGTGTTCTGAACTTCTGCTTATTATAATTGCTGCCGTGAGATTTTACTCATTGTTTACTTCTACAATTCTTTCAGAGCGGTTATCAGTAAAGCGGGAATGACCTATTTCTATTGGTTTGTTATGCTACTCACAGATACAGACAGCAACACGATACAAGTTATGATTGTCAAGTAGTAGTTCCATTCCTTCGTTATTTTTTTTGTTCTTTTGGGAGGGCTGTGGTGGTGGTTAGGAATTGAAATTCATAGAATTTCAACTAAGATCATGCATGCTTTGTTGTTTGTAGTTATTTTAGATATTAGAAAGCTAAAAAATGTTTATCAACCTGTGTAAAATATCACAATATTAAAATATTTCTGCTATTTAATTAGATTATTAGATTTGAGTTCAATTAAATTCAGTTATTATTTATCAACTCCCCTTTTAATTGAGAAATTATTTTTGTATCTCATGTTTTGCATCCTATATCTGCATTGAAAGATATTTGTATTTATCGTAAAATAAATTTGTATCATTTATATTTAGTATATCAAGTGTTTATTTTTATTTTTGAATGGTCATAAAATAATTTAAGTTAAGATTTTGTTCAATAAGTAAAAGTATAGCTTTTGAAGTTTTAATTTTAATAACGTGTATTGATATTTTTATGAATAATTTTCAAAGAAATATAAATATATTTGAAATATAGGTAAGTAGCGCGCTTTTATTCGTGTATATTAAAAAGAGTTTTGAGATGCAGATCGCTTAAAGGAAAGGGTTATATGATATCTAAGTAAAGTAGTTCGTTAGTTCTTGGTATAGAACTGTATTACCGGTAGCACCTTTGCCACTTGTATCCGAGCTCCGTGGGAGAAAGATGTGAGACCAACGTGCTATACATGATGTTTAGAAAAGAATAAAAAGTGATTTCTTTTCTCATCAAAAATAAAAATAAAAAAATAAAATAAAAAAGTGCCAGTGCTTATTAGTTTAACTTCGTTATGTTTTCTCAAAATTTACTAGTCAATTTACTTGCGCAGTGCAGCAGGGTAGTTTAGGAATGTACACAAGTTGTATATTCTTCAAGAACCTGTAGTGTTTTAGTTAAAAATGCTCATCTTGTCGAATATTTTTTGTTGGGACGTGAATGGCTTCCAAAGTAAGGTCTTTCCATGTTGTCATTGAGCCTTCATATTTTTGTTATTAAATTTTATAATAGAGTTGTCTTAGCAGGTTCGGAAAGAAGATTTAGTGCATTTAGTTTCCAACGTAGTCCAGCTAGGTGAATTATCTAAAGCAAAAGTTGACATGTAGAGCAACTTGGTGAATTTTTTTGATACGGCCCACCCAACAATAGAATGCCCAAGTAACAGGACAACAGGATTTACAGCCCAAAAACACACATCTCAAGATCTGGGCCATTTAACAAAGAATCAAACGGGCCTGATATCATGATGCCTTTGAGCCTTTCTTTTCCGGGAAAACACTGCCTTTGAGCCTTTCTTGAGTCTTGACTACACTATCAGTAGTCAGTGCACACTACACAGTACGTACACTCAACTCTTGAAGACTTGAACTGATCGATGTCAGTGGGAGAGTTGAAGAGCTCGCTCCTTTCTCTTCTTCTACTTCTTTCACGGCTTCACCTAACCAAAAAGAAAGAAAAACCAACCAACGAGATGTAAACTTCTCTTTCTCCGCCATTTTTAACCTAAAGCCGAGCACGCAAAAATGAGGAAATGTGTTATTTTGGCGCTGTCAATTCTCTCTCTAACACTTCTCTTTTCTCTATCCTATTTCAACCCCACCTCTGTCTCCGTCTCCATCTCCACCTCCACCTCCCCTTCTCCCTCGCGTGCTCCCCACGTGCTTCGTCGCCGGCCATCACGTGCTAGTCGCGTGCCCCTCAGCTCCCCTTCCCTCTCCTTCCTTTTCTCCCCCAACCAAACCCTTCACCCGTCGCTCGTTGTCTGGGCCCACATGCGGGACCTCCTTTCCCGACCCGACACACTCCCGGCCGTTTATGACGGCGCCCGCGAGGCCTCCATTGCATTTAAATCCCTTCTCGCTTCTCTTTCTTTGCAGAAAAATTCCAGTTTTGACAGTTCCCTGTCTGAAAAAAATAGTTGCCCCTCAACAGTCCAAGGAAATTCTTCCAGGATCGATGTACCTTGTGGATTGGTTGAGGATTCAGCTGTTACCTTAGTCGGGGTGCCAATTGGAAAAAATGGTAGCTCCCAATTTGGGATTGAGTTGATCAGATCTGATTTGGGTACCAATGAAGCGGCTGCAACCGAGAGGCCTATTGTACTTTCTTGGAATGTGAGTTTGGATCCAAAACAGCCAGTGATTTATCAGAACTTTTGGTTGCCTGAAAATGGTTGGGGTGAGTTGGATATGTGTCCCGGTACCAGGTCTCTCAGCACCAATGGTGGTAATAAAGGTAGACTTCTTTTTGGTATATTGTTTTATACTTCTTTCGTTGACTTGCTTAAACTTGTATAACCTTTTATTCAAGTAGTTCATCCTTCTTATCAGTGCAGTTGACGGGCTCGTGAGATGCAACCAACAACAAACAGAGAGCTTAACAACTCACGAAATTGTTAATGGATCTGAAGCGATTAGCAATGAGCAATCAAAGAGGCAGGTAAAACGGTCCCACTTGACAGCTGGCTTTCCATTTGTCGAAGGCCATCCTTTCACTGCCACTCTATGGAACGGAGTTGAGGGGTTCCACATGACTGTTAATGGAAGGCATGAGACTTCGTATCGGTACAGGGAGGTAGGATTAGGGGTTTCATACCATAGTACCATACGAGGTCATATTCAAACTATTTTGATGTTACATACCAGGGCCACGGTACCAATGGTCTTCTATTAACTTGTTGTTACCTTGACCAGTTATAAACAAGTCAATTCTCTCTGCTTGGTACCAGTTACAGGTAAATTTAGTCTACTTTTGTGTAGTTTTTACTAAAAATAAATAAACCAAAATAACCAGGAACACCGTAAGTTTGGTTTCTATTTGCACCAAACCAGGCACCTTGGTTGCAAAGTTTTAATGTAATTTGTCAAAAGTCAAAACCAATGGATCTCTGATCTCTCTTTTCGCCAGAGACTTGAGCCATGGTCAGTGACTGAAGTTCGAGTGCTGGGTGATTTAGATCTTCTATCAGTCTTTGTTAATGGCCTCCCAGTGTCTGAAGACTCAGATTTCATTGCCGATTTGGAGCTCCTAAGAGCTCCCCAGTTTGATTCCAAGAAGGAAATATTTCTGTTAGTTGGGGTTTTCTCTACAGCAAATAATTTCAAGCGTCGGATGGCAATCAGGAGGTCGTGGATGCAATATGAGGCAGTTCGATCGGGTGATGTCGTGGTTCGGTTTTTCACTGGTCTTGTAAGTGCAAAAATACTTACACTAACAAATATGATTTCACTTATATCCTTTTCAGTGTAGATTCAGAAGTAGTATTTCTTTTTGTGTGAAATTGTCTTATTCTTGGCAATAATTTCTCATTTCAACATTTCATTGCAGCATAAAAATGATAACGTGAACTTGGAGCTATGGAGGGAAGCTGAATTATATGGAGATATTCAAATAATGCCTTTTGTCGACTATTACAGTTTGATCACACTCAAAGCTGTTGCTATTTGCATTTTTGGGGTATTGAATTTATTATTCATTTGTTGATTTTCATATTGTTTATGCTTGTTATATTTTTTTATCATTGTTTCAGATTGCTTTGCTATTCTTCATTGCCCAATTATTAATTTGGTTTATTTTTACATTCCAATTTGCTTAATGCCTCTCTTAAAAGCCTGAAATGCCATTGAAACATTTTTTTCCAGACACAAATTGCAGGAGCAAAGTACATAATGAAAACAGATGACGATGCATTTCCAAGGATTGATGAAATAATCTCTATCTTGAGAAAAAGTGACTCGAAAGCGTTATTATATGGTCTCATTTCCTTCCAATCTTCTCCTCATAGAGACAAAGATAGCAAATGGTTTGTTAGCCATGAGGTTTGTGCTTTGTCAGGTCTATTTTTGGAAATTTGCAAAAGGGCCCTTGCTTGTGCTAGCAACCATATTAATTTTTAAATTCTTGCTTGAAGGCCCATGTTTGTGAGGGGTTTTGCAAGGCCCATATCCCGTTCAAATGCAATCCATATAAAATGCAAGGAGCAAAAGATAACAGTACCAAATATCAGTACCATATCTTAATGGAAACTGCATTCTTTATTTAACTGTAAAAAAAGTGTTTTCGTAATTAACTTATGCAGGAATGGTCTAACGAATTGTATCCACCATGGGCCCATGGCCCTGGATATATTATTTCAAGAGATATTGCTGAATTTGTTGTACAGGGCCATGAAGAGAGATATCTCCAAGTAAGCTCCTTATTCTATTCTTCTTGTGTATATCATGCCAAGGACCAACATTGTACCACTTAAGATCTGGTCGATCTCAATTTATTTAGCTTTTATTTTTATTTTTTGTATAGTTGCTTCGTTGAAGTTAAAGGGCCTATGTGTTAAACAAATTTTTAGCTAACTGGTTTCATACTAGTTACATTACCAGCACTTACCAGTGTAATATAATGATAAAAATGACACTGGTGTTTCAGCTATTTAAACTAGAAGACGTGGCAATGGGGATATGGATACAAGAATACAAGAATACTGGTCAAGAGATAAATTATGTTACTGACGACAGATTCTATAATGAAGGGTGTGAATCAGATTATATTCTGGCTCACTATCAGAGCCCGAGATTACTTCTCTGTCTCTGGACCAAATTGCAAAAGGATCATAGAGCCTTTTGCTGTGAATAGTTTTCAGGTTTTTTGTATTGTTTTCTGAGCTTCTTGTTCCCTGTGGTGCAACTTTAGGTATAAAATCTGTTCATTGGTTAGTTCCTTTCCCTCTTCCACATAATATTTATTTGTTTGTAAAAATGTAACAACGTTATGAAATTTTTGTTAGCATTTAACAGCCTAAAAATTTAGTAGCTTCTTATTGTGATTAGAAATGGAGCGTTATCCTTCAAAAATGACGTTCTCTCTTATTCAGTTCACAAAATACCCTAAAAAGAATTGTATATCCATGTTTATTCTCTTATTAAATTGTGAGATTGAGAAAAGCCCAGTAGGGCACTTGTTACAATCTCACTTGAGAACAAAAGAGGAGATGGAGTACTGGTACTTTTTGAGGGGACATGGTTTGATCTAGAATTCTATGGTCCATGGTTCTTCAACTCTTTGTACAATAGATAGCAAACCTTATCCAAGTGTTTTAAATTTCATATAAACCTGTTAACCCGTTTACAAAACATGATTTGTTAGAGGGGCTATTAGTTAATAGTTGTAATTCTCCATAGAAATGATATCTTTTCCTTTGCTGACTGATACTATCATCATAGAAACAGTCATTTATGGTAAAAAGAAAAGAAAAGGAAAGGAAAGAGACGAGGAGAACATATTAATATGATAATAACATAAGCATCACAGAGAAATGTTCTAAATAAGAATTTTTTATTTGTATAAATATTCGTGCGAAGGCAAACTTCCTTTGAACTTCAATAAATAAACCCCCACAATGCATCGTAGACGCGTCCCAGCGTATAAATATTGTTTATTAATTTGACCTTCAAATAAGGTTTAACCTGCGTCTTTTTTTTTTTCCTCTAATTTCTTACACATAAATTATGAAAAATCATTTCAAACATAAAATCAACATGGGAACCGCAATGTTAGAAAATGCTCACTTCAAATAAACGATTCCCATCCCACTGGACAAAATCAGGGGTCTGTCTTGGAATGGACTCTTGACAAATGGGATTTGACTTCCCCGATCCAACTTGGCCAATATCGAGCGGTCGAGATCAGGCCCGACCGAATTGGACGGTCAAGCCGCCTCTAGTGGCATTTGTTGTAATTTCTCTTTATCCACTGCCTTCTATTAATCCATTTTCTCGTCTCTCTGTCTTCGAACAAAGATCTGACAAAAGGTCCAAAAAAAACAAAAGACAGAAAAATGTCGATCGCAAGTTTTGCTAGGCGAAGAGCAGTGGCGGCGGGACAGAGCGCCTTGTTATTCCGCCGGGGATTCGCCGCGGCGGCTGACGAGAATGACGTGGTGGTCGTCGGAGGTGGTCCAGGTGGCTACGTGGCAGCGATCAAGGCGGCTCAGCTTGGTCTCAAGACCACTTGCATCGAGAAGCGTGGTACCCTAGGTGGTACTTGTCTCAATGTCGGATGCATCCCTTCTAAGGTACTAATTTGCTCAAACATTTCTCCTCTTCTTTGCTTTTGCCCTTTACTCTTTGCTTTTATTGGTATTGCAAGTCAATCGATAGGCAGAAGGTGATGTTAGAATTTTTTGTTCGATTCTTTTTGTTTTCCCTGAGACTGTTTAGGGTTTTTGTTATATTAGATTCATTTTGGTCGGATAATTGCTCGGTCTATGTTCAATTCCATGAATTTTTCTAGTATCCGGGTCCTTTTGTTTTGTAGTATACATATTTTCTTTGTCTTTCTTAATCCTTGTTTCTCTTATAGTGCTAGGATCTATGTAAAATACTTTCAATTGTGATTGGAATGAATAAAGCTAAGGGTCTGCCCCCGTGGTCTATTGAAGGGATGGTATGGGAATGTAAGAGAGGAGCTTGCTTGTTCCTTGCTCCCGAGCTTTAAATGCATCGATGGATGTTAAATTTTTTGTAATCTTCTTTTAATCTATAAAAAATAGTGGTGAGGACCAGTGTCATAGAAAGAAAACCTCCATTCACCTTCTTTACCTCCCAAAGTGGCGGGGAGGGGGCGGGGTGTCAATTTTCAGAGAAATTGAGACTTTAGAGAGAGCATTTGGCCCCTCCATTGCCATTCGTTACCTCAGTGAAATACTCAGGAGCAAGGTTACAAGTTGTCTCTCCATTCTCTTCCCTTCCCCTTTCACTCATTCATCTCCTCTGAAGGAGAGCCTAAAAGTTACTAGGAGGTTCTTTTATCTGGTGGAGGTATATTATCATGGATTTTGACTAGATGAGACATGAGACCTAATTAAATAAGTCACTGTTTAGTACATGTTTACCGCAAGTTATGCATAATGAAGTAGCAAGTTGTCATTTGCTTCCTTCCATGATAAGAAAATAAGCAAAACAGACTGCAGAGTGCAAAATGCTCAACTAAAGTTTGCTGGTGCAGCTGGTTAGGTCTCTACCAATATAAATTTGCCACCATTGGAGTTAAAGCAGCTGTACTCCAGCCAATCAAGTTATGTCCATCCCTATTGGAAAAAAAATGCCCTTATATATTAGAAATCTTAACCTATCCATCTTAAAAAAAATCACAATCTCTATAAATAACTAACTTGACAAGCATCATCTATACAAGCAAAGAGAATGAGGAGGCTGTATTCCCCACATATTAAGTAATGCGCTTTGTAGTTTGTGTCTTATATTTCCACAAGAAATTAGGAGATGATCCCCTTTGGAAAGTAGAAAGTAGAGAAGTTGGGAAATGTTCATAGTAGAAGTTGGATAATTCCATTGTCGATGTCTACTTGGGTAAAGATGGACTAATCAGTAAATTATTTTATCATTATATGTTCTCATATAATCAAAATCCATGATAATATACCTCCAAATAAAAAACCTCCTAGTAACTCTTAGGCTCTGTTCCAGAGGATGTGAATGAGCGAGAGGGAAGGGAAGTGTGATTTCGGTTAGGGAACAGCAGGAGTGTGAGCAGTGAATTTTTATAATTGGCAAACATTAGAATATGATAACCATTTCCTTAAAAGAGAAAAATCTAAAGTGAGAACATCATAGAATATGGCAACCATTTTTTTTAGTTCTTGGTTTATTAACTAATTTGTTATATTTGATTATCAATAAAAAACAATTCTGATATCATTCTAAAGACATAATCCTTTTTTTTTTTAATTTTCATTTAGGCTTTGCTTCACTCGTCTCACATGTACCATGAGGCAAAGCATGCTTTCCCAAACCACGGTGTGAAATTTGCTTCCTTGGAAATTGACCTTGCTGCCATGATGTCTCAAAAAGAAAAAGCCGTTGCTGGCCTAACACGTGGCATAGAGGGCCTCTTGAAGAAAAACAAGGTCACTTACGTAAAAGGTTCCGGTAAATTCACTTCTCCCTCCGAGATCTCTGTTGAAACCCTAGATGGCTCCAACACCACTGTCAAGGGCAAACATGTCATTATTGCTACTGGGTCTGATGTCAAATCGTTACCCGGTGTTACAATTGACGAGAAAAAGATTGTTTCTTCAACTGGTGCACTATCTCTGACAGAAATCCCAAAGCATCTTGTGGTTATTGGGGCGGGTTATATTGGTCTGGAAATGGGATCTGTATGGGCCCGGCTCGGGTCAGAGGTCACTGTTGTTGAATTTGCACCTGAAATCGTGCCAACCATGGATGGGGAGGTAAGGAAACAATTCCAGCGCATGCTTGAGAAGCAAAAAATGAAATTCATGCTCAAAACAAAAGTTGTAGGTGTAGATACTTCGGGAGATGGTGTAAAGCTTACCCTAGAACCATCAGCTGGTGGGGAGCAACAGATCTTAGAGGCTGATGTAGTGCTAGTGTCGGCTGGACGCACCCCCTACACAGCTAATCTAGGGTTAGAAACAATTGGTGTAGAGACCGACAAGGGCGGTAGGATTTTAGTTGACCACAAGTTCAAAACAAATGTCGATGGTGTGTATGCAATTGGGGATGTGATTCCTGGCCCAATGCTTGCTCACAAGGCTGAAGAGGATGGTGTGGCTTGTGTTGAGTTCATAGCTGGTAAGGAAGGCCATGTTGACTATGACTTGGTACCCGGTGTGGTGTACACTCATCCTGAGGTTGCTTCAGTTGGTAAGACTGAGGAACAAGTCAAGGCTTTGGGAGTCACTTACCGTGTCGGTAAGTTCCCATTCATGGCAAACAGTCGTGCAAAGGCTATTGATGATGCTGAGGGCTTGGTTAAGATCTTGGCAGACAAGGAAACTGATAAAATTTTAGGAGTACACATCATGGCACCTAATGCTGGTGAGTTGATTCATGAAGCAGTCTTGGCAATGCATTATGGTGCGTCCAGTGAGGATATTGCACGCACATGCCATGCACATCCGACTATGAGCGAGGCTGTGAAGGAAGCTGCTATGGCCACGTATGATAAGCCTATCCACATGTAATATCTGGGGTTGGTTGTTTGGCTCTGTTAATTAAAGGCCAAAATTTCATTTTGTTCTCTTTCTTACCTTTTTACCTTTTACCTCGTGTTAAAGATTTTTGAAATAATGTATGGACATGGAAAAAGGCAGAAACCTTTGTTTCTTGGATTGCTTTGGCGAATCCTGTGTTGTTTTGTTTAGCATGGAATGGTGAATTTGAGGATTAATTTTACTTGTGCTCAGCTATTGAGTAGTAATAATCGGGATGCAGCACTAGAAGAAATTTGTTTCTAGAAAAAAACTTATTTTGTTTTGGCGCTGTACGTAGATTCCAGTTAATTTTTTGTATGTAAAAATTTATCAAAGAAAAGAACCTTCTGCGCATATGGCATCTAAAGTATTCCCTACAATTATTTGACAAAATTTTATTTTCTGGCATCTCATTTTTCGACCAGAGCTTGATATGAACCAAGTCCGAGTTCTCTGCTAATGCCAGTTTGCGCTTTATTTTGTCTGGTGATTTATTGCAGCCCCAAGTTCTTTAAAATTCTCCGTTCAAACATAGCTACATTTTACTAGGTTCTATATTCTATCGTTCTTAGTGCCAGAGTTGCTCATTGTTTGCAATATATGTTTTACATGTCAGAGTGTGGTGTGTATAGTATTCATATGTCAGGGTGCCGACATTTTTATTAATACCCCAAGTTAATTACAGATTAATAAATATACCCATGGTTCCCGAAAAATATCTTCCGAAGTTACCTTTCCATCTTAAAGTTTACTACAAAGCAAACACACTTCTATTTGGTTATTCCTTCCTTGTGTAGCTCAACTAGAAGCCACCCTGCTATACTGGTCTGAACCTGGACCAGACTCCAGTCCCTGTTCAATGCCAGTCCCTTTGTTCACGACTCTACAATTAACCCTAATCTGCCCCTGATTTCCTGTCAAAACCTCGATTTTACCCATCTTCACCATTGCCTTTGCAAACCTACCCTCCCATGTTTTTTGATGATTGGCGTAATCAGTCACAATTGCACTCAAGTTCGCATCAGTCAATAGTGCATTGTCTGATGTCAACAAACCCAGTGATTGCGTCAGCAACACATAGTACTTGTTGTCGAGCACTGTGGGGCTGATCAAGTCGAGAGCAGTGACTGTAGGAGTGAACTGGGTCACATTTTGTGGGCACAAGCTTTGGAGGAGGCTGGCATAGGGCTTGCTGATTGCGGGATCCACCGAGATGGTGCTGCTGAAATTGTAAATCCGGTTCAGGAACCCTGTGCAGTGGGACACACCAAGTGTGTGGGCCCCAGACAGAGTGACCAATTCTTCTTCCGTGAGGTTCTTTCCCTTGAAGTTAGTAATTAGCTGTGATGCATTAAAGGTGGGAGCTGGCAAGTTGATGAGCGCCTCGTTGGCATTGGAAACCGTGCCATCTCGTCTGCCAGCTGGCACATCATAGGTTATGTTGCCTGTTGTTGAAGAGAGGGAAACCAAATAATGATACTTTGTTATAGAATGACATAAAGCCAAATATATGTTCAGACCAGAGGTCGACAAATAAGCTGACATATTTTTTTCTGTTATCTTTTCGTTCATCTTTATTCAGTGGTCCACTTAGGTTATACATGCACAACAAAAGAAAAAAAAAAAATGGCAAAAATAAGTTGATAATTCAAGCTAGTTTGTGCAAAGCATAAGAGATAACCTAAAAGAACTCCCTAATATTTCCGTAGAACCCACCTGTTAGTGTAATGCTGTCTCGAGCAGCAAAAGCAAGGATGTCGGCACAAGAAACAGTCTGGGGGCATTTGGCCTCAATGGCAGACTTGATGGCATCTATCACCTCAAATCCGTGCAGGCTGGGGTTGTTTGGTGGAGCGTCCTTCTCAGCTGTATTGTTTGGAGAATCGAGCAGGACAGAACCATCGCAACCCTAAAATAGTGGAATATAACCAGTTGACTCAATGAGACGCAGGCAAGAAAAAACCCAAGTTTTTATGTTGTTTAATATAGAAATTTAATTTTCAAAGTAATGAACCACTGGTTCAGTTTTTATTTCTTAAATTCATGTATTTACGTACATAATTATTTAGGAAATGGATTCTTAAGTTCAGATGATAGGCACAAGGCTCCTTGTTTAAATGTGATATTTTCTTCTAAGGAAAATAACTTCAATAATGCTTATGTCAAATCAAAAGTACTGACAAACCAACACCAGGGGGAAATAATACAAAAGGTGCATGCATATATATATAAGAACACAAAATATACATAATTTTATGATGTATAATAACGTAAACATACTCTCACAAAGCAATCATGGAAATGCAAGCGAATGAGTCCTGCAGCCACGCCAGAATTGCTTGCAAATGCGGTGGTGACAGCTTGCTTTACCAGCGACTCTGCTGATGGGCATGCTTTGCTGTAGAAACCGACTTTCAGATCGGCAGCTTCAATTTGCACTGGAACATCAATGAACAGTGTAACTAGTAATAAGCATAAGAACCGTTTCATAATGCGGTTCATTTTCAACAAATTTTAAGTTATTTTGTTAGAAATTTGGCTAGTCTTGCTTCTTTTAGTTATAGTAATGTGAAGAGTGTTTTGTGGTTTATATAAAGATGCAAAGGTGGAAGATGACAAGAGGGATAATTGTCCTTTAATTTTTTTATAAATTCAGAAACCACAAGAAATATCACTAATATAATTATGGTTATCTCATGGATATATATTAATTGTTTTAGATGACGTGGTAGTTGGTTTGCTGTGCTAGTGGGCTTACCTTAAAAAAGGCCGACATTTTGTTAATGTGTACCTTCATACGAGTCTTCTTACTTACTTGCCTTTGTTTTTGTTATGAAATAATCTGAGAAAACGAGAAATATATGCTAACCATAATTAATTGTTTTGCAATTGAGTTGTTAAGCATTTTGTCAACAAGCATATGTTCTCTTATTTGATTGCCTAGTTGTACAAAGCTTTAAACAATTAGACCGCATTATGTTTAAATATGACTAAAAAGCTTTATTTACTGTTTTCGAATTTTGGAAGTTGTAGGGGTAAAACGGTAATTGTCTTGCAGTCTACTTTTATAAACAGCGGCCGGGCCCACCGAAGAAAAACAAAAGGAAAAGGAAAAGGAAAAGGAAAAGGAAAAGAGAGAGAAAGAAAAGAAAAACTCCGGGAAGAACAAAAAAGAAGAAGGAAACATATACAGACATTTTTATTGATATCCAAAGTTAATTACAAATTAATAAATATATCCACCAAAGTTGAGAATTTATAAAAATATCCATATCGGCCAAAAAATGGCCGGTACTAAATTTTTTGTTTTTTTAGAGACACTATGAATAGCAAGATGCTGAAATCTAAATTCGTTTTTCGCCTTCTTAGTAAATATATCATCCCTATTCATATGTAATTTAGCGTAATTTACCGTATTTTAGCATAATTTAACAAAATTTAGCGTAATTTTGTGTAATTCAACGTAATTTAACATAATTTCAAGTATTTAGCGTATTTTAGTATAAATATGCTAATTATATATCAAAAAAAGCAATCTAACAAATATTTAAAAAAAAATTGAATTTTTAGTGTTAGATTTCAACATCTTGTTATTCATAGCGTCTCTATAAAAAAAAAATTTAGTACCAGTCATTTTCTGATCGGTATGGATATTTTTATAGATTCTCAATTTTGGTGGGTATATTTATTAATTTGTAATTAACTTTGGATATTAATAAAAATGTCGGAACATATAGAACGACAATTGGTATCAGTACGTTCAAAATACTTTTCTGCTTTTATAAAGCGTAAATTGTTTTGTTATTTAATATGCAAACACCAGTTTTAGGACCATGCATCGTCGCTTTGTTTTATTTTTCTTTCCTCCTTTTACTCTTTTCTTTTTCTTTAATCAATCAATCAATCATCATCCGATATTTTTATTAATAACCTAAAAAAAAAAAACAAATATCAAATATAACCCCGATCTCAAATTATTTTTAAATCTAACTTAAACGCCGAGAGATGGGGCGGTCAGCTTGTCCAACGAACCGCCCGCCCGTTGGGCGGTCCACTGCCCAAAAAAAAAAAAAAAAAAATTACCAAACCGCCCTACTGTGGGGCGGTCCACTATTTTTTTTTTTTTTTTAAAGATTTTAAGAGGGAGCAGTCCTATAATTTTGACCAGATTCAAAATTCAATTTAGAGAAAATGGCTACATGAATTTTTGTGTTCTTTGTATCAAAATAAAAGTATGAAAGTCTAGTTTCCAGATAACATAATTTCTCTATACAAAAATATTACAGATTGGTACTTTAGCGATTAATTGACAGAGGTCAGAATTCAGAAAAGCTGAAATTCCAGTGAGCAGTCCTATAATTTTGACCAGATTAAAAATTTAATTTAGAGAAAATGGCTACATGGATTTTTGTGTTATTTGTATCAAAATAAAGGTATGAAAGTCTAGTTTTCAGATAATATAATTTCTCTAAAACTGTACCAATCTGTAAACTAGACTTTCATACCTTTATTTTGATACAAAGAACACAAAAATCCATGTAGCCATTTTTTCTAAATTAAATTTTTAATTTGGTCAAAATTATAGGACTGCTCACTGAAATTTCAGCTTTTCTGAATTCTGACCTCTGTCAATTAATCGCTAAAACTGTACCAATCTGTAATATTTTTAGGGGTGTAAACGGATCGGATATTATCTGGATTTATCTAGATCCGAATCCGGAAAATAGCGGATTCGGATATTCGGATACGGATATTTTCGGATACGGATCCGGATTCGGATAATTTTTTAACGGATACGGATACGGATACGGATACGGTTTCGAATATGAAACCGGATACGGATCCGGATACGGATAATTATCCGTATCCGTATTTTTTTTTATTTCGGATATCCGAATTTTTTTTAATAGTTGGGGCCCAGTGGCCTGTTCGGTGCTAGATTGTACCGCTTTTCTGTGGGTTGCTTTGCACTGGTTTGTTTTTTTTAATTTCTGTAGGTTGTGAAGCACTGGTTTGTACCCCTTATTTCAGGATTGTACCGATTGTAAAGCACTGGTTTTCTTTGCACTGGTTGGTGACATTGTTTGGATTCCAATCGGTACAATCGCTTTTTTAAATTGCTTTTCTGTGGCTCGGCCCCTTTTGCACTTAAATCAGTAAGTTTTTTTAAATTGCTTACAGAAATTAAAAGAACTAAGCTTCATTTTTAAATTGCTAGAATGTACAATAGTATTAATTTTTAATTATCCGAATTACAGTGATATCTGTATCCGTATCCGTCCAAAATCCGATCCGTATCCGTATCCGTTTAATATCCGATCCGTATCCGTATCCGAGACTATCCGTATCCGTATCCGTATCTGAAAAATTATAACAAATACGGATACGGTATGACCACTATCCGATCCGTATCCGACCGTTTACACCCCTAAATATTTTTGTATAGAGAAATTATGTTATCTGGAAACTAG
The DNA here is from genome assembly GCA_025461125.1 of Carex kokanica. Classification (NCBI taxonomy): domain Eukaryota; kingdom Viridiplantae; phylum Streptophyta; class Magnoliopsida; order Poales; family Cyperaceae; genus Carex; species Carex kokanica. The sequence continues at coordinate 291,598 of JAJGRX010000401.1, read as the reverse complement.
ACTTTCATACCTTTATTTTGATACAAAGAACACAAAAATCCATGTAGCCATTTTCTCTAAATTGAATTTTGAATATGGTCAAAATTATAGGACTGCTCCCTCTTAAAATCTTAAAAAAAAAAAAAAAAAAATAGTGGACCGCCCCACAGTAGGGCGGTTTGGTGATTTTTTTTTTTTTTTTTTTGGGCAGTGGACCGCCCCACGGGCGGGCGGTTCGTTGGACAAGCTGACCGCCCCATCTCTGGGCGTTTAGGTTAGATTTAAAAATAATTTGAGATCGGAGTTATATTTGATATTTGTTTTTTTTTTTAGATTATTAATAAAAATATCGGAATCATCATCAAATATGTAATGATAAATTATTGATTGTATGATACGAAGCACGAAGAAATTACCAACGAGTAAAGATAAAATTAGCATCTACCCGTATAATAGTAGATGATGATATAACTAAAAATCTCAATCCAGTTGACATACTCGGGTACGCTATCAAAGTACAAACTACAGAGCCTTGCTTGTTAGACCGATAACAAAAATATGTAATACAAATGTTTCAGGAGATGAAGCAGTAACATAGTTGGTTAGAAGAACAGGTTCTAACACTATTGTAAATCATTATTTTTATTGATATTATAGTTGCTATTATTAAATCTAGCCGATTCAACATAAATTATGTAAATAAATTGAACTATAAAGTATGGTAAGTGGATGACAATACTATTGTTGATTTTTTGCAGAAGCTTTGAGTAAATGAGACAATGTGAATTGAGAAATATTATTATCAATTCTGATATTCTAAAAAAGAAAAATAGATGAGATACTTTTATCTAAATTAGTAGCTCTCTATTTTTTCCAATATAGCTGATGAGTGATGAGGAATATCCCTAACGGGTCTGAGGCTAAGTCTAATTTCCAAATTAGCCCTTAATCCTTTTTATTTCTCAACAACTACTAAACTAAATCATAAAATACATCTATTGTTTGATTTGATTGAAATTGGATTAAAGAGCCTTCGCTACTAATTTTATCAACTTTTACCTCTTTATTATTAATTTTTTTGGTTCAACACTTGATCAAATTATATTAAAAAATAAAATAAAAATAAAACTATTAAAGTGAATGACAACTCTATTAAATTGGTTGCCATGGTGGTAACATTAATGATAACAAACGCACAATGAATATATCGATTTATCAGCTTCTTATAATTTATGTATTATCACCAGCCAGTAAGGGGTGTTCAAACGGTCAGTTCGGTTGAAACCGAAGTAAAATGATCAAATAAAATTTTTCTTCGGTTTTCAAATATAGAACCGAACCGATTAAACCTATCAACTGATTAAGAACCAAACCGAACAACCGAAGTAAATTTCGGTTTGTTCGGTTCAAACAATAAATATATTGGTACCATTATTAATGAAGAGAACACATTGTCATACACAATAATTGAAGTTCGGTTGGGTTGGGTTCGGTTTAGTTTAATGAAATCATTATAATACCAATAAAATTAGAGTCAAACCAATATAAACTGGTCGATTTGGTTTAATCAGTTTTAAAAAATCTAAACCGAACCGATTCATTTAAACCAAAATAATTCAAAATTTCAACCGAACCGATCTATTCAAACCGAAAAACCAATTCATTTAAACCGAAATTATCCGGTTCGGTTAAAAACCGAATAAACTGAAACGTTTGAACACCCGAGGCAGCCACAATTAAAACAACATACACAAAAAGGTAGGACAAATATCTTAACACGAGCACGTGGTTCATAGTCTTTGCCTCTTTGGAAAAGAACACCAACAGTCTTTAAGGATATTTTTGCAAAAAAATTATATGTAACATAAAAAAAAGGGGGAATTTCATATATCCCCCTCAAAAACTTCAATATTACGTATTTGCCCCTCTAAACTTTGACATATTTCCCCTTCTAAACATTTCAAACTCACAAATTTACCCATTTAATCAATAAAATATATTTAATATATTTAAAAATACGTAAATAATATTATTTCGGATTCTAAATTTTTTTCAGACCATTATACCCCTTCCTCTTTCCAATCTCGTTCTTTCTCTTCAATTCATGAGCGTCTCACACCGTCCCCACCTATGGATTGAAGCAGCTGCGTGACATCTTTTGCCGATTCGACATGGATGGTGCGGCAGCCTGACGCAACTGGAGCTCACCACATTGCTCCGATCCATAGGTGGGGACGGTGTGAGACGCACATGAATTGAAGAGAAAGAACGAGATTGGAAGGAGGAAGGGGTATAATGGTCTGAAAAAAATTTAGAATCCAAAATAATATTATTTAAGTGTTTTTAAATATATTAAATATATTTTATTAATTAAATGGGTAAATTTGTGAGTTTGGAAAGTTTAGAAGAGAAAATATGTAATTTCAAATTTTAGAGGGGGAAATAAGTAATATTGAAGTTTTTGAGGGGGATACATGAAATTGCCCCTAAAAAAAATTGGAGATTCAAAATCTACCATCATTTTTGGGAAGAAATCCAAAAATAGTTTATTTTACAAGGGGCAAAATAGTTGGGGGCCTACGTGCATGTAGTGTATTGAAATGGACTGGCCGGTTCAGGATTAGACCAGACAATCCGGGGTTCCGATCCGGACTGGCTCGGACCGTGCCCCAAATCCGGACCGGACCGGACCAAGGCTAGAGACGGTCCTGACACGGGTTTGATTTGATTTTTTTCTCCAGACCCATGTGGACTGTGGACCGTTGGAACCGTGGCCCGACCGGGTCTGAACCGGACCGGACCAGACCGACCCATTTTCAAAACCCTACGTGCATGGGCATTTATTTTACATTTATTGATTGGTAGCTTCTACCAACAATCTAAAAAAAGAAAACCAAACTCTTCAAATTACAATAGTTTTAATTGACTTTACCAACAAGCAGTCATCACAAAACATTACGTCCTACACGTAAAGAAATTAGTTGCCCTTTAAATGTACATTAAATTCTTCTTTATTATTAGGCAGAGAAATCCTTGTAGCGTGCCGGTGCCCCAGCCAGGAGTCGAGGATCTTGTGTGAAAGGCCTTGATACCTACATATGAGAGAAATCCTTGTAGCGTGCTGGTGCCCCTACCCGTGTCGCCCGTGATCCGTGTTGTCCATGCCCGTGCCCACCCGTTGCCCGCCACGGGTTTTACCCGGCCCAGACCGTCCAGCCCGTTTGCATAACACTATGAGAGATTAAGTTGGTTTATTTGACCAAGATGTCTTTTACTGACACCACATAGTAGTCATAACTCATAAGGTGATCAGTAGCATGCTCACGTATGGCTATGCCTATAATGACCTAGTTGGAGATTGATACTGTTTCTTATGTTGTTAATATATAGAGCACCGCATGGAAGAAGCTTCTCTAAAACTTGCACTGCTATCTTTCCTGAACCACTTACTGCACACCTATTAGTGGTAAAAAAGAGACTACATCAGGTAGGAGACATTTCACATTATAAATTCAAAACATTTCACATCAGGTAGGAAACATTTTACATCTGACTTGGACAGTAACTGATAAATAAAATGGTACCGAATTTCCAACAACAATATTAATTTATAGACTAAGCTAACATTTCCAACAACAATATTAATTAATTTATAGACTAGACTAAGCTAACAATATTACATTTCACCAGTAGCTTACCAACATTTCCAACAACAATATTAATTTATAGACTAAGTTAACATTACATACTGGTACCGAATTAACCAAAAGCAAGCCAAAGCTAGAGAAAACAGAAGCCAAAAATCGCACCAAGAGAATGCATAAATAAAATTTTGCAAAAAAAGGACTACCTGTAGAGAGTTTTGGAGGAGATTTGAAGGAGAGACGTGATGGCAAGTGGGTCAGGCACCAAGAGAGGAGAGGAGCGGGAGAGGATTTTCTTGGTGCGATTTAGGTTTAAACCTGAGCGATGGGGAATATGCGTGAGTGAGAGAGGTGCGATGATGGAGGCGAATTGGTAGGCGAAGATGAGGCGGAGCGGGGGATTTCAGCGATTAGGGTTTTGGCAGGGTGGGCTGCGCCATCGCGAGAAAGAGAGAGAGGAGAGCAGAGTAAAAAGTAAACTAAGTTGCTCGGAGAGGGGGAAGAGAGTTTACTGGACGGGTCTAGTAATTGGAGAGGCCAAATTTTGAATCCGATCAGATTGATCTGCACAATTTTTAAAGCAGATTCAATGGACTGTAATGGAAAGTAAAAGAGGCTGTTTAATTCTCAAAGTATGGTAGCCTATCTATATGTGTGTGTGTGTGTCTGTGAAGAAAATATCAGGACCATTCAAATCGTTACTGTACGAATTTAAAGCAACAATTAATACTGTTCCGTATATTTTGAATAGGCACCGAATTAAATAAACTGAAATTTTCATATAAGTTGAATATACATTGTATGGTGATCAACTATATATCACAAGAAGCAGCATCGAGAAAGTAACGAGCGATCAAATTTAATATAAACATACAAACACAAAAAAAAGAACATACCTTAAACTGGAAGGAACTAGCTAGGAAGTAGGAAAACGGTCGGTTGTTTAACTGTAATTATTATTATTTTTTATGGTTGGCATAAATTATGCCAACAAATGCATTGATAAAAAAAATTAATGTACAAGGTCCTAAGGTTACACTTATTCAGCTAAATAATATATACAAAATTACATAATTGATTTCTCTATATTTACACTAAACGTGTCTAAAGGATAATTTCCATAGCTGTATCATTGATAAGGTCGTGTACTAATTTTCTTTTGTTAGAGAATAGCCTTCTATTCCTCTCCTGCCAGAGAGCCCAGGCTCCAGCAGCCCAAATAATACTCCAGTGAACCCTTTGTCTTCGGGTCAGGTTAAGAGTGTCCCCGTAAGATACCTCCGTCATTTCCAATCACGATTGTTGCACTGTAATTAATTAATAATCGTATTTGGTGCTTGTTTCCGCTAATAAATTACTACCATGAGCTAAACATTTTTCTTATCTATATTAAAATATATTTTGATAGCAATCAATAACTGTTGTAACTTTTCATACTCATTATCATAATTATGCTTACTTGACTATTCCTTTTGTTAAAGTATGCCAAAAATAATTGGGAATATTCAGGAGACAAGGACTTGGTGATAACTATAATATTTGTTTTTTGTTTGTTAATTAAAAATGCAAATTTGAAATTCTACCACTTCCCTCAAAAGAAAAGAAAATAACAAAAATTAAAGCAAGGAAAAGAAAAGAAAACAACTATAAGTTCATCAATCACCAACAAGCAAGTCGATCGTTATACTCATTTCATCTCAACTTAAAAGGAGGCAACACTGCCAAGTTGGGTTGAACCCAAATATGATCCAAATCCAGCACTGCTAGCACTATTCACCACACTGCAATTCAGCCTGACTTCTCCTTGGGTTCCTGTCATCACCTCAATCTGACCCATTTTGATCATAGCATTGATAAATTTCTCCTGCCACAGAGTCTGGTTGCTCGCGAAGCTGTTCACCGATGCATTTAGCGTTGTATTTGTCAGTAATGCTTGATCAGAGGTCAACAAACCAATAGTCAACTGAAGGCCAATGTAGTAGTTGTTATCTAGTGTGGTCGGGGTAGTCAAATCAAGTGCAGTCGTAATTGGCGTGAACTGATCGGTATTTGACGGGCACAGGCTTTGTAGTAGTGTAGCATAAGCCGGGCTCAGAGTGGGGTCGACTTGGCTGTTGTTGTTGCTGTCATAGAGCCGGTTCCTAAAGGAATTACAGTGCGACACCCCCACCGTGTGGGCCCCGGAAAGAATGACCATTTCTTCAGCCGTCAGGTTTTTCGATGCAAAATTGTTGATGAGCTGGGTGGCGTTGAAGGTCACTCGAGGGAGATTGGCACTGGCTTCAGTGTCAATGGAAACGGTACCGTCGTGTCTGCCTGAGGGTACCTGAAACAGTAATAAAGCTTAAGGGGGACCAATTTTGATTCTGCACCTTACCGTCAATTTGACATGAATTTCGTCGTAAACTTGATGTTACTGTCTTACTGATACTATCAATATCTCAGTGCACATCATCATCATCATAATCATAACTAATATTGATGCCGGTATTCAAATTTGGAACTAATTAGTAATTGCTAATATGAAATTTTTACCTGGTATGTTATGTTTCCTGTTAGAGCAATACTGTCCCGAGCTGCAAATGCCAGAATGTCAGCACAAGAGACTGTCTGTGGGCATACAGCCTCGATTGCTGACTTGGCGGTATCGATGATGTCAAAACCATGCAAACTAGGGTTGTTTGCGGGTGAATCCCTCTCGGCTGTGTTGTTTGCTGTCGTATTGATCAAGACCGAGCCGTCACATCCCTACATATATGGGGTTCATTCAAAAGGGATGAGTGAGGTTTTTTTTTCCCTTTGAGCTAAGATAAAAATTATTTTGTTTTAGTTTTATGATAAAGAAAAACTAGAAATTAAACTGATCAAGGTATTTATGGACTTGGCATCTTGTTCTGTACGCTAATCATCACATATTACATTTCAAACAAATTCTTTAGCTAGCTGTGATTTGGAGTTATGGACATTGCATTGGATGAATTGAAATTGATGAGATTTTAACAGTACAAAAGAGAAAAAAAAAAAAAAACGGTCTAGGGGCTTAAATACCAAAAAAAAAAAAAAAAATCTTACAGTTAATTTTTTCCAGCATGCATGCATGTTGTACGTCTACACGAAGAACAAGTTGATGAGATTTTTTTTTTGTCAAGAGCATATATACAAAAATGATATTTGTATGTTGGTTGCAAGTAAACGGTTGTAAGAAGCAAAATGGAAATTGTATGGCAAGTATATATATCTTTTTACTTTCTTTGATGTACGAATTATTGATGTCAGCACAACTGAGCATTGCAGGTAATCAAAAGTTTTCATTTGATCCAGTATCTTCAGAAATTGAAAGAGAAATATGTTAAAGACTTTACACTTGACCACTGATAAGTCACAATTATATATACTTTTGATTAAAGTTTAACCTAAAAAACTAAGCCAATTTCCTTGTATTTTAGTGTAATTTTGTGTTAAAATATGCTAAGAACCAAGTTACTGCCAAAGTCTATTTAAATTTCAGGAAATGAAGCAAATTGTAGATCTTCTCGCAATCTTTCCGAAAAGTGGTAGAACACTGAAAACGGAGTTACGGATCATGATCTATGCCCGTTTGAAGTTCAGTTTCATAGAAATCCAGAGAGTTTTGCGGTATGTACAAGAATTTCGTGCGGGCCGCACAACGGGTCGCACAGAATTCTAGCTGCCGACATACAGTTCGTATTTTGGCCATATCTTGGTCATACGAACTCCGATTTAGGTGAATCAAAGCTTGACAGAACCAGGACAAAAAGATCTATAACTTTCATGAAGGAAATAAATCTAAATTCGGAATGTATAATTTTGTGCAGCCACACCAATGGCCGCACCTGCCTAGATTTGGACATATTTTATTACCAACTTCGCCCAATTCACTTCCAGATCTTGTTTACTTGCTCCCAAAGTTACAAAAACGGCTAGAGATTGGTAGGGAGGCAGGAGGAGAAGCCATATTTTCTTCTAGGTTTTATTCTTCCAAACTTCTCCATTATTATTCTCTCCTCTCGACAAATCAAAGGCTTTTGAATTGAAGGATTGAAGGCTTATTCGAGCAAGCAATATCGAGGACAAGGGGCAGCATACTAGGAGATTGGTGTATTCTCTTCTCTTATTTGTTTTCCTAGGTTTTCATTATGTTTTCTCTTTATTTTCTCTTGGATGTTAGTGCACCCATGAGAGGCTAGATTCCTCTCTAGAGGCTTAGGCTAAAATCATGAACTTGTGTTAGAATTATGCTTACTTGGATATTTATTTTAGATAATGATTGTTCGATGCTTGATTGATCTTGTTAATTTTATTATTCATGTCTTTGTGTAATTTGCGATTTGTTAATTAGTGTCCCGCTTGGATTTAACCAACTTAAGGTGTTAGGATCAAAGAATTGATATAACCAAATTACTTGCATGAATAACTCTAGGATTGAGATTAGAAATGACCAAATCTATTTCTTAGTCCGGAACCACAAGAACAATGGTTGAATTGAGGTGAATGACTTAATCGTGAAGCCTCATATTCGATTGGGACCCCTAAAATTGAACCGAATTTTGGTGCGAAGAACTTAATCGTGAAGTGTCGATATTTGGGAATAAATTAGGCTAAACATGTGCTTATGATCTAGATAATTAGGGTGAAAGACTTAATCGTGAAATCCGAACTATCTAGACACGTCATAATTCACGAAAGTGACCCTTCTTGACATATTAGGTTTAGAAACCCCAAAATTACAAACATGAATTTAGAAACCAAGTAAGTGTAAATTTGACCAAGTGATTGTGAGCCGATAGCCCTTAGATTCCATCTCCTTGATACAAACTCATTTTTAATTGTTTGTTTAGAATTGTTTTGTTTAAATTCAACTCCTCTTCGGGTATTGAACCCACAACTTCAGTTTTACAACAAAACCCCCCATTTACTTCATTTGAATTATTTTAGAATTAATTAGTTTAGTAGAAATTAATTTCTCCCGTTATCTTTGGATCGATACCTGTTTTACTACAAGGATAGGTTGTATGCTTGCAACCAATCTATCATTGTGTATTAAGGTTTTATAAATTTAAAGTGAAAGGTGTATTACAAATTGACCCATAATCCAATACAAAAAATACACATCAACCACCACACAGTGAGTACTACTATGATATCTAGTCTAGTTATCTACATTTATATTTTTAAATAGATAGTTCTTGCATACAATCAATTTTTATGTGCATCTATACTTTGAATCTATTATTTAAATTAGAAAATTAAAATTGAAGAAGTGATTTTCTTTTCTTAAATAGCATGTGTTTTAAATTTAAATCGTTTTAAATAAAATTAAACTTCCATCAAACAATTAAATTTCAAATTGATTTGAATTTGATAAATGTTAGTTCTATCTAAATAATTGAGAACATGTCAACAATTTTAATTTTTTAATTTGAACAAATGGATGTACGCTAATTACCAAGTTATTTTTATTTGATCTTATTTTACTAAATAGCACTATCGATCATAGAGAACCCCAGTATCCCATGCACTGTAACCTTTTACAGGCTTTTCGGACAGCATGCATGTTAACTCTTATTTTATAATTATAAATTATTGGATCCATATTGTTATCGGAGTAGAACTAGGTTGTGATGTGCTCACCAAACTCTTTGGTGAGCATAACTCTATAATATCTCGGATTCACTTCAAACGAGATGAATCCAAACCGTTGAAACCGATGTACTTCACGAGTGATGCACGTACATGCAAAATTTTGAATTTTTTGAATTAATTTAGTCTAAAGTCAAGTGGTCAAAATTGATGAAAAATGAATGATCCAAAATAAAGTTTTAGAAGTTATTTTAATACATTCATTTTTCATCAATTTTGCCCGCTTGACTTTGTACTAAATAATTCGAAACATTCAAAATTTTGCATGTACGCACATCACTCGTGAAGTACATCGGTTTCAACGATTTAGATTCATCTCGTTTGAAGTGATTACAATAAATTATGGAGTTATGCTCACCAAAGAGTTTGGTGAGCACATCACACCCTAGTTCTACTCTTGTTATCTAAACAGAACAGTGGCTAACTGCTACCATTTTCCCTTTATTCCAACGAAAAAGAAGAAAATAGCTAAACCCCTACACTTGGAGAACTAACGAAGTTCATGTCAAAAGATCAAAATTATATATGCTCGGTCTATAGCAAATAGTTAGAAATGTCTATTTTTCAAAATCTCAATTAATTAATTTGACGCCAAATGTCTATTTTTCAAATTTCAAATTGCTCTTTTAGAGGGTCGTCCATGCATGTTTCCATACTCAGCATAATGTGGAAAACAAATAATTAGAAGCAAGGTAGACAGGGGTACGTGTGTGCAAAATAATTGGTAGCATTAATTGTTCGTTTTTAAGAACTTGTACCTTTCTCCTACTTTTCTTTCTTGATTAATTGTTGATAGTTTTCCAATAAGGGATAAGCTTAATTATAATGTAGACATGACACTGCAATATTTATATGATAAGCTTAATTAATTAATTATAAGGCCTTTCGGTATTCTCCTTTTATTTTTTATTTTTTTTTGTTGCCTCTCTGTCCTTTTCATTCGTCTTTTTTCTTTTTACTTCTTTTGAAAAATACGAGTACTGTTTGGTTTCCATAAATGGGAAATAAGTTTCTTCAAGAACAGCTAAAACTTAAAAGTCGTTCATGGAATCATGGTCAAATTTATCAGCTGCTGATTACTAGAAATGAACATGACGAAGTATATATTGTTGTTAATTGCATTCATAAGTCACAAGTACCACCAAGATATTTGAAATATATAAATATTTCTAGTGTAGAAAACTTTTGAGGAAATAAAAAAAGAGCAGCAGCAGCAGCAGGAGTCATGCATGAGAAGAGATATATATGTATACAGTATATATGACAAGATCATCAAATTAAGATAGATGAACATACCCTAACGAAGCAATCATGAAAATGCATGCGAATAAGACCACCAGCTACGCCGGTGTTGTTTGCAAAGGCGGCCGCCACGGTCTGCTGTACCAGCGACTCGGCTGTTGGGCAGCTGCTGTTGTAGAAACCAACCTCAAGATCACAGAGAGTTGATGGCAGCAAAACAGTAAACAGAGCTAAAACGAAAATTAGCTGCTTTGGGAGGATCATTTTGTAATTAGTTGCTTGGTTTAGGCCGGGGACCCAGGGTTTGGTATATATGTATAATGTATATATAGAAGAAGGGGTGGCATGAAATTAAAGATGGCTGTTGGGAGGTACGGAAAGGGTTTAATTAATCATTTATGTTTAAAGACTTGTTGAAGTTTTCTACTAATGTCTACTAGCAAAAAAGTTATATATTCATACAAAACACATATAATCAAACATTAAAATAAATACTATTTGTTTGTTATTAAAAATTATAATCAAATCCAAAAAATTTCATCGAGTGAGGCTATGGTACGTGTATTGCAAAGCGCGGATCGGTTTGCACTATGAATCATTACTTTTGTTTTCAAAATTCAAATATTCGATTTGAACCATTCAATAAGATCCCTTTATGAAAATGTACTTGAAAACCAAACTTTTCATTTTTTAAATTTTTTTTACTATTTTTTTGATAAATCATTACTTTCAAAAGATTTAAATCTTCGGATCAAGTGATTTTCTACTTATCTAGAAAAATAGTAGAAAATATAAAAGTCGATCTCCAAGTACATTTTTATATTAAACGATTCAAATAAATTGTTTGAACTTTGTAAATAGAAATATTGATTCATAGCACAAACTGTTACACGCTTTGCAAAGCCCTGTAGCCTCACAAAATTTTCATCAATTTAATTATACGATATTTCTTTTACTCGCCACATGCATTGTTTGATGTAGTTGGAGAAAAGAAATGGAAGAAATGGATATAAGTCAAGGAAGGTTAAATTAATTACATGAAAACTCGAAAATGACTAGTTATCTAGGTAGTTAACGATATATAATGACAATTACATATATAGTCTTCTATTGTGAAGATTCAGAATCAAATTTTAACCGAGATTGAGTTAGGTTTATATTTAGGTTTATCTTACCTATTTGACTCATCCGGGGCAGCTTCCCCATATTCTAGTGCCAGGTTTACCTCCTTGCCTTCTTGTGTAAAACAAGTATTGTGTTGATCTTTACAGGGCTTTTTATTTTTTTAATTATCACTTTTTAATTTTAAAGAGTAGTCTTATTAAAAAAAATTAGGAGAAATTTCACGTGTATCCCTCAAAAACTTTAAAATTACGTATTCCCCACTCTAAACTTCAAAATAACTTATTTCCACCTCTAAACTTCCAAAACTCACAAATTTACCCATTTTATTGTCTTTTGTATTAAAACTCATCTTAAATTTATAAAATACCCATTTTATACTTTTATTAAATGCATAAAAAGTTTGTAGCTTGTTTAAGAAAAAATGTCGGTCTTATTTTGATTGGCTTTCAGGGGCAAAATGGGTATATTATAAAGGTTAATGGGTATAATGAGTGTCCGATTTTTTTAGGACAAAATGGGTATTTTATAATGGGTAAAGGGTATAATGGGTATCTTATAAGATCAACATTTTTCTTAAACAAACTATTTTTTTTATGATTTTAATAAAGGGCAAAATGGGTATTTAATAAATTTAAAATTAGTTTTTGTTATAAAATAAAGACAAAGAATAATAAACAAGATAGAGAACACATAAAAGATGGCAATCTCTTTATTCATATATTTCTCATGTGTACAATACAAGATTACAAAACCTCTATTTATAGGCTCCAAATTGTAAATGAAAAGTCATTACAATAATAAATAAGACATTGAATTCTAAATAGTAGTGGGATGTGAATTCCAATGGTAGTGGGAGTAGTGGAGAAATGAATATTGGGAGTCATGGACATCCACATTAATAATTTTATTCATAACACTCCCCCTTAGATGTCCATTATATAAGAATATGCATCATTAAAACCTTATTAGGAAAAACCCTATGGGATAAAAACCTAGTGAAGGAAAAAGAGTACAATATTCATTTTAATATACAACTACAACCTTACCAGGAAAACCCAGTGGGAAAAACCATGGTTAAGGAAAATATAGTGCATATTAACTCCCCCCTCATGACAACATCAATCAAGATCTTTAAGTCGACGAACTCCAATATTACAAACTAGCTTTTTGAATATTGCAATAGGGATCGCCTTAGTGAATTAATCCGCTAGATTTTCACTTGAACGAATTTGTTGAACAATAATAACATTATCATCTTAGAGATCATGTGTGAAAAAGAACTTTAATGAAATATATTTTGTTCTATCTCCTTTAATGTATCATTCCTTTAATTGAGTAATACATACAATATTATCTTAATATATGATCGTCAGGATCATTTCTCCAGAAGACAAACCACATGTCTAATGAATGTGTTGAATCACAGATCTTAACCAAACACATTCTCGGCTTGCTTCGTGTATTGCTAAAATTTCTCAGAGTTAACGAAGTATATGTTTAATTCATTACAATGTCTTCGCGTGGGAGAAAAACTATATCTTGCTAATAAATTTACAACAAAGGATATATCAGATCTTGTATGTCCAGCCAGATACATAAATGTTACTATTGTACTAAGATATGGTACTTCAGGACCAATTAGTTTTTCATCACTTTCTCAAGGTCTAAAAGATATATATTCATATCTAATGATCTTACAATCATTGGAGTGCTTAATGGATGTGATTTATCCAAATAAAATCGTTTCAGCACTCTTGCAATATAATTTTCTTGATGCATAAAAATGTCATTTTTAAAATGTTCAATTTTCAATTCATGGCAAAATTTTGTTCTTCCAAGATAATTCATCTGAAATTCTTCCTTTAAATAATTTATCGCTTTTGGAAGCTCTTCAGGAGTTCCAATGATATTTAGATCGTCAACATAAACTGCAATTATAACAAACTCATTTCCAGATCTTTTCATTAAAATACATGAACAAATTGTATCATTTTTTATATCCATGTTTCAATAAATATTCACTGAGACGGTTATACCACATGCGTCCAAATTGCTTTAATCCATATAAAGATTTATTCAATTTAATTGAATAATGTTCTCGAGAACCTAAATTACATGCTTCAGGCATCTTAAATCCTTCAGGATTTTTCATATAAATATTATTATCAAGCGAGTCATATAAATAGGCTATGACAACATCCATTAGACGCAAATCAAGTCCTTCATGTATTGCCAGATTAATTAATTACCGAAAAAAATATTGCATCCACTACAGGTGAGTATATCTCAAAATTTCACCTTTCTCATTTCGTTTTCACATAAATATCAATTTCTATTTTTCGGACTTTATGCCTTCATGTATTGGAGCTACAGGTCCAAAAACCTTTTATTATATTAAATTTAATTCTATCTCAATTGCATTTTTCTATATTTGGCCAATCATTTCTTTGTCGACATTCTTTTAAAGACTTAGGGTCATGATCCTCATTATTCATTATATTTAGCGCTATATTATATGCAAAAATATCATTGACATCAATTTCATCTTGGTTCCATCTTATTCCATTCATGATATAATTTATCGAGAACTCTTCATTTTCATGAATTTCAGATACCTGAGTTTCTGCTGGAACTCCAATATTACTTATAATTTGATTCTCTTCTGGACTTTTATCTGAAATTATCATATCCTCGACTTGACCATTTTCATTTTTTGCTCCTTTTCTTTTTCGAGGATTTTATCCTTGGAACCGATTGATCTTTCACGCTTCATGCGTGTTATAATTTCATTAGTCTGTCCAACAGGAACATCGACATTAAGTGGAGCATTAACAGCTGGTATATGTGTTTTGGTCACTTTCTTTGTAAATGTGTCTGGCAATTGATTAACTAATCTTTCCAAATGAATTATCTTTTAAACATCTAGTTCACATTATTTATGAGGATCTAAATTACACAATGATAATTCATTCCAACTATTATCTTTTTCCAGCTGATTGTTTTCTCCCCCTAAGGTTGGGAATATTGATTCATCAAAATGACAATCGGCAAAACTAGCCGTGAAAAATTCTACCATAAATGGTTCTATATACTCTATTATATATGGAGATTCAAATTGAACATAAATTTTCAACTTTCTTTGATATCCCATTTTAGTGCGTTGTGGTGGAGCAATTATAACATATATCGCACATCGAAAATTCTTATATAGAAAATATTAGGTATGTGACCAAAAACCAATTATAAAGGGGAAGTTTTATAATAGCTTGTTGGCATGATGTGAATTAGTGCTGTTGCATGCAAAATAACATGTTCTCATTTTGTATATGAACATTAACTACATGATAGTCAACATCAATTCTAATAGACATGCATTATCTGAGAAGTAAATTCACCAACACTGTCTAGATGTATATTGTTAATTAGACAATCATAAAATTATGTTCTTAATCAAATCAATTTAGCAATTAATCTCACAAACATCAGGTTGCGAGTTGATAATAAACATACATGTGACCATATTGTTGATGCATCAATTAAAACCATAAAATATTCAAATGGTTCACATGGATATAGTATTCCACAAATATCACATTGTATACATTCTAGAAATAAAATAAAATAAAAATTCATCAGATTAAAGAATCTTCTGGTTCTTTAATGAATGTTCACATTAATTATCTATTATTTTTCGCATCATTATTGATCCGGAATGGCCCAACCGGTCATGCCAAACTATAAACATATTCTTATTTGTAAACTTCTGGTTTACAATAATATGTGCTTCAATTGTACTAATATATGCGCAGTACAAGTCGGAGGAAAACATATGCAATTTGTTTTCAATATATGCATTGTTTTTTATATACATATATTCAACATTTTTTTCATTTGTTGTCTCAGCATGATATCCATTTCGGCGGATATTCTTAATCTTAACAAATTCCTTTGAGACTTAGAAGAATATAATGCATCATCAATATAAATTTGTGTTCCTCCATATAACAACAATATTGCTCTTCCGAAGCTTTCAATCATTTTTTTTTATTAACAACTACAATTGACAAAAATAAGAAATAACACTAAAATAAAATAAAAATTACAAATAAGAAAGAAGTATCATAAACATGACTTCAACAATAACAAAAATGTATTTATATATTTATTCCGCTCATCATTAATCAAGTGATTCATTCTCATTTTCTTCATTAAAGAAATTAACAACTTTTAAATGAGTAATATCAATTTGGCTAAGATCGAGATCACAATCACAAATAAAAATTTGTCTCGATCTAGTTCTCCTTATTATTATTATTTTTTAATGATATTTGACATAGGTCAACAATATATTTTTGACATACGACAGGTACGTCGGCGTACGACAAGTACGTGACCAATGAGCTTTACCACTATAATGATAGCATGAATTATCTTGTTCGCTATTCTGTCACTTTTCTCATTCTTTTTGTTCATTATTTTTCTCTTCTGGTGGTAATTCTTTTTGTTCATTACTTTTCCATTTCTGATGGAATGATGCGTTTTTTCTTCATTACCACATTAATATTTAAGAGTTTGTCCATCAAATTATTTTCCACTTCTGAAATCTTCTTCAGGAAAATTAAATTATTAGAAAAAAAAAATGAAAATCACATAATTTTTTTTTTTAAAATAGTATGGCTTCGGGCCAAGGCTTCTACTGGAGGCATTTGGACGAAAATTTGGTAAAGAAATTTCTAGCCTTAAGTAGATTAAAGACTTAAAGTAACACATCTGAATTGAAAGAACTGAATAAAAGTTGCTTGTTGCATAAAATAAGTTAGTAGAAAAAGCAAGTATATCAACTAGTGTAGTTTAAGAACTAGTTTCATTAAGCTAGGCAAGTTTCGTTTGGCTTATTTATACGTTATATAAATGTTAGAAATTCCTTTGCATTGGTCATCCATTGATAAAAATATAATAAATGTTAATTGAATTGGCTTCGGGCCAATAATGCGACATCCGTTAAATACCAATACTATCATCTGTTAAACTTAATTGAAATGGCTTCGGGCCATTTTTTTTCAAATTTTTTTTTTCAATAATATGAATTGATAAAATTGCTAAAATGGCTTCGGGCCAATTGATAAAATTGAGAACTTATTATTAACATATGACTTCGGGTCATTATATAATGTTAAGAATTTATTATTATTCAGATTGATAATGCAGTGTCTAATTATAACAAAACGCATCTCCACATTCACATCTCATAAGTTATGAGATATTATTTTATTTATACATGTTACATGAATTAAAACTATATAATAATACATATCTTTATAATCCCATTGAAATTGTATATTTATAAAAAAAAATACGAGTATGATCTAAAATTAATATTGAATAGATATAAATTTAAGAAATCTAGTCAGACCTAAAATTGCACAATATGGAGAAAAAAAATATGCTTAACAGATAGCTTCAGGCTATTTGATATTAATATAAAATAATAATAAAACTTTAAGTTTTTAATTGGAAATAACTCCAGGTTATTATTTATCCAGTGGCCTATAATAACTGCTGGTTATTATAATAATTTTATAATAACTGTTGGTTTTTTTTATACTAAAATTTCTAATAGAACTTCAGGTTCTAAAGAATTCTAATAATAACTTCGTGTTATTATTCTTATTATTATATTAGAGTAATACGAACTTCAGGTTCTTAATAAACATTTATTTTTGATAATAACTTCAAGTTATTATTCCATCATTCACTTCAAGGAATGATTCTTATAAACTAAAACAAATATAATTAAAAATTCAAATGAAATTTGAATTAATGAAAAATATAATAATCAATCATATAAATTACTTACATAATTACTTTGCAACTTCTTTGAGCAAGTCGTGCTGATAACGTGTTATAAAATAAAGACAAAGAATAATAAACAAGATAGAGAACACATAAAAGATGGCAATATCTTTATTCATATATTTCTCATGTGTACAATACAAGATTACAAAGCCTCTATTTATAGGCTCCAAATTGTAAATGAAAAGCCATTACAATAATAAATAAGACATTGAATTCTAAATAGTAGTGGGATGTGAATTCCAATGGTAGTGGGAGTAGTGGAGAAATGAATATTGGGAGTCATGGACATCCACATTAATAATTTTATTCATAACAGTTTTAATATAAATGGCAATAAATGGGTAAATTTGTGAGCTTTGGAAGTTTAGAGAAGAGAATACGTAATTTTCAAGTTTTTAAGGGGTACTCGTGAAATTCCTCCAAAATTTTGGTAAATGAGACTCAGCCGTCATACCAAACATTGATATTACTATTATATGTGATTACATCAAAATCGTGAGACTATAACCGTAGGGATAAACAATAAAACAATTTTCTAACAAATCTTTGTTGCATAACGCCATCTAACCTTCAAAAAAGAAAACAATAAAACAATTTTCATATTTTATGAGTCGGGTTCAATATGTATAAACTTTCTTAAAACAACCACAAATATAACACTAAAATTAAATACTATAATATATATAATTATATTAAAATGGGGGACACGAACCCCATTTTACCCTTACCGCGCGCCTACCGGATCTGTCCATGGTCGTTCTGTCTTAATTAGTTATTTCTTTGAGAAAAAAAAAAAAGGAGTCAAAAGAGGGGATTTCCAATGCATAATATTATTTACTAACAAGCTAGGCATATGGAGCTGCTTTTGAATTTGCTTTTACTTTGGAAAGAAGAGATGTTTCGAACACATGCATACCCAAGTTCTAATTGTTCTGTTTCTACCTGCTTTTCGAATAAAATATAATATATCACAGAGATACCTGCTTCAATAAATATTCCTATTAACTAATCTATCTTGTCATGATGTCATCTAGGATTAGATTCGTGATGGCGTGCACTATGCTATGCAGCCACATGGCCGTTGTCATTGAACATATAACCGATTAATGTTAAACCATATCCTTGTACCTTGCGAGTTCACAAAGGGTATTTTAAACCATATTTTAAACAATGATAGGATATTTTAAACCATATCCAGGGGCGGACCTATGAAGGTCAGGGGTAGGCACTGGATTTAAATTTTTTTTTAGATCCAGTGTATTTTTATTTCTGTGCCTATTCCTGGTCCAATACTGTGCTTACCCCTGGCTCAGAATAATAGATTTGTTGCTCTAATTTATTCATTGACCAAGTCCGCTGCTTCGATTAATTCATTGTGCCTACCCCTGATCAAATTTCTGGGTCCGCCCCTGACCATATCCTAGTACCTTAAGGATGTGGTTTAAGCAATGATATTTTAAACCATATCGGATTGGCTTCAAACAATGATTAGATTCGTGCTAGCATGCACTATGCAGCCACATGTAGACTCAGATCCGATTAATTTGGATAGGATATGATTTAAAAAATATAACCGGTTAAATTATAAGTACGGTTACAAAATTAATAGTTTAATATCCGACCTGGATCCGAACCAGAATCGATACTGTAATGGATATGATATGGGTTTGATTAAGTTATCCGACCCATAATCGAATCTGACCCGATATCCGTATAAATACCCGATAAAATGATAATACCATTTTTTTATAATTATTTAATATAAACACATATATTAATAACTATGAAAAGACAATCATTTGTAGTATTTTTTTTTATTTCTTGAATAAAATTTGCTACTCTTTTCGCACAGATTATTGAAATCAAATGTCATGTTCACCTTTTGCCTATAAATTTTCGAAGTTAATTAATTATTATTGATCTCTTTATCTACTATGTATCTACCTTTCTACATGGATTATTGAAATTTATTGCTCTCTGCGTTGATTGAAACAAATTGATATTAATATTTTATTCCTAGATTTTTGGAACCATATAATGAAATCGTCATCTCCAATATTTTACTTTTTAAAATTATCTCACCTTCAATATTTTGAAGTAGATTTTAATTTATATTATAATAATATATTATGTGAGATGTTTAAGAAATTATAATTATATTTAAACGTAAAGTGTTTTTCTCAAATGATTATGAGTTGCGACATGTACCCGCATCAGATCCGGACCAGCCCCGATAATCCATAAACAAGTTATGGGTATATATTTACCCGGAACTAAAAGACTGGATCCGAAATATCTACGAGTAGATAGGTATCCGGATCCGGACCCGACCTGATTTGAAACAAATAAATATATGGATTGAAATTCGGACCCGAACACTTTTAGAGTACGGGTCCAAAAATAATAGTATCCGGATCCTACCCGACCCGATAGCACCTCTAAGAATAACATTGCATGTAATTATAGAAATCTAAACATAGTGGTGGGCTGGTGGCGAAACACGTACAAATTGTAGTGTGCTATCTCAGAAAAATACTTTCAACGTAAAAAAAAATTGCATGCACAATTTATTGTTTACAAAATAGGGGTTTATGCTGTGTACTACAATGTGATGAATCCTCACAAGCAGTACTTTGAACTATATATATAGTGAGAATTGCATTTGACATGTACACAGTGCGGAAAAAATTAAGAAGAGGCTAGAGCTGCATAGAAAATTAATTAGCTTAATATTTTTTTAATAAAGTTTCAATTTTAAATTTACTATTTTATATATAATATATATGTATAATATGTAATGCTATCTATATATTCAGGCAGGGCAGATGCAAGATTTCACCTGAGTAGGGCAAAAAAATATCGAATAAAGTTCAAATCCATTAGATAATCCGTGTTGTTGTTTTTTTAAAGAGCAGGGTCGCTCTCTGGCTCTCTTTGTCGTTGTGAGCGGTGTTATTTTTTGTTCTTTTACGTAATTACATTACGTTTCACTAATTTTGAGCAATGTTACGAATTGATTTTATTTTTCTTTGCTTATTTGTTTTCTGTTTTTGGACTTGGCACAAAAATCAATCTGAAAATCAATTAGTGCACATATACACCTCACTCTAAATTTTGGACTATTTCGCAAATCTCTATGGGCTGCACGCAAAAAAGGAAAAATGCAAATCGTGAACTGTGATTTGCAAAATTGGTGGTTCAGGGTAAGACATTTATTTTTTTCAAAATCTAGCACCCTAAAAATTATTTCTGAAAATTCAAGATAAGACAGCTGTTCACCCCGACATAAGATGGGCCCTTGTATCCAGTAATACATATAGATATATAATATAATCATAATTATAACTGAGTAAATATGACACCATAGTGTATGACTATTATGATTGAGAGCTATTATAATTGTATCCCTGTTAGCTAGTATTGCTTTTATGTGCATTATGTACTTTCATCCTGTATTTATTTTTCAAACTAATTAAGAACTTTCAGAGAATTGTTAAATGTCATAATGATCCGTTAAATTTTTACTATTTTTGTAACATGTGAGTGTGACAATGCTTCTCCAACAACACCAGACGGTTAATTACATGATTTCAACCGCAGAAAAACTAAATATAAAATATGGCATGTGATTGATTGAAGCTCTCCTAGTCTCCTAGTGTCGTAGACTGACAGAGTGGGCCTAAACTATCAACCATCATGCACCTTTCTCCTTTCCATTTTATTTTGCTTTTTTAATTTCGTGGGTGTTCTTTTCCACCTTAAAAAACTGTGGACACGTTTTATTTTATTGGGTAGGTAAGACAAGTTGTATTGTTTTAGGTGGGTCTCGTTATAAAAAGTGAATTCAAAAGTGAGAAAAGATCAATTCAGAAAATGGAATAGATCACCCAGTAAACGTGTCCTGAATCATGGTCGCACGAAGCAACCTATGACTACCTACTTTATGTCGGTGATTAATTATAGGTTTCAGACTTCAATTAGTTTAGAATATTAGAAAGATGATTTATATTATCTTCTTGGTGGGCTCAGCCGCCGATATTTTTATTAATAACTCCAGAAAAAAAGAAAAATATTAAATGTAACTCCGATTTGAATTTATTTTTAAATCTAACCTAACCGCCCCTCATGGGGCGGTTCACTCTAATACGGAGCGGATACGGATACGGATACGGATACGGATAGTAAACATATATCAAAATTTAAAACCAAATCTGTCTTAAATGAATATGAATACGGAGGGATAATCCACAGATACGAATTCGAATACCGTTACGAAACGAATAATTGTCGAATAATTGAGTCATATGAACTTTAATAAATAATAAATTAAAAACAATTAAAAAAAACAAAAGTAAATTAAAAAAAGTAAAGAAATGGAGAAGATATAGGAATGGAGAGGAATTTGGGAATATTAACCGCTGAAAGTCAAGTTACAGCGAAGCGGAGAAATTGAAATTTCGAATCCGGATAGTGCAGATATCTACTCCGTTTATACTTTCAAAAATTATCCGTATCCGTATCCTTATCAAATTTCTCTATACAAAAAATATCCGTATCCGTATCCGGAATATCCATATCCGTTTAAATTCGGATTCGGATAATAAGCAGATTCAGACCGGATATCCATATCCGTTTACACCGCTGTAAATATGGCATGTGATTGAAGCACTCCTAGTCTCCTAGTGTCGTAGACTGACAGAGTGGGCCTAAACTATCAACCATCATGCACCTTTCTCCTTTCCATTTTATTTTGCTTTTTTAATTTCGTGGATGTTCTTTTCCATCTTAAAAACTGGGGACACGTTTTATTTTAGGAAGCTGATATGAGTACTCACGCTACAGTACTCACACTATATCCACACTTAAACTGCCATAACTGTTTGTGGGGACCGGAACTATTCCAAAACTGTAATTTTGTTTCCCAAATTTAATAGTAATAATGTGAAGTATATATCTCAAACAGGTCAAGTATTTATACCTATACAATCAACTACTTCTGATATATGAATTTTCCTAAAATAACTGTACCGCACCTTTTTTGAAATTTTTTCATGTTGTATCCGCATTAGGGGACCACTCAAACGGCATGTGGGGACTGCGACTGTTTGAAAACTGTAATTTTGTTTTAAAAATTTTGATACTGTGAAGTATATATCTCGAACAGGTCAAGTATTTATATCTATACAATCAACTACTTCTGATATATGAATTTTCCTAAAATAACTGTACCCGCACCTTTTTTGAAAAAATTTCATGTTGTACCCGCATTAAGGGACCACTCAAACGACATATGGGGACCGCAACTGTTTGAAAACTGTAATTTTGTTTTAAAAATTTTGATACTGTGAAGTATATAGCTCAAACAGTGCAAGTATTTATACATATACAATCAACTACATATGATATATAAATTTTCTTAAAATGACTGTATCCGCATCTTTTTTTGAAAATTTTTCATGCTGTACCTGCATTAGGGGACCACTTAAACGGCATGTGGGGACCGCAACTGTTTCAAAACTGTAATTTTGTTTTAAAAATATTGATACTGTGAAGTATATAGCTCAAACAGGACAAGTATTTATACCTATACAATGAACTACATATATATATATATGAATTTTCCTAAAATAACAGTGCGGGTACTGTAGCGTGAGTACTGAAATAATTATTCTTTATTTTATTGGGTAGGTAAGACAAGTTGTATTGTTTTAGGTGGGTCTCGTTATAAAAAGTGAATTCAAAAGTGAGAACTGAGAAAAAACAATTCAGAAAATGGATTAGATCACCCAGTAAACGTGTCCTGAATCGTGTGGTCGCACGCAGCAACCTATGACTATCTACTTTATGTCAGTGATTAATATAGGTTTCAGACTTCAATTAGTTTAGAATATTAGAAAGATGATTTATATTATCTTCTTGGAGGGCTCAGCCGCTCAGGGCTGGGTTTTAGATTAAAAAACAAGGAATATCGCTCTTCTATTAAATGGTGGGTAAAATTCAAAAATACACATTATAAGAATGGAAAACTATTATACAAAATAAGTTTTCTGAGGATATTGCTGAAAAATATTTCTCACCTTTTTGGAGCTAGAGAGATGAAGTTTCAACATTTAGGTGAAATTAGCTTATCTTAGATTGCCTGTAATGGCCGACATTTTTATTTATATCCAAAGTTAATTACAAAATAATAAAAATACCCAGACCCGCTAGGTTTTATTAAAAATATCCAAACCGGCCAGAAAATAGCCGGTTCCTTATTTAAATAGGAAACCGGCAATTTTCTTGCCGGTCCCCTAATTTTGTTTTTGTTTTTTTACCCTACAAATTATACTGGAATGGATCCTGTTTTTTTGTTTTCATCCAACTACTACTTCATAGAAAAAACTAAAATGCATCAGAATTTTAAAACATAATAGTACTACTTCTTAGAACGCGACGATTTTGCCGGATCTGGACCAGTCACAGCAGACGCAGTGGCAACTTTACCAGTATAAGTACACGGAACGAACTCATCGTCCAATACTGGAGACTCTGGATCAACCTTCTTCTTTTTTGAAAAATAGCCGTAGGGGTTTTCCGGGTGCGGATTTTAACAGCATAAAATTGACTCAATGCAGCAATCAGGTGAGAGAATTTTTTTACTTGGACCATTATGTCCATGTTTTAAAAAAGAAACTATTATAACAGCATATTAGAAGACCATAAGCATTAATGGAGCATCACCTTTTTAATGGAAATATTTTCTACAAATAAATTCAAAGATATACATATGAATTGAGAATATTGTATTTCCCTTTTTATTGTTACAAAATCAAACATTATTTTTTGCTAGAAAAACGACCCGTGTATTTTTTTATTAAAAAATTGAATTTCTACCTTTGAAATTTTATATCCATATTTTTGTCGTTATTTTTTTTTCAACATCATACATCATGTAACAACAAATCTGATTTTTATATACATTTTTTTTGTACAATTCAAAATTTCTAGATGGGTATTGTTTTGTTGTCTTTTCCTTTTGATTGCGTGATAAGTTATGTACTTCAATTATCCAAATTTCTTCATATGTTGTTTTACCTTTAATTTTAAAAGGACAATTGATCCGGCGTGTCCCTGTTGTCTTTTCTCTTTTATCATACATCACGATATTGACCACCTCTATCACATTGTACAACCACATATTTCTCTAGCTTTGAACCACAAATAGATAATGCGTATCCTTTAGCCAAGTAAAATGCTCTAACACCAATGAGTAGATCTCTGCGAGTTTTGTACTTGAAACCGAGTAATTCAAGTTTTTCAGCCTCTTGTTCAAATGGAATTGCCGACTCATCAATATTCATCTATTAAACAAAAAAATGAAAATAAATAAAGCAAGAAATCAAATGACCTATTAAATTATTGTAGAAAATTATTTTTTTATTATTATGCTAGGCTTTCAAGCATCAAAATTTAATTAAATTTGCTTAAAAAATATTTGCTTAAAAATAAAAGTTTCATCCACATATGATGAGAGAAACTAACACTTGTTACCTTCGAAAATAAAATTAGTTAAATATTTTAAATTACCTTTGATTTGAGAATTTCTGAACGAAGAAGAGAGAAATAGCGCACTCAAAGCATGAATTCGTTTTTTTCTCACAGCAGCTTTTTTTTGTTCAGCCAAAAATACCAATTATGATTGACGGCAATTAAAGAAGGAATTATCAATTGATTATACTCAATTAATGAGGTATCTATTAAAGAAGGAGTAAATGGTCATTTTTAAAAGTTTCTCTAATCTCTTTGCTGCTTTGAGCCAAAAGTTAGCTGTTAAAATCTACACCCGGTTTTCCATAGTGGGCCCTATGGAGAGAGCTGCACTGGCAGAGCTTTCGAACAGGTTGGGTGGATCTGTTGAAGCAGTGGAGATGGCTCTCTGGAGAATTGGAGAGGAGAATGGAAGTATCCAGTTGGAGGAACTCTCGCTTGGAGGTGATCGACCCATTATAATGGTCTGGGGCATTGATCGATAGAAGTAGGCTCTTGAAAGAATTACCTGAAACATCTAATCGTAATAGTAACAATGAGATGGAATTGGATGCGGGTAACTCGAATTCAGGTCTAGACACTAGCTAGTTTGTATAACAGGAGTTACAATGACGTACACCAAAGCAATCACAGACCCACGTATATATATATGATGTCTCTAATGTTCTTTCTTTTTGGCTGGCTGTTTTTCTTCCCTTTCTTTCTTTCTTTTCCAATCATTTTATCCTATTTTATTTAGGTTACACTACTACAAAAAAGCTAATTCTACACTGCACATTGTACACGGTTTTTCTAATTTTATATAAAAACCGTGTGTTCAAATATGAAATTGTGATAGGCTAAAAAATATTGGGGAATTATACACGGACACTTAGTTATAAATCAGTGTATAATTGTTTGAGAGAGCTACACGGTTTATTAGGGATAAAAAATCCGTGTGGAAAGAAACCGTGTGGAAAAGATTGAGAGAGCTACACGGATATTATACAAAAATCCGTGTATGAATTGCTACACGGATATTTGATTAAATAACCGTGTACAAATATTAAGAGAGCTACACGGTTTTTAGTTACATGTCCGTGTACAATAGTTAGAGAGCTACACGGTTTTCTTATCAAATATCCGTGTATAAAGGGTTATGCTACACGGCTTTTTTTAATAAATAACCGTGTTTAAATTGTGACAGAGCTACACGGATTGTTAAGTATAAATCCGTGTAGAAAAGCCGTGTAGGGTTTTATCCAATATAAAAGGGCCCTTCTCTTCCAGAGACTTCTCCTTCCAGCGCCGTTTTGATCAAGTAATTAATACGCCCTCTGTCTGTTTTGAACTGAGATCTGATTTCCGCAAATTAAAGGCTAGCATAGCTGGAATCTGTCATCTTTGAAGTTTTTATTTTCTCCTCTCTAAATTTCGAAGGTTAGTATATACATATTTTCCTTTTTCCTCTCTAATTTTCTGTTTAGTAATTATTATTGCTTATTTAATTAGGTGTGTAATATATGCATGCATGCTTGATTTAATTAGTAATTAGGTAATGTAAATATATAATTAGTGTATTGTTGTCCAATAACCGACCTATAAATGATTTTTAGGTCCATGCCCGTTCAAAATTAATCCAATAGGGATTAATTTTGGACAGTCCCCGTTTTGGGACTGCTCTTTGAATATTGTGTCTCATTTAGGATGTGAACACATATTAGTGGGTTTTAATTAGTATTTGAGGAAAGTTCGACGGTATTTTCCCTTATTGCTCCTACGAGTATGTGGTTCGTACGCATACTT
Organism: Carex kokanica; assembly: GCA_025461125.1. Taxonomy (NCBI): domain Eukaryota; kingdom Viridiplantae; phylum Streptophyta; class Magnoliopsida; order Poales; family Cyperaceae; genus Carex; species Carex kokanica. Next base: position 264,776 of record JAJGRX010000401.1, on the reverse strand, counting down.
GGGGAGTTAAGGGGAAATGCTGCCGAATTTTTCTCAAATACTAATTAAAACTTGCTAATATGTGTTCACATATGAGACATAATATTCAAAGAGTGGGTTAGGATTGTAAAGCGGCCCTTTGTAAGCCCAAAATTTGGTACAATATATGTTGACCATGCTTGATTAATTGATCAAATCATGTTTATAATTTAATTTACAGATGGATCGAAGTTGGATGTATGAATTGCGACGTGACAGTGAAGAATATTTGGTTCGCGTTGATGAGTTTATAAAATTTGCTGAGATGTATAGAGTGAAGAAAAAAGAAAAAGACATTTTGTGTCCTTGTAGAGATTGTAAAAATATTTTAAGATTTGTGGACTCCGAAGAAATTAGAGGTCATTTAATTTGTCGGGGATTTAAGAAGAGATATACATGTTGGATCATGCACGGTGAGAAATTTGGTGAAAGTAGTAGTACCAATAAAGATTTTAATCGTTGTGAATTGAATGATGAGAATGTAGAAATTTCTGATAATTTTGAACTTGATTGGAACGAGAATTACGAGGATGTCGAAATTTTTGATAATATTGAACCCGGAACCGACGATGATGAGATGGAGATGAATTCTGGTGAAAATGTAGAACACGAGTTTATTGAAAATCTGGAGGAAATGTTTCGTGACGCGGAAGATGAAATTAGTGATAAAAATTATGATAAATTCCAAAATTTGTCTAATGATTCCAAAAAGCAGTTGTATCCCGGGTGTACCAAATTTACGAAACTGTCAGCTGTGTTGAAATTATTAAACTTAAAAGCAGACAATGGTTGGAGCGATAAGAGTTTCACGTCCTTATTACAGCTTTTACGAGAAATGCTCCCAGATAACAACGAGTTACCCGGTACAATATATCAGGCAAAAAAATTGATATGTCCAATGGGGTTGAAGATCGAAAGAATACATGCATGTCCGAATGACTGTGTATTGTACCGTCACGAGTACGAGACCATGCATGTCTGTCCTAAATGCGGTGTTTCACGGTATAAACGTAAGGACCAGGACAGTACTGATGATTGTGACGATGACAAAAAGGGCCGGCCTCCGGCTAAGGTGTTGTGGTATTTGCCGATAATACCGAGATTCAAACGGTTGTTTGCGAATTCCAAGGATGCGAAATTATTGCGTTGGCATGAAGAAGAGCGCAAAAAAGACGGTAAACTAAGGCACCCGGCCGATTCTCCTCAGTGGAGAAACATTGATAGACACTTCAAAGAATTTGGTTCCGAAATGAGAAACCTTAGGATTGTGGTGAGCACAGATGGAATGAGTCCGTTTGGAAGCTTGAGCAGTCGGCACAGTACTTGGCCAGTTCTTATATCCATCTATAATCTTCCTCCTTGGTTGTGCATGAAACGCAGGTATATAATGATGTCATTACTAATCCAAGGACCCAGGCAACCCGGAAATGACATAGATGTGTATCTCGCACCATTAATTGAGGACCTCCAGAAATTATGGCGTGATGGCGTCCCGGTCTGGGATGCGTACAGCAAAGAGGTATTTCAAATGCGGGCCATGGTGTTTTGCACAGTAAATGATTTTCCCGCGTACGGGAATTTATCGGGTTACACTTGTAAAGGAGCAAAAGCGTGCCCTATCTGTGAAGATGACACGCAGGTGCTGAGGCTGAAAAATTGTCAGAAGAATGTTTTCATGGGGCATCGTAGGTTTCTTCATGTTAATCACCCATACCGTAAGAAGAAGAGTGCATTCAACGGGAAAATTGAGCTTGGAGTGGCCCGTCGTCCATTAGACGGGAAGAGTGTCTTCAATCGGGTAAAAAACCTTGATGTTATTTTTGGAAAATGTGCCGAAGCACCACCGAAGAATATTTGGAAAAAAGGTCCATATTCTGGGATCTACCGTACTGGGAATTTTTAGAAGTGAGACATTGCATAGATGTCATGCATGTTGAAAAAAATGTCTGCGACAGTTTGATCGGTTTACTGTTGAACATTAAGGGAAAGACTAAAGATGGTATTAAAGTTCGGAAAGACATGGTTGAAATGGGAATACGACCCGAGCTTGCACCGCAGGAGAAAGGGAAGCGCACGTACCTACCCCCCGCACTGTGCACAATGTCGAAGAAAGAGAAAACAAGCTTTTGTGAATGCCTTCATAGTATTAAAGTTCCATCGGGGTATTCCTCGAATATTAAGAAGCTGGTGTCGAAGAAGGACCTGAAATTGCTTGGTCTGAAATCCCACGACTGTCATGTTTTACTGACACATATGATTCCTGTTGCAATTCGGGGAATTTTACCAAAGGAGGTTCGGGAAACCATTACGAAGTTCTGTTCTTTCTTCAATGCAATCAATTCCAAAGTGATAGACCCTCTAAAATTGGACTCTTTGCAAAAGGAGATCGTCGTTACTCTTTGCCAACTTGAGATGTATTTTCCGCCATCTTTTTTCGATGTTATGGTTCACCTTGCTGTTCATCTTGTGAGAGAAATTCAGATCTGTGGTCCCGTGTTCCTGCGGTATATGTATCCATTCGAGAGATACATGGGCATCTTGAAAAAGTACGTGAGGAACCGACATCGGCCCGAAGGTAGCATTATAGAAGGATATTCCACAGAAGAGGTGATTGAGTTTTGCACCAACTACATGGCCGGTGTGGATCCAATTGGCGTTCCGAAGTCTCGATACGAGGGAAGGCTCCAAGGAGTCGGGACAATTGGGTTGAGAGCCGTAGTTGCTGATATAAATGATCTACAGAAGGCACATTTTATTGTACTACAACACATGACAGATGTTGCTCCCTACATAGATGAGCACATGACAATCCTTAAACAACAGAACTACACGAGAAGTCAGAAGTGGCTTACTAACGAGCATAATCGTTCTTTTATAGGATGGCTGAAAGAAAGAGTGAAGTCACACCCCGTACCTGAAATTGTTAAACTGCTGGGCGAAGGACCCCAAATTGTTGTCAAGACATTTCAAGGATACGAAATTAACGGTTATACTTTTTACACTAAACGGCAAAGTGAGAAGAGTACAATGCAAAATAGTGGGGTGACGTTGGTGGCGACGTCTCAAGAATTCAGTAGATCTGGGGATGGCCGGGCTCTAATAGCATCGAGGTCATATTATGGAGTCATTGAAGAAATTTGGGAGCTCGTTTACAATCCTCGCCTGAGCATTCCCTTGTTTCGGTGTCAATGGGTCGAAGACCGGGGTGTTAAAGTTGATAACGACGGGTTCACACTCGTTGATTTTAACAAAGTTGGGTATGTTGATGATCCGTTTATACTCGCCAAGCAAGCCACCCAAGTCTTTTATGTCACTGACCCGAGTGATGATAGGTGGAGCGTCGTTCTATCTGGAAAAAGAAGGATTGTCGGGGTAGAAAATGTCGTCGATGAAGAAGAGTATGACCAGTTCGACGAAATACCTCCATTTTGTGCCGACATGGACCCTGAGGTAGCAACAATTGAAGAAAACGACGGAGCGAACTACATGCGATCCGACCACAATGAAGGAATATGGGCCGAGAGTACTGTTGAAAAGGAGAAAAAAAAAAGAAAAAGGAAAAAAAAAGCCGGTGTGTAATATTTATTTTTTGTTTAAAATTTAAACTTGTAATATTTCTTTTTTAGAAACAACTTTGTAATAATAAAACATTTCTAGTTCAAATATTAGTATTAGATTTTAAATATTAGTAGGAATATTAAACTTTAAGAATAAAATATTTGTAGTTCAAATATCAAATATTATATTCCTCTATTTTAAATATTAGTTCATTTTTTTAATAATAATAAAACATTTCTAGTTCAAATACTAGTATTAGATTTTAAATATTAGTGAATTCTTAAATAATGAAATAAAAAATAAAATATTAGTATTAGTTTTTAAATATTAGTAGGAATATTAAATATTAAGACTAAAATATTTGTAGTTCAAATATCAAATATTAGATTTCTCTATTTCAAATGTTAGTTCATTTTTTATAATAATGGTACAAAAATTGCTATTTCAAATATTAGTATTAGTTTTCAAAATTTTAGTTAAGATATTATATAATAAAAATAAAATATAAAATATTAGTTAATATTAGTATAAAATATTAGTTAATATTAGTATAAAATATTAGTTAATATTAGTAAAAAAATTTAATTGTCTATAGTTGAAATATTAATAATAATAAAAAAACAGGGTATTAGTTAATATTAGTATAAGTTTTATATATATTAGATATGATATACTATATATTTTAGTTAATTTATTATTACTTTAAATAATATAAAAAATAAAAAGAAACATAATTGAATATGTTTTCTCCTTTGTACACGGACTTTTAGTTAATAGTCCGTGTATAAATAGGCATTGCACACGGAATTAACTATATAACCGTGTATAAAGGGGAAGAGAGCTACACGGACTAGTAACTAAATGTCCGTGTACAAAGGGGAAGAGAGCTACACGGACTATTAAGTAAATGTCCGTGTACAAAGGGGAATTGTACACGGATGTTTACTTGTTTGTCCGTGTACAAAGGGGAATTGTACACGGTCGTGAACTTAATAATCCGTGTAGAAAGAGTTAAAAATATAATTCAAAAGACCATTCTCTTCTAAATTTTCATTAGCCGCGCGTCGTTTGAGTTCCAAAACCTCCAAATTCTCTCCGGCCACTGCCACCACTCAGGTGTACTCCGCCATTGTCGGTCCTCTGCCACCTCTACGGTCCACCATCTCCTTTCTCGGTAAAGTACTCTTCACTTCTCTGATTTTGGCCGAGTTCGGGTTGTTGATTTTCCCAACTCGTTGGAATTAATTTCATTTGGGGGATTCTCTTAATCAGGCCAGTAAAGCTAGAGCTTGGTTGGTTTAGATCGAGTTAACCAATTTTTTTTTTTTAGAAGAAAGAGGAAGGTTTTTCTGTTTTTAATTTAAATCGAAATCAGTTTTTCGGTTTGAATTAAAATCAGTTTTTGTGGGTGCCACTTTACTGTCCCTAATACAAAAAAAAAAACAGCTTGCACCATGTTTAAATTTCTGACTAAAAGAGATTGTTTTTTTTGGTCTGTATGGATTTCTATTAAATTTGATGCTCAATCTATGTAAATTATGGTGGATGTATGCAAAACCTATTAACTAAATTGATTAGAGATAATACCATATTCTGTAAGCTTATCACCTAGCTAGCTGGTAAATTGATTATAGACATTGATCTTGTAAAAGTACTCCAAACGGCCAAAATGACCTCTGCTGGTAAATTGATCAGTGCAGATCAATGCGGGGGCCAAAACATATTTATGAATTGACCAACCGACAGAGGACTCCAAAACACACAAAATGGACACAAATTTCATATTTTTCAGATTATATTTCAATTTTATATGATTTTTCAAAGTTCAGCTTTTTAATTCTTATTTTCTGCTATTTAAAGGTGCAGAATTTTCATTTTGAGAGGCTGAACTTTGGAAATTTATATAAAATCGGAAAAAAATCAGAAAAATATGAAATTAATGTCCATGTTGTGTGTTTTGAAGTCTTCCATTTAATTGTGGTGTTCATTTTGCATTTTACACATAGGTCCATTACTTTCTTCTAATATTTCTTTGTATGGCAGAACCATGTCGGATGAGGGTGAGCACATAGATGCGATGGCAGAAGAGGATCAGCAAGCTACTGCCTCATCAGAAAGAAGGAAAAGAGGTCCGACAATGTGCACAAGCACGTCCGAGAAGAAGCAGTTGGAAATCCGATTCACTGACGACGGGCGTGCGGAAGGTCCAAACCGAATGGCGTACTCAAATTGGTGTTGCAATTTGGTGAAGCGAAAGGCAAGTATCCTTGTAGAGAGTTGGAATAAGTTTGATAAAGAGGAGAAGAACGACTGGTGGAACATGGTGAAGGTAAAGTGCCGAACAACTCTTTACTTTATTTTCATTGTTGTACATGAAATTAAATACAGTTAATTTGGTGTCAATCAGGCTCAGTGGAACATCGAGAGCGATACCCCAAAGGTCAAGACTCTGAGGATCATGAACGAAGGTTGGAAGCAATTCAAGAGCACGCTGAAGACAGAGTTCATGGACGAAGGGAGAAATCCGGTAGGGTACTATCCTTGGGTAACACAAGAGGTGTGGGAGGAGTTTCAAGCTTTGAAGTCCACAGAAGAGTTCAAGGTATGTAACATTATCCAAAGTAGTTTATGTTTTTTCTCGATCTTCAATTATTTTTCTAAAACTAATTGATTTTCTTGCACATGTGAAGATAAAAAGTGCCGAAGGCAAGAGGATCGCTGGCATGAACAAGTATCCGCACCATTTAGGGTCAGGTGGTTACGAGGGTAAGTCGGCAGAGTGGAAGACAGCACTGGAGCAAAACAGAGATTCCGACTCACCCGTGGTCCAGATCCAAAATCCTAGGGGCCAATGTTGGTTCATGGGTAGATCCGAGTTAACCGCTGACGGGAGGATAGTACTCCCAGAGAAATTGCAGCCCGTGGCTCAGAGAATGGTAAGAGTCCTTTGTTATAACTTTGTGTCATTCAAACGAAATTATAACTTCGAATGTACATCACTTGGTCTTTTGCTCTAACTAATTTTTCTATTAACAGTTGGAGGTGGAGCAGGAGGTCAGTTCGGGTGCCCGGTCGGTCGAACGACAAAATGATTCCTTGGCCTGCAGCGCTCGGGAATCCAGAACACACGGGCCGGGTAAGGGGTGTAGGGGCCTACAGGGGCTGGAAGGAGGTGTTCCGAGTTGAGGGTGAAAAATCTCGAAGAAAACCTCGTGCCAGAGTTGATAAAGACGAGATAGTTGCGCAGGTACGCGCGGAGGTCAGCAAAGAGTACGACTCAAAGATGGCTGAGTACGACGCTAAGATGGCTGAGATGGAATCAAGGTTGTTGAACCGGTTGTCATCTCTTGCGCAGCAATCCGAGCAACCACCTCCTATTTCGCCGGGAGTTCGGCGAAGTAGCCAAGCATCCGGGACTTGGGCCTTAGATAATTTGGAAAATCTAAAGGTAATCACTACTGTTTTATAGTCTAAAGGTAATTCATACATGTTTGTAGCATTGTTAGACAACATCGCACCATTAAAAAGTAACAACTCTTTTATAATTGCAGGACCCCAGAGCATGCGACCTCGTCCTGTGGCAGGGTAGTTCTCCTCTGACCGTTGCCACGGGCGTTGTACTTCTAGGAGCCCCAATTGTACACCATGCTCAGCTCATGCCCGACTATGCATGCGTGCAGGTTGACTCAGTCGTGGAGGGATGGGGGCGCGTACCTCTTCCTGCCCCTACCGGCGATATGGTTGTTCTTGATGATGCCCGGTCATCATTTGTCCAATGGCCCAGGAGTCAGATTGTTTTGCATCAGGTAATCTCTAAATAATCCTATTTCTTTTAGTTACATTGAAATCATTCTTTTTCAAATAATTGAAGAAGATATGTTAATTTTAATGCAGACACGAGGAGATGATGACATCGGTGCACAGGAGTTGATGTCACCGGTACGGACTGTTGTGGCTTGCGACTGTTGGGACTGACGCGCCAGGATCACCAGAGCGTCCTTTGGTCACCGAAGAAGAATACAGCCGTTTGCCCGGTGATTTGCGCCTTCTCCACGACCGCTTGATGTCGGCACCGGAAGGCATGAGGGATATCTTCATCCCTATCCCACCTGGGATGTTTGTACATGGCGGCGGTATGATCACTATGTCGTTCAAAGACTTCAGGGACATTCTCCACCACTCGTCATCCGATAAATGGCTCGATGTGTCGTTCATCTCCATTTTCCTCATGTTAGTGACTCAAAATTATTTTCATTATTGTATACAACTCAAATATAATTCTAATGTAAAATTTTGAGTTTTCAGGAAGCTAATCCGAAACTGTAATGAGATGGTACAAAGGAAGAACTTGTGCATATTTCTGGACCCCGAGCTAGTGAGTGCCACAATGCTGAGAAGTTCTTCGAAGGAGGGTATCGAGTACATGTGTTCAGCGCTGCATCGTGCTCAGGAGGAGGAGAAGAAATTCATTCTCGTGCCGTACCACCAGAGGTTAATTCTAACCTTAGCTTATGTATTGTTCATATTAGCAAACACTCGTGTTACTATTATATGCTAAAGTACTTTAATTTTTATCCTCCCACAGCAAGCACTGGTGTCTGATAATCATTGTGCCTTACCTAAATACGAGCATAATTGTTGATTCTTGTAAGCCCGAAGGAAATATCCCGGCTAACAAGTGCAAAGATATATTCCCTTATGTCAACAAGTAAGCAATAATAATTTAATTGGTTTGAATTTTTTTCAATTATATCAAATTATAAAATTGCTATAAACATTCACTCAATTTTGTAAGGGCTTTTGCGAAATATGTTAAAGAGGGAGGATTGCATAACAAGAGCAAGAAAACCAAGTTGGGTTGGAAGTGGTTGCTGGTGAGCACACTATAAATTTATAATTTCATATATATTGTCGAAAAAAATATTATCATTCTAACATAGGCCGCTAAATGCAAATTTCAGGGCCCGCAACAGTTGGAGGGTTGGGAATGCGCTTACTACACGATGATTTTCATGTTTGACTTTGTCGAAAGAATACAATTCCAATTCCCAAAAGCGGTATGTAATTCATATTAATTGTTCCTATATAATAGCAATTGATATTTGCGACAGTATTTCATCTACCTTTTCTTGTTACTAACTAATACCAAATTGTAATTGTAGAATTTGCCAAAGGAACCGCATTACACCAAGGAGCAGATCGACGATATCAGGTGTGTGTGGGCAAGGTGGTTTGTAATGGAATTTTGCAATGCTCAACATGGATTTCCATAATTTTGTATAATTTGGTGTATATGAATATTGTATAATTTATTGCATATGAATTTCTGGCTAATCTGAAAAATATGAATTTCTTGCTAATCTGGAAAATATGGATTTATTGGTAATCTGGAAAATATGGATTTCTTGTTATATGAAATCTGGAATAGTTCTCTGTAACAAAACTGGCTAGCAAAACTGGAGGCTAGCCGAAAAACAAAAAATACAAAAAAAAAAAATTGATCTTTCTACACGGATATTTAAATAAAGTCCGTGTAGAAAAGAAGAGAGCTACACGGACATTTAACTAAATGTCCGTGTAGAAAGAGGAGAGCTACACGGACATTTAACTAAATGTCCGTGTAGAAAGAGTCAAGCTACACGGTTTTTTAGTTAAAAGTTCCGTGTACAAAAAGAATCGTACACGGTTGTTTAGGTAATATCCGTGTAGCTCGGTATCATGGAGAGCGACACATTCTGGGCTTTTTACACGGCTGTTTGTGTAGTTATCCGTGTAGAATCGTTGAAATTGTACACGGACAAATGTCCGTGTGTAATTATTGAGCTATTTATACACCCTCGATTTAAACACGGTAGGAAATCCGTGTAGCTCTTCCATTTTTGTCCGTGTATAATATCTTTTTTTGTAGTAGTGTTAAGACTTAGAGGCTCTTGTAACGTTCCAATTTGCGAACATGATATAGAAAACGAACTCAATTCTTGTAAAAATTTATTTTTATATCAATTATTTGACAGCTATTAGAACCAATCGAGATCCGCAAATATTTACTTTAATTTACGCAGTCAACTTGCTCCCCGTTCTCGACGTCCTTCGATATCCGCAAAAATTTCTTTTAATTAGCGTTATCAACTTGCTCCACATTTCTGGACGTCGTTGACTATTCATATAGACTGACTATCAATCTCTATCTGATTCGACGCCTTCGTATAATTAAATAATGGCATGATGTAGGCTAGCTAAGTGTTGTCATATAATTAAATTATTTTTAAATATAACCTAACTGTCTCTTTCTTGGGCGGTTCGATGTACTAAGCAAACTGCTCTCTCGCTGGGCGGTCCGCGTCTCCAATCTAACCGCCCAAGCGGGGGGCGGTTCACCTCAAATTTTTTTTTTTTTTTAAAGTCACCATCGCCCCCTCCCCATCTCTAACCTAACCGCCCTGGCCCCCTCTTCCTACCCGACCCGACCCGAACCCAGCAGCCCCCCTGCCCCGGCTACCCCCTCCCGCCCCCCCACCCCACGGTCGGCCTCGCCCAGCCCCGGCCCCCCTCCCCTCCCCTCCCCTCCCCTCCCCTCCCCTCTACTCTACTCTCTCTCTCTCTTTACCGAATCTCTCTCTCTAGCCGGCTCTCTCTCTCTACCCAAACCCCCTCTATCTCTCTCGGTCGATTGTTTACGGGTAAGTTTGTACCTAATTTATTAAAAAAATATTGTAAAAATTAAATTGTTAATTAATGTGTGCGGGTTGTTGATTTTCCCGACGCGATTTAATTTATGAAAACTACAGTTTAAGGTTTAGGGTTTGGTTTAGAGATTGAATTGTTGTGCGGGTTGTTGATTTTCCCGACACGATTGAATTGATCAAAATTAGAGTTTAGAGTTTATAAATTATGGTTGACGGTTTAGGGTTTAGGGTTTAGTTTAAAAATTGAATTGTTAATCTGTGCGGGTTGTTGATTTTCCCGACGAGGTAGAATTGATCAAAATTATGAGTTAGGGTTTACAAATTAGGGTTTACAGTTTAGTTTCTATGGATTAGTTTTGTTGGTTTCTTATGGTACTTAAGGCAGCGGAATTTCAAAATTTTGACAAGAAAAGTACCAAAAGATCATCTTGTGTGAATAAAATCAAACCAAAATCTATTTCCAAATCAATAAGCATCATACATTTAGTTTCTTGTCTCTAACAAAAAAGGAAGGTCCTTGAGATGTAGAGTTGTAGCCTCCACCTTCTTGTTGATGCTAATGGTGGTTGATGCCTTGCAGCGCCTTGGTGGTTGATGTGTGCGTGACTTAGAACGTCTTGCACCAAGATGAGACTCCAAAGTAGAAGTCATCCACGGTATCCACCAAGAAATTAATTAGAAACCAAAGTTTCCTCTTGCTAGAGAGTACTAACTTGGTTGCTCCTTAATCCCTATCTTCCAAGAGAACTAGATCTTAAACTTTTAGGGTTTGTGGGTTCTCAACACATGAGAAGAAAAACAAGAGAGAGAGAGTTTTGGCAGAACTTCAACTCTCAAAAACGAAAATATATTCCAAAGGAATGAGAGGGAGAATATATATAGCAAACAAGAAATGTGAATTATGTTCCCAAAGTTAACCCCACGTTCTACCACGTTTTTTACCACGATCTAATTCGAATTAGATTCTGTCACAGAAGGAGAAGTTATAGATCTTTCTTTTACCTTTCCATCCATATATTATACGCCCAAAACGGACATCGTATGAGAGAGTTATGGTCCAAATACGAAACATGCGCAGCAGTTACAGAACATGGCGGTTCAAATTAATCACCACGTTCTATCGCGTTTTTGACCATGATCTGTTTCTAATTTGGCTTTCCTCCAGAGAGGCAAAGTTCTAGATATTTCTTTTACCTTTCCAGAAAAATATAGAATGTTAAAAACGGATTTATTATGAAAGAGATATGGTCAAAATAAGAAATGCTGCGCAGCAGTTATCAGAAAACGTGGTAAACTATTTTGGGTAAATTTTTAATTAAGGAAACAATTCATAAAATAAACATGGGCCATAATTAACAACAGCCATTAGGCTTTGTTTATTGGGCCAAGTTCTATTTTTTCTTGTTTGCAATAATCAAATACAATTAATCTAATTAATTGTAGTATCATATATAATTATCTCAAATAATTATATTTCTCATGGTTTGATGGAGAAACCAATTTATTTGTCATGTCATACATGTCAAATAAATTAAGAAGCATTTCTAATTCATTTCTTATTGGTGTGATCCTGTGGGATCTATGTCACATGGCAATGGAATCTGAAACTCCTTTCGATTCCATAAACTACAAGCGGCACCTAGCAATATGCATTGTAGTTACCCAAATGACACAGATGATAAGTACCATACTGTATCACGATCCCTGAGCAACAATTGCCTCGTGTCAATTCCATGTCTCATGATATCATGAATAGATCCAAGGTAGGAACGTGTCATCCTTGCAAATCTACTCGTTTCTTGATTCCGAAATAATTCAGTAATTATGATTAACTCCTTAATCATATGTGCACATACTTATATTATTTCATCAAGGGGCCCAGTGATATCATCACTCATTTACATGAGGGACATTGGTATTCTTGATAATTACTATCTCTCCACATGAGAGACACATACTGAGATAAAATCTGTATGACTGTCAGTTACTGACAGCGTTGGATAATACCCACGAATATGTATTCTCATGTGAGAAAAACAATTATCTCATACCTTAGAAATCCAGACACAAATAAAACATTAATGACACAAACACAATCCATATTAAATGTTTTATTTTGGTCACGTCCAATCCCTGATCTCCATCAGGTATCCATTTGATTAGATTGACAACCCCTTGTCATATGATCTGCAGAACATAATCATCATCTAATCCAAATGCTAATCTTATACCGGTAATTTAATGTTCCTTGTTAATTACCAAGACTAGGGACACTTTAGAGTATTTATTAACTCCTTTATAGAGTTCCACAATTTCAAGTCCTCAACTTGAATGATCTATAAGTAATAAAATACTCAAGGAACAAAATGATAAATAAATCATTCAATTACATGAACAAAACTTAGAAAAACAATCATCCTATGATTGGCTTCTAGATCACAACACTAACAAGTTTAGGAATTTAATTTTTAATTATCGTGTGCGGGTTGTTGATTTTCACGACGCGATTGAATTAATGAAAATTAGGGTTTACGGTTTATAAAATTGTGAAATTTAAGTTATTTGAAAATTGTGCAGTGCAGATACTATGGAGAGGGGGGATAGTTCGTCCAGCACAGATGCTCCCAGTGCATCCGGTGTAGAGGTATTTGGAGCAGAGGCTTTCGGTGCAGAGCACCACACACATGCAGCTGATACATTCAGCCCTCTTCTGTGAATTCCACACGTTCAGCACCGGGTCGCGCTCACATTTATGGAGGTACGTTGGTTTTTAAGCAATTTAGTTCAAATTACATATTTTTAATATGGCATATAGTAAGTTGCTTAGACTGGACTCATTGTTAAATTCAGGACGAGAGGATGTTGACCGTTAGACATCGCACCCCCGGGATACCGTACGTCAGTCATCATTTGATGGAGTCGTGCATTATGAATCTCAGGTTGTATCAGCTCGCTATCATGCCTCACGGTCAGATTGACCAGGCTCTCATGAGCAGGCTCGCGGAGAGATGGCGACCGGAGACCCATTCGTACCGTTACTTGTTCAGTTCTGCACGTGATTAACATTTTTTTTTAATTTAAATGTACTGCAGGACTAAACACAATAAGCTGAACGTCGACTGGATATTGCGCCACACAGATCATTACCTCCAAGCACAGTCTCCACATTTTCACATGTGGCAGCCTCTTACGGCCGATTAGGTCACACTGGGCGCAGGTCCTGGGGGATTGAGGTACTTAGTCTGGTACCAGAGGTGGGGCATGCCCTCTGTATACCTCATGGGCCACTGGGGTGAGACCCTTCGACGGAGGCTTTCTCGTGCAGGGTTGAGAGGTTATGTGTCTTTCGGACCGATCCATGCTCGACAGGTAATTACTTACGAAACTAACATATTTAAAGCATTCAATGTTTATTTATTTTTTCCTAAAATAATTAAAAAAATACTTTGTGCAGATTCTTACCGGTATCAGAGGAGTGGCACACAGTTTGGTGTGCATGGCAAAAGAAGGTTGGCGAGCAGTGGGATGTACAATGCTCCAGCACAGTGCCCCTATGGTGGAGGACTCTGGCTTTGACAGGCGCCTCATTGGCATGTTGCGTGACAATGGGGAGAACATAAATTGGCGCGAGATAGAGCCCACACCACTAGATCCGGATCAGCCCAGAGTCGCTATCTATGCTGATGAGATGCCGCTGTTAGTGTTGTGATCTAGAAGCCAATCATAGGATGATTGTTTTTCTAAGTTTTGTTCATGTAATTGAATGATTTATTTATCATTTTGTTCCTTGAGTATTTTATTACTTATAGATCATTCAAGTTGAGGACTTGGAATTGTGGAACTCTATAAAGGAGTTAATAAATACTCTAAAGTGTCCCTAGTCTTGGTAATTAACAAGGAACATTAAATTACCGGTATAAGATTAGCATTTGGATTAGATGATGATTATGTTCTGCAGATCATATGACAAGGGGTTGTCAATCTAATCAAATGGATACCTGATGAAGATCAGGGATTGGACGTGACCAAAATAAAACATTTAATATAGATTGTGTTTGTGTCATTAATGTTTTATTTGTGTCTCGAATTCCAATGTATGAGATAATTATTTCTCTCACATGAGAATACATATTCGTGGGTATTATCCAACGCTGTCAGTAACTGAGATTCTATCTCAGTATGTGTCTCTCATGTGGAGAGATAGTAATTATCAAGAATACCAATGTCCCTCATGTAAATGAGTGATGATATCGCTGGACCCCTTGATTAAATAATACAAGTATCTGCACATATGATTAAAGAGTTAATCATAATTACTGATTTATTTCGGAATCAAGAAACGAGTAGATTTGCAAAGATGACACGTTCCTACCTTGGATCTATTCATGATATCATGAGACATGGAATTGACACGAGGCAATTGTTGCTCAGGGATCGTGATACAGTATGATACTTATCATCTGTGTCATTTGGGTAACTACAATGCATATTGCTAGGTGCCGCTTGTAGTTTATGGAATCGAAAGGAGTTTCAGATTCCATTGCCATGTGACATAGATCCCACAGGGTCACACCAATAAGAAATGAATTAGAAATGCTCCTTAATTTATTTGACATGTATGACATGACAAATAAATTGGTTTCTCCATCAAACCATGAGATATATAATTATTTGAGATAATTATATATGATACTACAATTAATTAGATTAATTGTATTTGATTATTGCAAACAAGAAAAAATAAAAATTGGCCCAATAAACAAAGCCTAATGGCTGTTGTTAATTATGGCCCATGTTTATTTTATGAATTGTTTCCTTAATTAAAAGTTCACCCAAAATAGTTTACCACGTTTTCTGATAACTGCTGCGCAGCATTTCTTATTTTGACCATATCTCTTTCATAATAAATCCGTTTTTAACATTCTATATATTTCTGGAAAGGTAAAAGAAATATCTAGAACTTTGCCTCTCTAGAGGAAAGCCAAATTAGAAACAGATCATGGTCAAAAACGCGATAGAACGTGGTGGTTAATTTGAACCGCCATGTTCTATAACTGCTGCGCATGTTTCGCATTTGGACCATAACTCTCTCATACGATATCCGTTTTGGGAGTATAATATATGGATGGAAAGGTAAAAGAAATATCTATAACTTATCCTTCTGTGACAGAATCTAATTCGAATTAGATCGTGGTCAAAAACGTGGTAGAACATGGGGTTAACTTTGGGAACATAATTCACATTTCTTGTTTGCTATATATATTCTTCCTCTCATTCCTTTTGTATAGAATTCGTTTTTGAGAGTTGAAGTTCTGCCAAAACTCTCTCTCTCTTGTTTTTTCTCTCATGTATTGAGAACCCACAAATTCTAAAAGTTCAAGATCTAGTTCTCTTGGAGGATAGGGATTAAGGAGCAACCAAGTTAGTATTCTCTAGCAAGAGGAAACTTTGGTTTCTAATTAATTTCTTGGTGGATACCGTGGATGACTTTTACTTTGGAGTCTCATCTTGGTGCAAGGCGTTCTAAGTCACGCACACATCAACCACCAAAGCGCTGCAAGGCATCAACCACCATTAGCATCAACAAGGAGGTGGAGGCTACAACCCTACATCTCAAGGACCTTCCTTTCTTGTTAGAGACAAGAAACTAAAGGTATGATGCTTATGGATTTGGAAATAGATTTTGGTTTGATTTCAGTCACACATGATGATCTCTTTTGGTACTTTTCTTGTCAAAATTTTGAAATTCCGCTGCCGTAAGTACCATAAGAACCCAACAGCCACCACCTCCTCCAGGTAATTTGATTTTGTCGTATAAAGTCATTTCTCGGTAAGAAACCTATTCTCATTAATTTTTCTTCAATTATGCAGTGGATGAATCAGGTTGGGGCTTCCACGAATGGGTGTTGAATAATAATGCGTGGAGCGCTTACTAAAATGAGCATGGAGTTCCGGTGCAGGTTGGACATGTAGCAAAAAATTATTATTTATTCAACTTACTATTTATTTGTATGTAGCAAAACTAACATTGTTTCCATTAAGGATGGAGCTCCCCCACGACATGCCACTCCGGAGTTCACTATGGCTGACCTTACTAGAGATTATGCCGGGGATGAGGGACCGAGCCTCCACATACCACAATATCCAGAGGCCAGACAGCACGACGACGAGGCTAGTGGGAGTGGAGCACAGCATGTAGATGCCTATGCATCTGCTATATTCGGCATACCGCCTCCTCCGCCTACGTATCCATCGACCTGGAAGCCATAGGAGGTGCCTACCATGCCGCCCATCTCCCCACTGGTGGAGGATCCATGGGCCGAGACGGATACAGCCGCACAGGAGGAGGAGGTTCACGTGAGGCGTGTACAGCCGCCTAGGGACCGCTATCCACCTCGTAGGTTGGATCTCTTTGGTCGTCGCCCTCGTCCTCGTCGTTAGGTTTTTTGTTCTTGTAGTTTGATAGCTTTTCTACTATTGTATATTCGGTTTGGACTGTTTTATCTTATTTTGCGGACATTTAAATTACGTAGTTTGGATGTTTTTTTGGTGGGCTTACCATTTAGATTACATATTTTCCACTGTTACCACGTTATCCAAATCGACAATCAATACAACAGCCGTATAATCGACAATTATTATAAAATAATCGACGGTTCTAACGTCAAACGACGCATCCAAACTCAACCAAATTTTATTTACAATTACAATAAAAAAAATAAATCATTTTCATATAAAAATTACAATAGAAAAAATATATATTACAAAAATAATATAAACTTATCAGAAATATATATCTTAATATATCTTCATATATGTTGTAAATATATCTTAATAAAAAGATATCCAAAAAAAAATATTTAATATAACTATAAAAAAAAAAATATATCTTATAAATATATCTTAATGAAAAGATATTTACAAAAACAAATATATCTTAATATATCTTAAAAATATATATATATCTTAATATATCTTAAAAAATATATATACATCTTATAAACATATCTTACTAAAAATATATCTTACAAAAAAATATATCCTAACATATCTGTAAAAAAAAAAAAAAAAAGATGGCTAACCGCCCGATGGGGGCGATTAGATGGGAGTATTGGACTGTCCCATTACTGGGCGGTTAGCTAGGCAGAGTGGACCGCCCTATCATTGGGCAGTTAGGTTAGATTTGAAAATAAGTTCAAATCGGGATTATATTTGATATTTTTCTTTTATTTTAGGTTATTAATAAAAACATCGGCTAGCTAAGTGTGGTCTTAATGTGGCCTACATATTTACATATTTAATTATCTGAAAGCGTACATTTAGACAACACTTTTTGTACATACGCCGAAATATTTATATATATCATTTTTTTTAAATAAACCAAAAAAACCAAAAAAATTCCAAAATTCGAATTTTTCTAATTTTACACAGGCGGCAGAACACCCGTGCAGCCCCATTAAATGTAGTTCGTACTATGCCGATGCGGCCTCTTGACCGGAGCCGCATTGGCAGAGTGCGGACCTCAGTCTTTGAAGCCCCAACGGTGTTCTGCAGTCTGGGTAGATTTAGAATTCTCCATAAAACTGGGTGTTTGGTTTTTTTTTTTGGAAAAATGATAAAAATAAAATTTTCGGGTACATAGGAGTTCATTATGTTAAACATATTTTTGTGATATTTAAATAAGAATTTTAAATGTTTCAATTCCTTCTAAAATCCGAGTTAGAAGAAAAAAACCTTCTTTTTCCGGTATACTGTACATGGAAAAAATAAAGCTTCTTTCAAAGTTCGATGACGTATTCAAGCTCAAATGAACAAATCATTGAAAATACTTTGGGCTAATTTCAAAGTTGGGAAAAAAAAATAGAGATTAGGCTATCAAATTCATTCCTTCTTGTTTATATATGTATATATATATAGAGAGATCGACTATGGTGAGTTGTGAAGTAAAACGTCGTTTTACTTCACGCTCATACTCCATTTTGAAAATCTAAACAACCGATCCGAACCGCTCAACATGTTCTCCATATTGAAATGTGCTTGGAGACCAAATTTTATATTTTTTGGAATTTTTTTACTATTTATTAAGCCACTTTGAAAATCGCTGATCGAATGGTCCAGAATTTTTTACTGTTTTTTACTGTTCACCCAGATCTGCGATTTTCAAAGTAGCTTAATAAATAGTAAAAAAATTCCAAAAAATGTAAAATTTGGTCTCCAAGCACATTTCAATATGGAGAACATGTTGAGCGGTTCGGATCGGTTGTTTAGATTTTCAAAATAAAAATATGAGCGTGAAGTAAAAATGACATCTTACTTCGCAACTCACCATAGCCCAACTCTATATATATATATATTTTTTTCCAATTTTCAATTTTAGTAAGCAATTTTTGTGTTATTTTTTAAACACAATTTTTTTTCACATTTTAGCTTATATTCTTTTTATGATATATTCCTTAGTATTTTTTACAACTCTCGAACAAAATTAGAATTATAACTGTACGGTTTACCATTTGTATTACCATTTGTGTAAAATTTATAACAATTCTGATCCATTTCAAAATTTGTCCATTTATCTATTAAAAATATCAAATATTAAATAATAATAATAATAATAAAAATTCCCCTAACTAATGAGAAAGACCGAAATTTTTTTAGTTACTCACCTTAAGAAATTCAAATTAAATCAATACCACTCTAGACCCAACTTTTCCATTCGTACCACCGACGCGGCCTCAGTCCGCGCATCAAATTAGGCTGGTGCACGGACTGGGGAGGCAGTAAAAAAGTAAACTATTGTTGGACTTCGTGTGCGTTGAAATCCATGTACCACTGATGCTCAAACGGGGTAGCGCGCACCTTCCACAGTAAAAAGGTAATTTTTTTCAATTAATTAGTTTACTTTATTGTTTTTAAATTAGTTATTTGGGCATATTGATGTCTAACAATAGTCCGAAATTCCGAATGGAGTCCAAAATAAACCAGAATTGTATAAAATAGTTCAAATGGTGTCCAACATTGATAATATTTTAAATTTACTATTTTTGTAGTATTTTAGACCAAAATTGATTAGAAATGCACCAAATTGGTATTGTATTATTTGAAATTACCGAATATTGTACCATTTTTTTTACTGATGGTGTTAAAAATTAGTCAATTATAAATTTACCTTATTTGTAGTATTTTAGACCAAAATTGATTAAAATGCACCAAGTTGGCCTTGTATTGTTTGAAATTACCTAAGATTGTACCATTTTTATTACTAATGGTGTCAAAAAATTAGTCAATTATAAATTTACCTTATTTGTAGTATTTTAGACCGAAATTGATTAGAAATGCACCAAATTGGCCTTGTATTGCTCGAAATTACCTAAGATTGTACCTAAGTATTTTTTACGAGATGCCGACACCGCATCCGGAGTCTTTTCCTACAGATGCGACTGATCCAGATTTCAGTGTGAGTCTGGACGAGCTCGGGGTTTTTGAGTATGAGATGCCAGTACCGCCATATGCGACGGAGATGGCCCATGATGGAGAGGCCAGTGGTACCGGGACTCAGCATTAGCCTGACTTTGGGACTGAGTTCGCTGCATCTATCTTCGGTACACCCCCGCTGGTCTCTAGGAGTGAGTCTGTATGGGATACCGCCGATAGGATGCACAGAGAGGCCGAGGTTGGTGTCGAGACACCGAGAGATAAAGTCTGGCCACAGCGAGCGAACGCCGAAGTACCAGCTGAGCAATGGTCCCCTTCTCCGTCCCAACGCTGATTGTTTGTATTATTTTATGCTATGTTTTATTGTTTTATGTTTGGATTATCGTATATTTATGCTATGTTGGTGTTACATATTTGGTGTTTTATGTTTGCATTATCGTATGTTTTGTTGTTTTATGTTTCGTGTTCTATGTTTCATTATTCTAACTTACGCAAAATAATAAATACGCTAATTATACTAAAACATAAAATCTAAACAGAAAATACTTACGCAAAATACTAAGTACGCTAAATTATACTAAAACATAAAATATAACAGAAAATACTTATGCAAAATACTAAGTACGCTAAATTATACTAAACACAAAATACAAAATACCGTATTTTATTTTAGACCCTATAAATACCCATCTTTATCTCTCTCTCCCTCACAATTACCTCAAATCAGTGAAGAGAAAGGGAGGAAGGGACAGAGAGAAAGATAAGGCGATTTTTTTGGCGATAATGATGATATTTGAAGGGGCCAAAGTTATGAACAATAGAGAGCGAGGTAGGTCGTCCAGTCGTGGCCTAGTGAGAGGAGAGTCAAGTAGTGATCGAGGTAAAAATGAGAGAGAAAAGTTCAAGTGTCAATCATGCCCCGATAAAAAAAAATGTCAATCATTCATACAGCCAGAATTTCTTAGCTATGAAATCTCGGACGATGACTTTGTGGAAAACTCCTACGGCTATTTAAAAAAAAAGGTTGATCCAGAGCCTCCAGCATCGGACGATGAGTTTATTCCGTGTACTTATACTGGTAAAGTTGTCACTGCGTCTGCTGTGACTGGTCCAGATCCAGCAAAATCGTCGTGTTCTAAGAAGTAGTATTGTCATGTTTTAAAATTCCGATGCATTTTATTTTTTCTATGAAGTAGTAGTTGGATGAAAACAAAAAAACAGGGTCCATTCCAGTATAATTTGTAGGGTTCAAAAACAAAATTAGAGGACCGGCCAGAAAATGACCGGTTTCCTATTTAAAAATGGATATGGGGTTATTTATGAAAATTGAAATTTAGAAGACTTAGACCTCTATCTTCCTCTCTCTCTCTAAAAAAACATAATTTTAACAAAAGAAAACTTAAGGCAACACTCAGTGTCGTTTTTGTGAGGAAACTAAATTTACTGATCACTTGTTCTTGAATTGTAATTACACAGAAATTATGGTTCGTGATGAATGTTTCAGGATCAAATGGTTAATTAATTGCCTTACATTTCAGATGTGGTGGATTATGCTCTGAATTTACGCAAAAAAAAGAAAAGAAAAAGACGAGTAGCATTTCAGTCTTATGCTTACCATTTCAATGAAGTGTTTTCAATTAAGGAACCAGAAAGAATCCAAAGATATCAGGATAAAACCTAGTTAATTAATTACTTTTAATGTTTGATTAATAAGTCCGGATCTATTTAATCCTTTATTCAGACAGTAACGCATGGCCATGGGTGATGATATTAGCACAATATTTTTTTATTTTAACACAACAACTTCTAATTTTGAACTTTATGGACAGTTTTACCCCTGTGTACATAGTTCTTTCAACTGCCTGAACTACCATTTATTAGTTACTATTATACATTCTTTGTTATTATTAGTTACTATATATTATTCGTTATTAGATATTTATCTAATTTGAATTAAACAAAATCAACCCATGCATCTCTAGTTATACATCAATGATTTTAGCTTTCATAAATATTTATTTCGATCCTTTGTTGTTTGAATATATATAGTTAGTATAAAAATATATAAAATAAATTTATAATATTATCATTTTGTTAACAAATTCAACTTAATTAGTTTATTCTTACTATGTTACTAGAGCATATACAAATTCAATATGACATCATTTGAAACAAGAAAACAGCAATTATAATTTACGTTCTTTCCCCTAGGTAGCTACTATACTTGTCAAATTTGAAAAAAAAAAATATGAAATATTCCTAGTGAGTTCTTAAATATTTCACTAGATGCTTTAGTAATAGAAATAAAATAAATAATTAATGATCATTATATATTAATATAAGGAAAGTGAGTCTTAAAAAGATATGGCATCCAGAGAAAAGTTAATGTCCATACAATAAAAGTTTGAAATTATTGTGTTAATATAATAATTGATTGTGTTAGTATCATCACCCATAACGCATCCACTGCAGACATTCTTTATCTCATTTAAGTAACAGATTGCAGGATTTTTCCCTTTAATCATGTCCAGAAAAATGCATAAATTTGTTATGAAATGATAATGACTCCATATTTCTTTAGTAATTTTAATTAATAGAAAACGTGTTCCCAGGCCCAGCCTACTTGAGAGAAAATGTGTGTATTCATTCATGACAATGGATGCTTGCTTTTGCTTTTACAGTACATAATAAATACAATATTAAAACTTAAAAGCTCTTTAGCAATTTGCTTTATTCCATCGAAAAAATTTATTCTACTTCCCATACTTCCTTCCCATCCGTACTGATAGTTACAAATTTATAGTAATGTTCATTCTTTGTTCTTTAGTTAAGTTATTGTTTATCAAATTTAGATTACATAAATGTTTAATTTAAATTTGTCAAATATTATTTTTTGCAGTTCTTATCAGTGTAACAAAGATGGAGACTACAGTGTATCAATCAGCGTACCAGTCATGAAAATAGCCAAGGAAAAAGACTTTTTTTTTTTTGGTAATTCGAAAAAATACAAATTTCATAGAACCAGTATGATTGTACGGACTTGGAGTACGTAGCAGCGCTATACTATGTTATCAAAATTTCATGGGGATCATGCCAGTTTTCTAAATCCAATGTTTTAAATTACAAAATAAAATCAGCCGACAAAAGAACACTGCATGTTAAACAATATCCAAGAAATTTTTTTAAAAATCAAAATTAGCAAACCAATATAATTAGTTTGGTTTTTACAAAAATCATAAGAACCGAGATGCTAATTCGGTCCCCATTTTTTTTTTCCTCCTGGGACCGAATTGGCATTTCAACCCCCCCCTTTTCACAATTTTTCTGCCCAAAACCGTGTTGCCTTCTGTGTAGCACCCTGGGACTGAGATCCCAATTCAGTCCAGGGTATTTTCAGTGGGGACCGAATTGGGATTTCGGTCCTAACCCCTTTTTTTTTTTTCTGAATTTCCTTATATAGTGGGGACCGAATTGGTATTTTCAGACATAAAGAACGGTGAACATTTTTCAGAGAG
This sequence comes from Carex kokanica, assembly GCA_025461125.1. Taxonomy (NCBI): domain Eukaryota; kingdom Viridiplantae; phylum Streptophyta; class Magnoliopsida; order Poales; family Cyperaceae; genus Carex; species Carex kokanica. The sequence continues at coordinate 241,567 of JAJGRX010000401.1, read as the reverse complement.
ATGCATACTATGAACTTATTTATTTCTAACTTTTTTATAAGAATATGTTTTTTTATTCAGACATAATGTTTGTATTAATGTTTTTTTAAGATAATTGGTTCTTTTAAGACAATTGGTTCTTTTAATTAGCACAGTTATACTAAAATACGCTAAATAAAAATTATGTTAATTTATGCTGAATTACACTAAATTACTTGAAATTATAATAATTATGTATAATTATGCTAAAATACGGTAAATTACGTATGAATAGGGATGGTATCTTCACTGAGAAGGCGAAAAACGACGACGAAACTTCAAACGGCCATAAAACGGTGCTTGAGTGTCCGATTTCAGCAAATGACCACTTTTTGGAAAGCTTGTGAAAATACATATGCGTCAGAACCTGCAATGCCAGATTTTGAAATTCAGAATTGCCAAAAAAATATAGGGAAGATCCTCAAAACTTGAGTTGAAGTTTTCGATTAAGATTTTCATTTCTATTGTTCAATCTACGTAGCTCAGTAAATTAGTTATATTATGAACTTGTAGAATACCAATTTTTATCATTTTTGGAATTTTTTTACTATTTTTTATGATTTATGAAAGATGGCACAAAATAGGCCCTATTCATACGTAATTTAGCGTAATTTACCGTATTTTAGCATAATTCTACATAATTATTGTAATTTCAAGTAATTTAGTGTAAATCAGCATAAATTAACATAATTTGAAGTAATTTAGTGTATTTTAGTATAAATATGCTATCAAAAAAGTAATTTGACAAAGGAAATTTTTTTTTGATTTTTTAGTGTTATATTTCATCATTTTAGCTATTTGTCTCTCTAAAAAAAAATGGAGACCAAAATGGCAATTCGGTCCTCAGCCCATTTCAATTTTCTGTGGCAGCTCTGCGGAAAAGGTGTGAAAAGGAGGGGGACCGAAATACCAATTCGGTCCCAGGGGAAAAAAAAAATGGGGACCAAATTGGCATCTCGGTTCTTATGGTTTTTGTAAAAACCAAACTAATCCCAAACTAATCATGTTGGTTTGCTAATTTTTATTTTTTTAATTATGGTTTTTAAAAAAAAATTCAATATCCAATGCATTCGCACTTTTATGTGCAACTTAAACTTTTTTTTTTTAATAATTTTCAAGAAGCTTAAGGGAATGTTAAAATTTTCCTTTATTTATACAGACGATTACGTTCCAACCTATTTATGATAATAATAATAACAATTAAAGAATAAAAATCAATTAATAGATTGTATTAATACATCCCAGATAAACCACAAAAATATTTCCCAAGGAGAGGCCTTACAAATTCCCAACATGTCCTCTCCAAATGACAAAATTGTCCTTTGTTCACTTTTTACCCGCATTTTTTTGCGGGTAATTATATCTTACCCCCTTCTTCTTTCCCCCGAATTTCCCCCGTCAACTGTTTATTAACTGTACTTACTTTATTAACTGTAGTTAGTTAGTGGTCCCGAGTTACTTACCATTTTTGGAATTGAATATTTCCAAATTTTCCTGATTCTCTCCGATTCTCTCCCGATTTTCTTCTTCTCTCGCGATTATCTTCCCATTTTTGAATTCTCCGTCGGTGAACAGAAGTTTCGATCTCAGCTCTCCCTAGTCTTTTGATCCTCTCCGTCGCGCATCTCTTCTTCTCCGTCGCGCATCAATTCTTCTCCGTCGCGCAATTCATCAGGCGATCTCAGCTCCGCGTATCATCCGCTCAGACGACCTTCTTCTCAGGCTATCCTCTTCCGATCGGGCCATCTGGTACTCAGGCTATCGTGAAATCTGAAACTTTTATCAGGTAAGTGAATGTTGACGCGATCTGAATTATTTCTTTATCTCTGATCTTAGTTTTGTGATTTCTGTTGAAATTATATCACATAGCTATTTCTGTTTGATGATTTGCTGTTTATCGATTTGATTATTATGCTTGCTGAAATGAATACATGAATGACTAGTAGGTATATGAATACTTGAAGTCAATACTTGATAGTTTATGTGTGAATACTTAGTATGACAGGATGAATACATACTACCATGTCATTGTTTATTAATACCAGTATTTGGGAATAGTAAGACTGCTTTATTGGATGAATATTTAGATATTTAATGGATGAATACTTTGTTACACTTGGTTTGTATACTAGTACGAGTAGTGATGAATACTTGGTAAGGTTGTTTTTTGTAAATAATTGGATGATGAATGGATGAATACTCTATGTTACATAGTCAATACTTTGTTACATTTGTGATGTATACTAGTACGAGTACTGATGAATACTTGGGAAGGTTGCTTTTTGTAAATACTTGGATGATAAATGGATGAATACTTTATGTTACATAGTCAATACTTTGTAGTGTAGGAGTGAATACATTATATAATACTTCACAATTAATTTTTCAGGATGAGTTTTGATCTGAATGAAATTTGTGGAGATGAAATGTGGATGGAAAATGTGGATCTAGAAGAGGTTTATCGTGCCAATGAGAGAGTGGTTGATGATGTTGGCAGCAAGGATGATATGTTCGAGTTCGATCTAAACGAGGTGGCAGTGGACAATGATTTACATCAATATAGTAGTAGAGTTGAAGTAGATAGAGAATCTGATAATGATGAAGATGCTGATGATGATGATGATGATGATCATCATCATCATCGTGTAAAAGAACCTGCAGTTGGGGATGAATTTGACTCTGTAGATGATGCACATTCATATTATCAATTATATGGATTTCAATCCGGGTTTAGTATATGCAAAAGGTCGAACCACAAAATTGGAGACAAAAACACCCATTATGTGTTTACATGCACCAAATTCCAAAAAAGAGTTGTTTCAAACAATGGTCGTATCCCAACGAGAAAAAGAGGTTGTGTAGGGACAGGTTGCCTTGCTTGTATAAAGCTAAAACCTTCTAGTTTGGAGAAAGAATGGGTTGTAGTAGAATATGTTGGGGAACACAACCACATTTTACAACCCCAATCTTCATTTTTGATTTCTGGATTCCGATACATTCCCGTTAAATATCAGAATTTGTTGGAATTTAATGATGATCAGGGTTTGGCTGTGGCAGTTAATATAAAATTAGTAATAAAAAGTGCTGGAGGTTATCTAAGGTGCCCTTTTACTAAAAAAGATGCACGAAATCATATTGAGAAGTACAAGAGGATGAAGTTACGTGCTTTTGAAGGTGATGATGCCTCCTTGATATTTGAGTACTTCCGAAACAAATCCAAGATTGATCGAGATTTCTTTTATGCTCACGATTACACAAACGAAGGCCGATTATGGAGTGTGTTCTGGGCTGATGGTCGAAGTCGTGCAGCATACAAATATTTCCACGATGTTATTGTTATGGATGCAACGTACTTGACAAATAAGTAAGTAATAATCTTCTAATTATGATATTATTTGCTTTTAATTTAGTATTTGGTATGCTTTGTATGAATACTTACTATTGTTTTTTTAAATATGTGTCAGGTACGACATGCCGCTTGTATTGTGGGTTGGTGTTAACCACCATGGTCATTCCGTCATCTTAGCTTGTGCTTTGATAGGAAGGGAAACAGAAAAAGATTACAGATGGTGTCTTTCCAGGTACTATTTGTTAGTTGTTTGAATGAATATTTTCTCTGTTTAAGATGAATACTTTGCACTTTAGGGATGAATACTATTTTGTCAGCACAATTACTTTGTACTAATAAATATTTTTTGTCTAGGTTTTTGGAATGTATGAATGGAGTGAAACCGAGTGGCATACTGACAGATCAATGTGGAAGCATTGAATTAGGTATTAAGCATGTATTTGGCTCAGAAACCACTCATAGGTACTGTTCTTGGCATATATTACATAAGCTACCCAGTAAATTGGGAAGAAAGGATAAGAAAAGTGCTTTATCTGCTTTGGTGAAGGAGGTTGTATATTATTCCCAGTGTAAAGAGGATTTTGAGGAAAGATGGGTACAGGTGATGGATAAAATTGGCAAGCAAGATGATCCTTGGTTTAGAGATATTTTTGAAATGAGAGAGAAGTGGGTTCCAGTGTATCTCAATTCTCAATTCTGGGCTGGAATGAATACTACACAGCGTGTAGAAAGCATGAATGCTTTCCTGGATAGCTACCTTACAAGGAGAGAAAGCCTTAAAGGTTTTGTTGAATGTTTTGATGAAGCTCTAAGAAATATTTGGGAGAGAGAGCATAAGGCTGACCATGATTCGAAGTACCGAGCTCATAAATGTAATTCTGAATTGCCTATGGAATACCAATTTCAAGGAAGTTACACAAATGATATTTTCCTCAAATGTCAAGAACAGTTCACATTATGTATGAATTTATCGTGCAATCTAATCACAGAACAAGATGGAGATGCACTCTATGTTGTTGCAGGTTGTTAGGGGAAAAACTTTCAGGTTTTATATAAGAGGGCATTAAAGGAGGTTTTTTGTGTTTGTAGACTGTTTGAGGTAATGGGTGTTTTGTGTTCACACTGCATTCAGGTTCTAAGACATTGATCGTCAGAATTTGACTATAATTGACTCAACTCATCCAACTTTACCTGAACGAAACAGGTAAAATTTTCTGATTAATTGGTTTATTTATGCAATTCGTGAATACTTGCAATTATAAGGTTCAATACTTGACTGTATGTTGCATCTTTTTTTTTCTTTTTTTTGTGTGTATTTTTAGGCTATATGAGTTGACCATTTCAACAAATCCAATAATCCAAGATCTGCTAAACATTGGCAGTTTGAATGATGAATATCATACTTTGGTGTTGAATGGTTTATATGACTTAAGAAAAAACATTACAGGTTTGCCCAAACTGTTCATTTTTTGTCTGTTAATATATATTACAACTTTTTTTTATTTAACTTCAAATACAATTCTAATATTTTTATGGAATCAGGTTTTATTGGTGGACAACAGAATGTGAATTTTAATGATAATTCTGGAGTTTGTGAAAGGACCCCCAAATTGAGAAAGAAAAGAAAACCTACACCAGCAAAAGGAAAGCAACAAGATGTTTCGACGGCTGGAGGTATACATTTATGTTTTGTTACTACAGAGATGAGTACATCAACATTCCAGTGTTATTACATGGTATCATAGGATGAATACTTGGCACCATATCATTATGGACTAATACCATTTGTTGTGAACCCTTGGATTGCTTAATGTTGTGAATACTTTAATATTATTGGATGAATACTTGTTATTATTCTAGTCAATACTTTCGAATGTAGGCATGCATGAATACATTGTTTTCCATAAATACCAGTTAAATCCTTTGCAGGTGAAGCAGTGCTTAATGGGATGCAAAACTCTACTACAGTTGAAGAACAAAATGGTTTGTATCAATTGAGAAATAACATTTCATCTTTCTTATAACTATTTTTTAGTTTAATTGTAATTCCAATTTTTTTACGCAATCAGAAAATGTTGGTGCTCAGCAGAACAAGGATATAAATGTAAGTTTTGCAGTTGGTGACAGTATTTCTATAGCTATAAAGAAAAGAAGATCCTCAACAGCCAAAGTAAATGAACAAGATGTTTCCACAGCAGGAGGTAAGAATTGATTAACTATTATGTCATATATATGTACTTCTTATTGTAGGTGTGAATACTTTTTTTTTACATAAGTAGCAACTGCAGGTGATGTTGTGCATAGTGGAACTCCAAATTCTACTTCTAGTGCTGTGACTTCATTAGTTAATTGTCCACCTTCTAAACCTCTACTACCGCCTAAAAAGTCAAATCGGAAGGGACGACCAAAAAAAATTTCTTACAAGAGCAAAATGGATGTTGCCATAAAGAAGTTAATTGAAAAGCAAAAGAATATGAAGTAGGATACCTAAACTCATGAGGATAACAAGATGGAGAAGAAAAGTAGAATTAATTCTTTGTTTTTGTGAATATATAAACATTACTTTGCATAGATATCATTTTTTTATTTTTATTTGTTTGTTATCAACATTTTAAGAATTGAAAAATATAGTTTTTGTTCTTAAGTTTTTTGTTATACTATAGAAGTCCATTGTATAGAAATTATTATACAGAGAGAGTATTTCTTAGTCAATACTTGGTAAGGTTGTTTTTTGTAAATAATTGGATGATGAATGGATGAATACTTTATGTTACATAGTCAATACTTTGTTACATTTGTCATGTATACTAGTACGAGTACTGATGAATACTTGGTAAGGTTGCTTTTTGTAAATACTTGGATGATAAATGGATGAATACTTTATGTTACATAGTAAATACTTTGTAGTGTAGGAGTGAATACATTATATAACACTTGACAATTAATTTTTCAGGATGAGTTTTGATCTGAACAATTTTTGTTTCCACATTTATATATTGTCAGATCTCATAAATACCTTACTTTTCAGCAATTTTTGTCAGATCTCATAAATTTTTGTTTCAACATTTATATATTTTGTTTCAACATTTATACATATTATTAATACCTTACTTTGCAGGGATGAATACTTTATGTAGAATAAGTGAATACAAAAAAGAACAATTTGAAAAGTTGAATTAAATTGAACGGTTGCTTGTTTATTTTGTCAGATCTCATAAATAAAACAATAGTTTGCAAATTTCGAATATTACTAGATGACAAAATTTGACAAGACAACACCTGATGATCATAATTATGGTCCCACCTTATGTACTTTTCGAGGCGACATGGATAGTGTGAATATAATATTGATAAAGAGTGAATATAATATCAGGCATTCCTCCAGTGAAATGGAGATGGTGTTCAAATTAAATGGTCCCACCTTATGTATTTGAAATATATATATAAGAGTTGCGCCATTTCGTCTCATAGCGCCCTTCCATTAACGTCCTTCCATTTTGATGAACCCGTTCCATATGACATATCACCCATATTGTCAATGAAAATTAAAACGAAAAATTAAATCAAAATATTGGTGGCGTGAGTCAGACAAATATTCACTCAGAATTCGGACACTCTGAAATCCCTTTTTTCTGTCTTTTAGTGACGTTAGGGTTTAAGTTGTTTTTGAAAGAGGCGCTTCGACATTGTTGTCTTCTTTCTCTCGCTTTCGTCTTCTCCGTCGTAAAAAAATGGCAGATTCCGCCGAAGCACCGATTCCACCTCAAATTGAAGCCGAAGCACAACTGTCTGACAGTGGAGTTGCGTCGACAGAGCCTGAAATTGAAGCACCACCCGCTAAAACGAAAGCACAAATGGCTGACGCACCACTGCCTGAAACTTCAGTAGCACCTCCTTTAAATGAAGCGCCACTTCCTGACACTAGAGTTCCATCGGTAGAGCCACCGCGTGAAGCCGAAGAACCACTGGCCAAAACTGAAGCTAAAAAACCGCCTGAAACTGAAGCCGAAGAACCACTGCCTGGAGTTGAAACGGAACTAGAAGAAATAGCATTGGGAGCTCCTAAAAACGAAGGTATAATCTCTAGATCTGTTCATTTTTTTTTAAAAAAGTATTCATTAGATTCGGATTTGCATGTTCCTGTAGTTATATTTTAGTCAACTTTCCATTTTTGTTTAAATCAACTTTCCATTTTTGGTTAGATGAAGTCAGTTTTGGCTTATTTGTAGTATTTATTCTTTAATTATTAAATACTTTTCATGGATGAATACTATAATAGGTCAATACTGACAAAGAACAATCTGAAAATTTGAATTAAATTGAACGGTTGCTTGTTTATTTTGTCAGATCTCATAAATAAAACTTGACAAATTTGACAAATTGAATTAAATTGAACAATAGTTTGCTAATTTCGAATATTATTGGATGACGAAATTTGACAAGACAAAACCGGATGTATTTTGGACTTTGATAGGTGAAATGAAAGGATTTGACATTACCAGAAAAGATTTAACATTACACAATAAAATTATTTAATTTGTACCACAAAAAGTATTCATCATTATGCCTATTTTTTTAATAGTGTTCAGCTTAAAGTTGCATGCATTTTAGGTTATTATATATATTAGAGTTGAATACTTTTAGTTTTTCTGTGAAATATATTATAAATAAGCAATGAATACTTGGTCTATCAGGCGTTGGATACTTTGTAAGTGTTTGTAGTTATGAACTGTATTTGTCAGGGACGAATACTTGATATTTGAAGAATGAATACTGTATAAGTTAGGAATGAAACTATGCATGCTTAAATGGGATTTCATTAATTAAGTAAAAATTAGTTGTAATTAACTTATTACTTTTATTTATGATTTTGCATGGTTGATATATTCTTCTCTATGAAATATAATTAGTTGCATGTTTGCATGTTTGCATGTTTCATATATTCTTCTTTACTTTTATTTATAAATTAGTTGTAATTAACTTAATCTTCTCTATGAAATATAGGATATCAAGCATTGGCACAGCAACCGGTTGAACCATCACAAGGGCAATCTCAGGGGCAAGATCAACAGCCAACTGAAGGTAGCCAAACTGAAATGCAGAATCTCAACACTGCAGGTATGAATTATTAGGAAGTTAACCTTAATATACTTCATGTACTTATGATGAATACTTGTTTCATTTGAGATGAATAATTTTTCAATTTGGGATGAATACTTTTTTATTTCAGATGAATACTTCTTTAAATAAGGAATATGCACTTACTGTGACAGGATGAATACTTGTTATATGAGTAATATATACTTAGTATGACTGTATGGATACATACTACCATGTCAGTGTGTACAAATGTGTACAAATACCATTATTTTTTAATAGTTAGTAAGTAAAAATTAGTTGTAATTAACTTATCACTCTTATTTATATGTTTCATATATGTAGTATTTATTCTTTAATTATCAAAAAAATTTGTAATTAACTTCTGGTTCTTCTTTATGAAATCAAGTAAATGAAGCATCGGCACAGCCACCGGTTAATGTCAAGATCACCTCTCAAGGTGAAGCATTCTTCACACCAATCGGTGAATCTCAAGGTAAACATCAGAAGAAGAACTTTGTAATTATTTTGTTACATTTTCAATTTATTTATGAAAATTATTTTGTTTCTATTTTTTAACAGAACATAAACAGTGTTCGTCAGCAGACGATATAGAGGAAAGTTCAGAAGAAGAAGCTGTACCGGCAGTACAAATGCATAAGCGAGCCCGACGAGGTCAGAAGGAAGGTATTTTCATGAATTTACTTATAAATTTCTTTAAGTTACAATTAATTATATGTGTACTGTTACAAAAGTTTAGTTGTAGTCTTGTAGTGAATACAAAAGTGAATTTCAATGCATACTTCTTCAATATATGTAGATAAATCTTCAGAAGAATGGGAACAAGAAGAAGAATCTTCATCAGAAGAATTGAAAATTGTCCCACCACCAGTAAAGCGGCGCAGGGGAGCCTAACCGGGTCACAAGAGAGGTATGTTCATCAGAACAATTTTACTTATATATTTGTTTTTTTGTAATAAATATGTACTTGCTGACCAGCATTGAATGCTCTATTTAATTAGAATGAATGGTGAATACTTTGTATGACAGGATGAATACATGTTACAGTAGGATGAATACTTGTTACATTTGTCCTAGTTGTATGAAGTACTTCTTACACTTGTCCTAGTTGTATGAAGTACTTGTTACAGTAGTAATGAATACCTGGGATAAAATAATGAGTACTTCAGTAGGTTTTAATATTATTTATGACAGGATGAATACTTGGTACATTAGGGATGAATATTTGTTATGACAGGATCAATACTTATTACATTCTGAATGAATACTTGTTACACTTGTTACATCCGGAAGGAATACTTGTTACATTAGGATGAATACTTGTTACATTACTTGTGAATAGATGGTACATTAGGATGAATACTTGTTACATTAGGATAAATATGTATTTGCTGTCCCGTATTGAATACTTGTTATATCCAGAAGGAACACTGGTTACACTTGTTACATTAGGATGAACACTTGTTACATTAGGATGAATACTTGTTACATTACGAATGAATAGTTGGTACATTAGGATGAATACTTGTTACATTACGGGTGAATAGTTGGTACATTAGGATGAATACTTGTTACATTAGGATAAATATGTATTTGCTGTCCAGTATTGAATACTTGACCAATCTATGTAATTTTTGCCTTGTAGGACAACGGATTGGCAAACCGAGGACATCTGATTCTTGCATAAAGAATAGATGCAATGTCGATGCCGCCATGCATTTCTTCCACAGGAATGTGTTGCCCAATTTAACACCTGTTCATATAACCCGTTTAGCCGATACCCCCTTTATGCATCTGTTTGCGTTTCCACACAAGACTCACGCAAACAACCCTGTTCTCCATAGTATTTTGTTGACTTGGGAAGATAAAGAAGGAGCCTTTGTCTTTCATAAAAGAAAACTGATCTTTACTGCTGAAGAAGTTGGTATGGTTATGGGTCTAGGTGTTGGTGGAGAGGTGGTTCAATACAAGAAAGGAAGGCTTCATGATACCTCTTTCAAGAATCGACATTTCAAGTCAAATGGCAGGATAAGTGTGCCCCAGCTTGAGATGGCAATTAAGGAAGCACTTCAGAACAATTCTACAGTGGATGATGTAATTGGTCTTTTGGTGATGTACCTCTTTACAATGGTGCTTTTCCCGCAGTCTTGTGGAAAGGTACCATAACATCTATTCCACTATGCTTCTGACATTGACAACTTGAAGGAATATAACTGGGCAGAAGCAGTCCACCGTGTGCTTGTTGAGAACATCCCAAACAATGCGGCTTGGTGTCGTTTACAAAGAGACAACCAAAGTCGTGGTCAAAGTGAAATGAGAAATGCCGAAGAAGAAGAAGATGGCACAAAGAACAAAAGAGGAAAGAAAGAGTCGGGCACCCTACCTGGTTGTGCAATCGCCTTAATTGTAAGTTTTGAATACTATGGATAACATTATGAATACTGTTCCAGTAGGATGAATACTATGTATGACAGGATAAATAGTTGTTAATTAGGGATGAATACTTGCTACACCTTCCCTAGTATGAATACTTAGGATAACAGAATGAGTACTTCAGTAGGAATAAATACTATGTATGACAGGATGAATACTTTTTATGGAGTTGATGAATACATTGTTACACTTGCCCTAGTTGTATGAAGTACTTGTTACAGTACGAATAAATACTATGTGTGACATTTTCAATACTTGTTAAATTAGAAATGAATACTTGCTACACCTTCCCTAGTTGTATGAAGTACTTGTTACAGTAGGAATAATTAGTAGTACCCGTATGATGAATACTTTCTGTTGGTGGATGAATACTTTATCTTTGTGGATGAATACTATCTGATTGTGGATAATTACTTTCTTGTTGTGTATGAATACACCTTCCATATTTCTATTGTTGGTGGATGAATACTTTCTGTTTTACAGATTAATACTTTTTGGTTTTGCTGTCAATACTAATGGATGAATACTTTCTGTTTTTTTGTAGGCTTGGTTTTTTGAACATGTCAAGATTCCCAACAACAGAATGTATACTGGGCACATTCCAAGATTTCTAGACCACAAGTTGAACGTGTGTTGGAGGAGATCTTCATTAACCAAAGTCCTGGAGAATGTTCTTGTTGGGGACATTAATACGGCTGATCTCAAATGGCAAGCTGCTGAGGAATTCAATAAAGAGAAGGGTTTTGTTGCAAGCGCCTACTTCTCTTCTATGTCAAACGTTGCACCTCTGCGTAAACCACAAAACTTGAATCTGTTGAAGTTGATGACCGAAATGGCACCTGTTTACTGCCTTTTCAACTTCAATGTTTCCACTGAACTGATTCAAAGGGCATCGAAGCATAGGTTTCAAGATCTGAAGTACTTGGAAGATGCAAGTGGTGTTCCAGTTTTGTCACCAGCATCTGAATAGAAATTCATTGCGCAAGTTTCTCATTCGGAAAGACAGTATCACATAACCAAGCGGTTATTTCGATCACGTAAGATTTAATCAATTTAATTTAAAGTTTTTTATTTTGTATTTAATTTTATGTTAATGGGTGAATACTTTTCTGTTAATGGGTCAATACTTGTGTATTGGTTGGATGAATAGTTGTGTATTAGATGTTTTGTATCAACATCTGACTTTAATTTTTTTATTTTTTTTATTTTCGGGGGACAGCTGTTAAAATTGTTGAAGGAACAGAGAAGGGAACTTCTGGTAATGATAACAAGACGAAATCAAAGTGTAAGATTAATAAATTTTTGTACATTTGAATATTTATATTCAAATTTAAGTACACTCGATAGTTTGGGTGTACATATTTTTAAATTAATTTTTAACCATTGATATTTCCGCAGCAGGTGATTCTAAGAAAGCAGTAGTCAAGTTACCTTCTGGAAAAGATAAGGTACCTTCCGAAGCTGGTGTTTCTCAAGCTGCTAATTTACTTTCTGATGGTAAGATTTGTTCATCTTTAATAGTGAATACTTTTAATGGAATGGTTGAATACAAATGTAATTTTTTGATAGTACAATTGGCCATTATAGAATTATCTGGGATGAATACTTTGAACAATGGGTGAATACTTTTTCATCTGGGATAAATACTTTTTTAGATAAGTTTTATGTAGTTAGTATGACAGGATGAATACTTTTTGCATTAGTTGTGTATACTTAGTTTGACATGATGAATACTTTCTTTACATATGGTGTATGTACTTAGTATGACAGGATGAATACTTTTTATATTGGGGTACTATACTTAGTATGACAGGATGAATACTTTTTTTTTTTTTTGTAGCTGGACGTGAGCAGGGTGTTGTTAAGACTAGGAGCTCTGAGAAGCTGTCTTCTGAAATCAAAGAGACTCCTTCTAGTCCTCTCAATAAGAGAGTATTATTTGGAGATACCTTAACACCAACACCACCATTTGGTAGAGTTGCCCCTCTAAAGAAATCGAAGAATGATGGAGAGAAAGAGAAGGAGGTTGTAGAGAAACAAAAACCAAAAGAAAAGGACCAACCAAAACAAGTGATTGAGTTGGTAGGAAATGAAGGAACACAACCTCAATCTGGAGAAGAAGATACTCATGGATTTACTACACAGGAGGATGAATCACAAGATCCGGTTATTGATAAAATTATCGAAGATGTCCTGGCGAAGCATAGAGGAGCAGAATCACAAGGAGGGCAACAAGTTGATGAGAAACAAGCAAGATAGAAAGAAGGTATGAATAGTTAGTTTGCTATTTCTGTTTTATTATTTCTGTTTGTTGATCTGATTATGTATTTTATTCAATGTTCTAGTATGTATTATTTTTATCTTTTTGATTTTTGTTTATTGATCTGTTTTATATTTTTTTTTTATCGATACTTGAATGTCTAGTATGTATTATTGTTATTCCTTTTTTTATTAATGTATATATATTTGATATGAGTTTGAGATTATGATCTAAATTTATAAGAATTAATCTGACAAGTGTATATGTGTATACTTGCTATATTTGTGTACTTCTACTAGTAGTTGTGAATAGTTAGTAAGATTGCTTGATGTGATGAATATTTGGGTATTAGTCGATGAATACTGTCTAATTTGGGATGAATACTTCTTTTCACAAGGTGTATATACTTAGTATGACAGGATGAATACTTAGTGTGTCAGGATGAATACCTCCTACAAGGTCAGTTTGTACTAATACTTGTTACAATTGTCATGTATGCTACTATGAGTAACAAGTGAATACTTAGTAAGGTTGCTTTTGTAAATACTTTGATGATGAATGGATGAATACTTTATGTTAATTGGTTGATGAATACATATGTTTCATACTTGAATCATACATCGAAGTTCAGGTGAATACTTCTTTGTTCTGTAGTTCATACTTTTATTATTCAGTTTCATATTTTGTATGTAACAATATGCATATGTAATTTGAGTATTTTTTTTTTGTTTTTGCGCAGTATCTGGAAAAAAGGAAGTTGAAGCTGAGGATAAGAAACAAGCAAGAGAGGAAAAAGGTATGAATACTTCATTGGTGTGCAGTTCATACTTTTATTATTCAGTTTCATATTTTGAAGGTCTAGGTGAATACTTTGAAGGTCTAGGTGAATACTTCATTGGTCTTCAGTTCATACTTTTATTATTGAGTTTTATATTTTGAATGTAACAGTGTGCAATGTGATTTGATTATTAATTTTTTGTTTTTCTGCAGTATCTGTAGAAAAGAAAATTGAAGCGGAGAATGAGCCAATATGTAATCTTGCTGACATGGATGGTCCATCTTTTAGCATCGGTTTGACACCGGAATTGAAAGATCTCACAGATGACAAAACCAAAGAGCAAGAGAAACTGGTGGACCAAAAAAGCCCGTTAAAATCCCGGTTTAAGATTGTATATGGAGCATCTGGCAGGAAAAGAGGCCGAAAACAAATTTCTGGAACTGAAACCAAAGTTATTGAAATTAGCTCCCAAGAGCAAGAGCAACAGCAACAGCAAAAGAAAGACAAATCCAAGAAGAAGGCACCCATTAGAAAGAAAAAGAGGGTAGCAATTCGACGAAAACTGCCTAAAAGAGGCAATGATGACATGAAGCCAGGTTTTGTCGGAGTGCCTTTTGTCCATGATGCTGCCAAAGTTCACATCCCATTCCCTAGTTGGATTCAGTGCATTACTGTCAAGTACAATGAGGAGTTTAATGAATTTGATGAAATTCCTTTCAAGTTAAATGATCCAGAGTGGAACTTTTTTGCCGACAACATTTTTGTGGACCCAACCTTTGTTAGCTGTACCGGCAAAGTCCCCTTGCCGGACAAGAGTTGGTATTATAAAAATAGGGATTTGGTTAGCGATGAAGTCAGCAATGTGTTAGATTCTTGGGTCAAGAAGTATTTCCAAAATCAAATTCATAAAAACGAGTACCCGTTTAAGAACACACAGTATAGCCTATTCGTGAATGTAGATCAATTCCGCGACCTGCTATTTTCCGAAAACTTCGTTGGCAGTGAGGTATGATATTCTTTATTTTAATAAACTTTTTTGAGTTAATGCATGTTTGATAACTGGTTCTGGGATAGTGAATATGTTGGTGTTAAAGGTCAATACTTGTCTGGAGTTGGATGAATACATATGCATGACATTCTGGATGAATACTTTGGGTTTAATGGGTGAATACTTAGTACATTAGGTGTCCATACTAATCTTGACAGAAGAATTAATGGGATAATACTTGGGTACTTGGGTATTAAGTTGGTGTTAAAGGGTTTAAGTTGGTGTTAAAGGGTACTTGGGTATTAAGTTGGTGTTAATGGGTGAATATGTTGGTGTTAAAGGGTCAATACTTGTCTGGAGTTGGATGAATACATATGCATTCTGGATGAATACTTTGGGTTTAATGGGTGAATACTTAGTACATTAGGTGTCCATACTAATCTTGACAGAAGAATTAATGGGATAATACTTGGGTACTTGGGTATTAAGTTGATGCATGTATGATTACTGGTTTCCGGATAGTTATATATTAATTAGTGAATACTTTGGTGTCAATGGGTTAATACTTTTGTGGTAGTTGGATGAATACCTTTTGCATTCTAGGTTGATGAATACTTTGTATATTAGGTCTCCATACTAATCATGACAAATATATTTGTTTAGGCGGTTGATATTGCACTGCTAATAATGCAAAGGGAGACTGCTGTGGAAGAAGAATGGTTTTATATTGTCAATGACGTTCTTGTAAGTATCTAAAACTATTAAAAGTATTTTTTCAATTTGATGCATTACTGTTTTTTGGGATAGTCTATATTGGTGGGTGAATACTTTGGTGTTAAAGTGTTAATACTTGTGTTTATTTGGATGAACACTTGTGAATTACTTGTTTATGACTATGGGTTTAATGGATGAATACTTTGTACATTAGGTGTACATGAGGTGTACATTAGGTGAATACTTGTGTTTTAATGGTTTAATACTTGTGTAGTCTTGGATGAATACTTTTGCAGTACTATTGATGACAGATGAATTATTAGTTTGCTTTTTTTTAATTATTGTAATATTGTAGGAAATGGCACCATTCAATTCGTTGGAATTGTTGTTCCGCCGTCAAAAGGAGTTATTCTCACCTCAGTTTGAGAAATCCAGATGGTTTTTTGTACCATTAGTTGGTCGAAACCACTGGATATTAGCAGCGTTTGATTTGAAAAATCAAAAAATTCAGATGTATAACTCCCTTAGCCCTTCATCCAACCAGTTCTACCTTGAGCCTCATGTCAATTATATCCACTGGGTGAAGTACTTTCTTTCATGGAGGCTTGGTAAGCATATGTTACTTTATAATTTCATTTTTTAATTAATTGTATTATGTATGAAAACTTTACTTTATAAAATTTCTTATGTTTATGCAAAATACAGGACAAGAGTCCTGGATGGATGTTCCACTATCTTGGATGGCAACACCTCAGCAATCTTCACTTGATTGTTCGATTTTTGTCTTGCGCTGTGTAGATTGTCTGACGCGGAATGTCCCGTTGGATTTTACTCAGGTATAATATTATATCAAATTTTTAATCCGTTGGATGGATACTGTGTTTGACAGGATGAATACTTGTTACATTAGGAATGAATATTATGTTAGACAGGATGAATATTGTTTCATTATGGATGAATACTTAGTACGACAGAATGAAGACCTCCTACCTTGTCAATGTGTAGTAATACCTTTTTTTTTTTAGTTAGTAAGACTGTTCTTATTGGATGAATATTTACATGTTTAATGGATGAATACTTGTTACAGTTGGTATGCATAATAACTAATAAGATTTTAATGTGTTAAATTTTTGTAGGAAATGATAAGTGCTGAGCGTCTTCTCGTTGCGTTTCGTTTCCTCATTGATGATAGAAATGAGTGTAAATTTGAGAGCTCATGATTACTTCTGGTGGTGGTGTGTTAATTTGAGAGGTTCCAATATTCGGTTCCTTATTGGATGAATATTTGTTCAGCTTTTCGGTTATTTATAGGATTGTTGGATGTGATTTGATATATCAAAGAATTAATTCTCTTATTTTTTTTTTTTTTTTGGTGAATAGAGAAACATTAATTTGAGAGGTTCCAATATTTGTTCAGCTTTTGGGTTCCTTATAGGATTGTTTCATGTGATGTGATATTAAACAATTTACTGTATTTTTTTAATTTTCAAGTGATTTTTCATAGTTTCGTGTTAAATAGGTTGATATGTTCTATTCATCCTTCTCTTAATAAGTATTCATCATTTGCACCATAATTGGATGAATAAATGTTTCTTCATAAGTATTCATCCATTTTTGCATAAGTATTCATCCATTTGTATCATTTGAGGTTAAATAGTGTCATAATGTTTCCATATATAATTGTACCTCAAAAATGAGTACCTTCATTTACATTGGTCAATACAACTCTTGTTAAGTGTGAATACATTTCGGTACTTATGCGGTGACGGTAATACTGGTTTCCCCCCTCTACCTAGTGATGGCAGTTGTGCAGTCCTGCCGTACCCTCGTGTTTTTTCTTAGGTGACTAGGATGAATACTTTTTCAATGAGATATGAATACTTGCATGATGAGGGTGAATACTTGCTTAACGGACAACTCGAAAGTATGTCATCATGGATCTTATTTGAAAGAGAAAATTGTGTAGAAGACTCTCGTGGTTTTAGATTTGAAAAATTCCTCACAGATCGTCTGGAAAATTAGTTAGAGTGAACGTACAAAAAAAAAAACCACATCTAAAAACGTGTCAAAGATGGGTGGTAATGTTTCCTTATATAGTTATTTCTGAAGGATGAGTACGTTTCTTTACACGGATGAATACTTCAGTTCACAAGGGTCAATACTTCGGCGCAATCCTGCCGCCTGTAATGCTGTGGTCCCCTACTTATTTCAACGGTTTACTGTGGTCCCCTACTTATTTCAACTGTTTTACTGTGGTCCCCTACTTATTTTCAGTTGGGGGAAAAGTGGGGGATGAATGGTGGGAGAAGGTTAGGCCCTCCCTTTTTTTGCTATAACTGAATTAAAGAGTTGAGATTCCATTCAGATACTTGGCACACACAAAAAACAATAACTAAACTAAAGAACAAAGAATGAACATTACTATAAATTTTCTCTAATAGCAATATTTTAGCATAAAAATATGTATATACACCATTGAACTGTGAAATCCTTGTATACAATCATATTTGACCTAACTTGCTGACAATCATATCAATAGGCAAAAAACCAAACGGTGCTGTATCATTAGGTTCTTCTCCTAAATTAGCATCATCATCATCATCATCATCACCTGACTTTGTTTTACCCTCTCCTGCATCTGTGACAATCAAAGCAGGGAAGGAATGCTCCATGGCCTGAGAAGTGGATTCAAAATCCTCGACCCGTTCAAGGAGTGAATCCGGGCATAGATCCAATTCTAACTCATCAAGAAGTAGTGCTTTGGATGAATCGATAGCATGTCTCCATAGAGAGAGCATTTTGGGACTCATAGCTTTTCTGATCGTGATCAGACTCATGCTTGTACTACTGGTGCCGGTACTTTGATCTGCATAAACACAGGGAAGTGTGAGCTTTTCTCTAAATCTAAATGTGTATGCTTGTAAGAGTGTAATGCCGAGTTCAAAAAAAGAACTTTTAACAGAGACATCTTCACTTGTAATTTCTAAAGTAAGATTATAACGGAGCAAACCTGAAATGCTTGGATCAGATTGAAGATTACTTTCACTTGTTTCAAAATTAAGCTTTATTGATGGGTACTGAGATTTCCATCCTTTGCCTCTATAAATCAATATCTTTTCCTTATCAAACGATAATAGTACGCAAGGCACCAGCTCCTTTGAAACAAAGATAAAGAACTAATTAGATATTTGATGGTTCATCTTCACGTCTACATATTCGTGAAGGTCTATGCCTGCTAATTTGATGGTTTTAAGGGCTTTGATAGCAAATTTAGAGATACATAAAATAATAGAAACAGAGACTGTTTAGTGCTAATATTTGTTAGATCTATAGAATTTATTACGGTGAGTTGTCTTTGGGTAGAAAGGGACTTCAGAAGGGGGGTGCAGTGGGGGAGGTTTGGGGTGTAAACTGTTCAGCCTGTATTACTGGTATTTGTATTTTTTTTAATTGTTTCTACAGAGAAATGGACATGGAAATGGAAACAGGTGGCAGTAATATCACTAATTTGAGAGAGAGAGAGAGAGAGAGAGAGAGCTTAGTGCTAACCTTGAGTTTTGCTCCTAGTTTCTTGTAATCACTTGGATTCATTCCCTCACAATCGATTTTTACCAATTCACATCCCTCAAATGCATCTTTTACATCTTTGACAAGGTTGATGTATATTCCATTCTTCGCTGAAAAACAATAAAACAACAAAATCAACAAATTAACTATTAGAAAAGATAAAGAAACCTTGGAACAGAATCACCATAACACTATATTCGACCTCCTTTTATTATTTTTCTTCTTCCTTTTGGCTAACATAATGGAAAATTTCAATATGAGCCAAAATTTTAACCTAATTTACAAATTGGTAGTAACTTTTCTCCTTTTTCTCTCAGCTCAGCAGCCTCTTCTCTTGTCAATCCTTCCGGCACCTGTTGAATGAGCTTGGGATAGACTGGTGCAGCTGGCTTCCAGAGCATTGTTGGGTACCTTGGTCGGGTACGCGTATCATAATACCTCCCCCTGAAAAGAAACACAATGCCCCCTACTCTGTGTACAACTTTTCCCCCTGTTCTTTCCTGACATTTATTGGAACAAATTACTAATATAAGTCGTATAAAAGAAAAAGAGAAAAACTCCAAATAGAAAATAAGATGAGAATAAGTACCTCAAGGCATTGGCAAATGTTATCCATGTCAATCGTTGGTACACCGCGGCATCTGACTTTGCAAATTTCATCTCTTCTCCAATGGGTATGTACCAGTTCCAACATGTTATGCGTCAACCCATCCCTTCCTGTAAATCAGCATACCAGTCAGATCTTACCATCAAATATGAGCTCTCCAATTTTCACTTTTCATTGTTCAATAATTGCGATTTGTGAGCTCAAAACTGCATGGTAAAGTCAACAAGGGGCAATCTTTCTCTACAAGTAGCGGTAATTGATACCAGGTAGATCATCAGCGACCGCCAAATCGGTCTTTGATGTTCTTCCTGCCACGTCAACATATATCATTAGAGACCGATCTCATCGGTCGCTATAGGGTCATCTGCGACCGGTGCCTTACCCTTTAGCGACCGGTGCCGTCAACGGGAAGGACATCAGCGACGGAGCAACTGCGACCGATGTCAGCCTTCTGTGACCGAGACAACCCTTCTGCGACTGGCGCCTTACCCTTCTGTGACCGATTTGACCGGTCGCAGAAGGGTCCTTTTGCTGTAGTGCAAGACTGTAAGATACCTCCGTCATTTCCAATCACGATGTTGCACTGTAATTAATTAATGACTGTATTTGGTGCTTGTTTCCACTAATAAACTACTACCATAAGCTAAACTTTTTTTTTTATATAAGTTAAAATATATTTTGATAGCAATCAATAACTGTCGTAACTTTTCATACTCATTATCATAATTATGCTTACTTGACTATTCCTTTTGTTAAAGTATGCCAAAAACAATTGGGAATATTCAGGAGGCAAGGACTTGGTGATAACTATATTATTTGTTTTTTGTTTGTTAATTTTTTTTTTGAAAAAAAACAAAAACTGCCCGTTTCACCAAAAACTGATAAGATTACAGATACGAAATAGTTCAGTGCAGCAATGCTAAGAACAGCCCCATATCACCAGAAACGCAAACCACAGTATCTTGAAACACATACCAAAAGCAACTA
Organism: Carex kokanica; assembly: GCA_025461125.1. Classification (NCBI taxonomy): domain Eukaryota; kingdom Viridiplantae; phylum Streptophyta; class Magnoliopsida; order Poales; family Cyperaceae; genus Carex; species Carex kokanica. Next base: position 220,748 of record JAJGRX010000401.1, on the reverse strand, counting down.
GTAATCCAGAGAAAAGTAAGATAAGAAAAAAATGCAAATTTGAAATTCTACCACTTTCCCTCAAAAGAAAAGAAAATAATAAAAATTAAAGCAAGGAAAAGAAAAGAAAACAGCTATAAGTTCATCAATCACCAAGTCGATCGTTATAGTCATTTCATCTCAACTTAAAAGGAGGCAACACTGCCAAGTTGGGTTGAACCCAAATATGGTCCAAATCCAGCACTGCTAGCACTATTCACCACGCTGCAATTGAGCCTGACTTCTCCTTGGGTTCCTGTCATCACCTCAATCTGCCCCATTTTGATCATAGCATTGATAAATTTCTCCTGCCACAGAGTCTGGTTGCTCGCGAAGCTGTTCACCGATGCATTTAGCGTTGTATTTGTCAGTAATGCTTGATCAGAGGTCAACAAACCAATAGTCAACTGAAGGCCAATGTAGTAGTTGTTATCTAGTGTGGTCGGGGTAGTCAAATCAAGTGCGGTCGTAATCGGCGTGAACTGATCGGTATTTGACGGGCACAGGCTTTGTAGTAGTGTAGCGTAAGCCGGGCTCAGAGTGGAGTCGACTTGGCTGTTGTTGTTGCTGTCATAGAGCCGGTTCCTAAAGGAATTACAGTGCGACACCCCCACCGTGTGGGCCCCAGAAAGAATGACCATTTCTTCAGCCGTCAGGTTTTTCAATGCAAAATTGTTGATGAGCTGGGTGGCGTTGGAGGTCGCTGCAGGGAGATTGGTACTGGCTTCAGTGGCATTGGAAACGGTACCGTCGCGTCTGCCTGAGGGTACCTGAAACAGTAATAAAGCTTAAGGGGGACCAATTTTGATTCTGCACCTTACTGTCAATTTGACATGAATTTCGTCGTAAACTTGATGTTACTGTCTTACTGATACCATCAATATCTCAGTGCACATCATCATCATCACCATCATCATCATAATCATAACTAATATTGATGCCGGTATTCAAATTTGGAACTAATTAGTAATTGCTAATATGAAATTTTTACCTGGTATGTTATGTTTCCAGTTAGAGCAATACTGTCCCGAGCTGCAAATGCCAGAATGTCAGCACAAGAGACTGTCTGTGGGCATACAGCCTCGATTGCTGACTTGGCGGTATCGATGATGTCAAAACCATGCAAACTAGGGTTGTTTGCGGGTGAATCCCTCTCGGCTGTGTTGTTTGCTGTTGTATTGATCAAGACCGAGCCGTCACATCCCTACATGGGGTTCATTCAAGAGGGATGAGTGAGGTTTTTTTTTTCCCTTTGAGCTAAGATTAAAATTATTTTGTTTTAGTTTTATGATAAAGAAAAACTAGAAATTAAACTGATCAAGGTATTTATGGACTTGGCATCTTGTTCTGTACGCTAATCATCACATATTATATTTCAAACAAATTCTTTAGCTAGCTGTGATTTGGAGTTATGGACATTGCATTGGATGAATTGAAATTGATGAGATTTTAACAGTACAAAAGAGAAATATGTCTTTTTACTTTCTTTGATGTACGAATTATTGATGTCAGCACAACTGATCGAGCATTGTAGGTAAACAAAAGTTTGCATTTGATCCAGTATCTTCAGAAATTGAAAGAGAAATATGTCAAGGACTTTACACTTGACCACCACACAGTGAGTACTACTACGATATCTAGTCTAGTTATCTACATTTATATTTTTAAATAGATAGTTCTTGCATACAATCAATTTTTATGTGCATCTATACTTTGAATCTATTATTTAAATTAGAAAAATTAAAATTGAAGTGATTTTCATTTCTTAAATAGCATGTGTTTTAAATTTAAATCGTTTTAAATAAAATTCAACTTCCATCAAACAATTAAATTTCAAATTGATTTGAATTTGATAAATGTTAGTTCTATCTAAATAATTGAGAACATGCCAACAATTTTAATTTTTTAGTTTGAACAAATGGATGTACGCTAATTACCAAGCTATTTTTATTTGATCTTATTTTACTAAATAGCACTATCGATCATAGAGAACCCCAGTATCCCATGCACTGTAACCTTTTACTGGCTTTTCGGACAGCATGCATGTTAACTCTTATTTTATAATTATAAATTATTGGATCCATATTGTTATCTAAACAGAAGAGTGGCTAACTGCTACCATTTTCCCTTTATTCCAACTAAAAAGAAGAAAATAGCTAAACCCCCACTTGGAGAACTAACGAAGTTCATGTCAAAGGATCAAAATTATATATGCTCGGTCTATAGCAAATAGTTAGAAAGGTCTATTTTTCAAAATCTCAATTAATTAAATTGACGCCAAATGTCTATTTTTCAAAATTTTCAAATTGCTCTTTTAGAGGGTCCATGCATGTTCCATACTCAGCATAAGGTGGAAACAAATAATTAGAAGCAAGGTAGACTGGGGTACGTGTGTGCAAAACAGTGTTCTAAAGAGCGCGCTATAGCGTTTTTGGACCTCAAACGCTAAGCTATGACATCAAAATGCGCTATTTGCGCTATGACCGCTATAGCGGTGATAGCGGTCCGCTATAGCGCTATAACGGTCTGCTATTTGCGCTACGGCCGCTATACAATATGAGTTTTTTTTTTCAATAAAACTTATTTGGCAGCCACTGTCAAATTTTTCAAAAAAAACAATATGGATTTTTTTAAGCAATTTATATGGGCTTTAAATAAAGACCCAAAAAAGCTCAAACCGAAATTGAATTTGTTGCTACTTGCTACAGATAAATCAATTTGAAATTGGGAATAGAAATAGAAATTTGAATAGAAAAAAAAAATAGATTATGTCATGAATCATGATGCTTAAGATATTTTTAATAGAAAAAATCGTTAGTTTATGATATTAATATGGATATTTTGAACCGCAATTTGGACTTTGTACTGGTTCAATATGAATATTATAATTCATTAATTACTTTGGTGTTCTTTATTGTTCTATGAGACTTTAGATAATGTTGATATTTAGTACAAATATTATACGGAATGTAAAAAATAAAAAAATGTTATGTGGCATAGCTTCCTCTATAGCGATGTTATTTGCTATAACTTTTTTTGTAGCCTTCCCGATATAACGCTATAAACGCTATTTAGAACCTTGGTGAAAAATAATTGGTAGCATTAATTGTTTGTTTTTAAGAACTTGTACCTTTTCTCCTACTTTTCTCTCTTGATTAATTGTTGATAGTTTTCCAATAAGGATAAGCTTAATTATAATGTAGACATGACACTGCAATCTTAATTTATATATTAAGCTTAATTAATTATAAGGCCTTTCGGTATTCTCCTTTTATTTATTAATTACTTTTTTGTTGCCTCTCTGTCCTTTTCATTCGTCTTTTTCTTTTTACTTATTTTGAAAAATACGGAGTACTGTTCTGTTTGGTTTCCATAAATGAGAAATAAGTTTCTTCAAGAACAGCTAAAACTTAAAAGTCGTTCATGGAATCATGGTCAAATTTATCAGCTGCTGATTACTAGAAATGAACATGACGAAGTATATATTGTTGTTAATTGCATTCATAAGTCACAATTAAGTACCACCAAGATATTTGAAATATATAAATATTTCTAGTGTAGAAAACTTTTGAGGAAATAAAAAAAGAGCAGCAGCAGCAGCAGGAGTCATGCATGAGAAGAGATATATATATATGTATACAGTATATATGACAAGATCATCAAATTAAGATAGATGAACATACCCTAACGAAGCAATCATGAAAATGCATGCGAATAAGACCACCCGCTACGCCGGTGTTGTTTGCAAAGGCGGCCGCCACGGTCTGCTGTACCAGCGACTCGGCTGTTGGGCAGCTGCTGTTGTAGAAACCAACCTCAAGATCACAGAGAGTTGATGGCAGCAAAACAGTAAACACAAGAGCTAAAACGAAAATTAGCTGCTTTGGGAGGATCATTTTGTAATTAGTTGCTTGGTTTAGGCCGGGGACCCAGGGTTTGGTATATATGTATAAGAGTGATGTATATATAGAAGAAGGGGTGGCATGAAATTAAAGATGGCTGTTGGGAGGTACGGAAAGGGGTCAATTGATCATCATTTCTGTTTAAAGACTTGTTGAAGTTTGCTTCTCATGTATATATTCATACAAAACACATATATATAATCAAATATTAAAATAAATACTATTTGTTTGTTATTAAAAATTATAATCCAATCCAAAAATTTCATCGAGTGAGGCTATGGATCATTATCTTTGTTTTCAAAGTTCAAATAATAGATTTGAACTGTTCAATATGATATCTATATGAAAATATACTTGAAAACCAAATTTTTTATTTTTTGGATTTATTTTACTATTTTTTTAGATAAATCACTATTTTCAAATGGTTTAAAATCTTCGGATCAAGTGATTTTCTACTTCTCTAGAAAAATAGTATAATTTTTAAAAAAAAATATAAAAGTCGATCTCTAAGTAAATTTTTATATTAAACGATTCAGATAGATTGTTTGAACTTTGTATATAAAAATGTTGATTCATAGCACAAACTGTTCCACGCTTTGCAAAGCCCTGTAGCCTCACAAAATTTTCATCAATTTAGTTATACGATATTTCTTTTACTCGCCACATGCATTGTTTGATGTAGTTGGAGAAAAGAAATGGAAGAAATGGGTATAAGTCAAGGAAGGTTAAATTAATTACATGAAAACTCGAAAATTACTAGTGTTATCTTAGGTAATTAACGATATATAATGACAATTACATATATAGTCTTCAATTTCAACCGAGATGGCCGAAATTTTTATTAATAGAAATTAAAATATAAAAATATCGACATTGAAGAAGAGTTCGACGGAAATTTCATATATAGCTAAACCGTGATAGTCCATAATGTCCTACCATCACGGCCAGCTTAACGAAATCAAGTTACCGCTAATTAACTAAAATAAGCACTGTAGCTAGACGTTATAGTCTATAACGTCCAGCTACAGTGTTTTTCTTTTTTCAAAAAAATTCACAAACGAAACAGCAGCAAAAAAAAAAAAAAAAACACTGTAGTTGGATGTTATAGACCATAACGTCCAGCTACAGTGTTTTTTGTTAATTAGAAATTATTTGTGATCAGATTAGCTGGCTGTGATGGTCCATAACGTCCAGATACAGTACCCTGGACGTTATGGACTATCACGTTTTAGCTATATCTCGAATTTTCGCCAAATGCTTCTTCAATATTGATATTTTTTTAATTTTATTTTCTATTAAGAAGAATTTCGGCCGAGATTGAGTTAGGTTTATATATAGGTTTATCTTACCTATTTGACTCATCCGTGGCAGCTTCCCCATATTCTAGGGACGAGTATCCTCCCGGATACCCCACAGAACAGTAAATCACTCTACGGCCCAGATTTACTCTCAGCCGGTGCCTATTCGGGAGATGGGAGGGGGCAGTATTTTTTGTGCTTTGAGAAAAATGTCGGGCCGGATCCAAGCACTCCACAGAACAGTCTCTTTGTAGTACTCAGAGGATACGAATTCATATTCTAGTGCCAGGTTTACCTCCTTGCCTTCTTGTGTAAAACAAGTATTGTGTTGATCTTTACAGGGCTTCCAATTTATTTTTTTAATTATCACTTTTTAATTTTAAAGAGTAGTCATATTATGATCATGAGCGGAATAAAAAAAAATTAAGGGGAAATCCACGTGTATCCCTAAAAAACTTTAAAATTACGTATTTCCTCTTCTAAACTTCAAAATAACTTATTTCCACCTCTAAACTTCCAAAACTCACAAATTTATCAATTTTATTGTCTTTTATATTAAAACTCATCTTAAATTTATAAAATACCTGTTTTATACTTTTATTAAATGCATAAAAAGTTTGTATTTTGTTTAAGAAAAATGTCGGTCTTATTTTGATTGGCTTTTGAGGGCAAAATGGGTATATTATAAAGGTTAATGGGTATAATGAGTGTCCGATTTTTTAGGACAAAATGGGTATTTTATAATGGGTAAAGGGTATAATGAGTATCTTATAAGATCAACATTTTTCTTCAACAAATTATTTTTTTATGCTTTTAATAAAGGGTAAAATGGGTATTTAATAAATTTAAAATGAGTTTTAATATAAATGGCAATAAATGGGTAAATTTGTGAGCTTCGGAAGTTTAGATGAGGGAATATGTAATTTTCAAGTTTTTGAGGGGCATTCGTGCAATTCCTCCAAAATTTTGGTAAATGAGACTCGCCCGTCGTACCAAACATTGATATTAATATTATATGTGATTACATCAAAATCGTTAGATTATAACCGTAGGGATCAACAATAAAACAATTTTCTAACAAAATCTTTGTTGCATAACGCCATCTAACCTTCAAAAAGGAAAATAATAAAACAATTTTCATATTTTATGGGTCGGGTTCAATATATATAAATACTATAATATATAATTATATTAAAATGGGGGTTCTGTCTTAATTAGTTATTTCTTTGAAAAAAAAAAAGGGGTCAAAAGAGGGGATTTCCAATGCATAATATTATTTACTAACAAGCTAGGCATATGGAGCTGCTTTTGAATTTGCTTTTACTTTGGAAAGCAGTACGTAACGCCGAAAGAAGAGAGGTTTCGAACACATGCATACCCAAGTTCTAATTGTTCTGTTTCTACCTGCTTTTCGAATAAAATAAAATATATCACAGAGATACCTGCTTCAATAAATTCCTAAAAACTATCTATCTTGTCATCTAGGATTAGATTCGTGATGGCGTGCACTATGCTATGCAGCCACATGGCCGTTGTCATTGAACATATAACCGATTCATTTTAAACCATATCCTTGTACCTTGCGAGTTCACAAAGGGTATTTTAAACCATATTTTAAACAATGATAGGATATTTTAAACCATATCCTAGTACCTTAAGGATGTGGTTTAAGCAATGATATTTTAAACCATATCGGATTGGCTTTAAACAATGATTAGATTCGTGCTAGCATGCACTATGCAGCCACATGTAGACTCAGATTCTATTAATTTGGATAGGATATGATTTAAAAAATATAACCGGTTAAATTATAAGTACGGTTACAAAATTAATAGTTTAATATCTGACCTGGATCCGAACCAGAATCGATACTGTAATGGATATGATATGGGTTTGATTAAGTTATCCGACCCATAACCGAATCTGACCCGATATCCGTATAAATACCCGATAAAATGATAATACCATTTTTTTATAATTATTTAATATAAACACATATATTAATAACTATGAAAAGACAATCATTTGTAGTATTTTTTTTTATTTCTTGAATAAAATTTGCTACTCTTTTCGCACAGATTATTGAAATCAAATGTCATGTTCACCTTTTGCCTATAAATTTTCGAAGTTAATTAATTATTATTGATCTCTTTATCTACTATGTATCTACCTTTCTACATGGATTATTGAAATTTATTGCTCTCTGCGTTGATTGAAACAAATTGATATTAATATTTTATTCCTAGATTTTTGGAACCATATAATGAAATCGTCATCTCCAATATTTTACTTTTTAAAATTATCTCACCTTCAATATTTTGAAGTAGATTTTAATTTATATTATAATAATATATTATGTGAGATGTTTAAGAAATTATAATTATATTTAAACGTAAAGTGTTTTTCTCAAATGATTATGAGTTGCGACATGTACCCGCATCAGATCCGGACCAGCCTCGATAATCCATAAACAAGTTATGGGCATATATTTACGCGGAACTAAAAGACTGGATCCGAAATATCTACGAGTAGATAAGTATCCGGATCCGGACCCGACCTGATTTGAAACAAATAAATATATGGATTGAAATTCGGACCCGAACACTTTTAGAGTACGGGTCCAAAAATAATAGTATCCGGACCGAAATTTTTAAATATAGCACAGCTGGAAAAAAAATATACCAAAACGGCACAGTTTGGCGAGAATTTTAAATTTAGCACGGCCGCAGATCAGCTGAGCGGCCCCATTTCCTGGGGACCGCAGATCCGCTGAGCAGCCCCTGAAATGGGGCCGCATATCCGCTGAGCGGTCCCCTGGAGGCCTATATAAGGGGGCCACTGGTTTCAGTTTTTTCATTGATTCAAGAAGTCCAAATCCCTTCGTACTCGGGTAAGTTTTCTCTTCTTCTATTCTTGTTTAATTTTTTAGTTTAGGGTAGTAATTAGGTGTAGGGTTTAGGTTTAGGAGTAGGGTTTAGGATTAGGGTGTAGGATTAGGGTGTAGGATTAGGATTGATAATTAGAATTTAATTTAGAGTTAATAATTAGAATTGTACCAAATTTTAATTGTCCCACCAATAAAATTAAAATAGACTTGTACCAAAAATTAAGTAGGTATATTTAACCAAAATTAATTGTTTTAGCACCAATACTTAACTAGATTTGTACCAAAAATTAAATAGCCAAAATCAATTGTTTTAGCACCAATACTTAACTAGATTTGTACCAAAAATTAAATACAGCATGGCATCTGGTAGAGATATACCGTCTTCCAGTATGGGTATGCCATCTTCCAGTAGAGGTACACCACCCACTCCGTATCAGATGTCCCAGCACATCGATAGTGCTCTCTCACAGGCAGATATTCCAGGTATCCGGAGTCGCACTGACAGGGTCAGTGACTTCTTGTGGTACCCGAATGCGGAGCACCGGATTCTAGAGGCTACCACCGGGGTAAGTTATAAATTAGTCAAATTTATAAAAATACAGTAAAACATAATCTTTTTTTATGAATGGACTTGATCTGATTTCTTACATAAATGCAAGGGTTGGATGCGGTTACGGTTCGTCACAACCGCATGTGGCTGCAGTACCAGCCGGCGTACGGGGGGACATTACGCTCGATGGGATTATTCCAGCTATCCCAGATGCGGGAGGAGAACCATGACGAGGGGTTATCTTCTGGCCTTATCGAGCGATGGCGTCCCGAGACGCACACCTTTCATCTCCCCCATGCTGAGATGACAGTCACCCTACAGGACGTCAGCTGTCTGTGGGGTATGACTATTACCGGGGAGCCGGTGACGGGTGTCGAGTACGGGGACTTCCGTCCGTTGTGTGAGGAGTTGCTGGGTATCCCGCACGACCAGCTCCAGAAAGAGAAGAAGAAAGGTGAGAGGTTTGCGATCTCGCCCAGTACCATCAGCTTGATGAAGTTGAGGGCTAAATTCAAGGACAATCCGGATCATCCAGATCAGGTATGTAAATTGTACCTTATTTAATTCAAATAATATCATATTTACTTGTAAACAATGTTCTAATTTATATAAATAATAGGTGGTTGTTGACCGGCATATCCGCGCGTATATTCTGGAGATGATCACCTGTCGGTTGTTTCCGGATTCACACGGAGATCAGGTTCGGCTGTGCTACCTTCCGTTTCTGCGCGACTTGCCCACTGCGGGCAGGTTCAACTGGGGTGCGGCCACGCTGGCATGCTTATACAGGTAAGAAAATTATTCTTATCATATTTAAAATTTTCAAATATTATATAGTATAAGCAACTCTGACTTTGTGCATTGTTATGGGGTCTTAACAATGCCTGCCTTAAGAAGAACAAGACCTTTGTTGGACCATGCATGTTACTACAGCATTGGTCCTACGCACATCTGATCGTAGGCCGCCCAGTCATAGCCAGACCGACTGATGTGCCGGACTGGGGCCAGCCCGAGCCAGACCAGTGCCCTGCATACGGCGCCAGATACTGTTACAAGAAGGTTTGGGTTGGAGCCGGACATGGCGCGACACTCGGGATCACATTCTGGAGACAGGAGATCGAGCATCTGAGAGATGATCCCAAGTATGTCACCTGGGAGCCCTACAGAGAATATGTGAGTCTACTTTTATTATAATTTTGAATTTAAAAAAACTTATATCAATTTATACTTTACTTGAATTGATATATGGTATGAAATCTGTGCTATCAAGTCGAGACCGAGGGGGGACATCGGGCTTACATCGAGATATTGCCTGAGCGATGTCGGCAGCAGGAGAGATACTGGCGTGCGGAGGTGCCGCTCATATGCTTTCAGGTACCGTTATTTAATTTATTTTTTTATATTTCTGTACATTGAAAACTTAATTAAATATCTGATATACTGAACATTCTGGAATATATAGATCGTCGAGCACCATTACCCTGGTCGGGTCATGAGGCAGTTCGGCATGCGTCAGCTAGCTCCACCCCCGGCACCGATCAGCGAGGGGGTGTGGCGATAGCTTCATCGGGCCAGGGACACCACTGCTGGCAAGAACTGGGGGACCTGCCTTTCTGATTACGTGTTCGAGGCAGCATCTCCTGACCCCCCATTGGCCCAGCCGGACCGTCACATGGATGTCGCGCCAGTGTAAGCAATTTTTTCTCAATTTCGAAACCTTCACTGTAATTTTCTCATCGAAATATCTAACGTTTTTTGTAATTTGTACAGACCTTATAGAGATTGGTACCAGGATCACGGCGCGTACAATATATATCTGGAGGGGTGTATCGCCGACAACCCCTTAGAGCGAGTACCAAAGCCGAGGGATCGGAGAGGACGGGTCCATGGTCTTATCCCTGCTGGCGCACCGTTCGCAGCCACGGTATGTTTAATTTTAAATTTCAAGTTAAAAACTAACAATATTTAAATTTGTACAACTTTTTCATATATTTTTTTCTTTGCAGGCATTATATTTGGTCAATAGTTGCGTCATAGGGGCTACGATGGCCGTGACCATGGGTTGGAAGAGGCTCGGGAAGGTCCTCCTCAAGCACAGCGTACCGGCGGTGTGCCAGTGTGGGTACAGGGCGCGTCTCGACTCTCTACTGAGATGCGCTGGCTTGGGCAGAGTTGATGCGGTGGACGACATATCCGACGAGCCTGAGCCTGATGTTTACGTCCCGTACACTGGCGATGAGCCCATGTTTAGACCTGTCCATGATGCGGAGACTGTTGGTCAGGTGTTCGACCGAGCTGCCGAGTTGATGCGCGACTTCGGGCGTATGGGCATGGGATCTCAGGCTGATACGGCTGCCGAGGTATAATTGTAATTAAAATATAAAACAACTGTTTTTTTTTTCAAATTTCTCGATTAACTAACTTGTAAGTTACTGCAGCAGGGTGAGGAGGGGGAGCGCATTCCGGAGTACCATATCTCAGCAGACGGACTGTATTCTCCGGGTTACAGTCCGACCCAGACGGATCCTCCTGCCTATCAGCCAGGGTATGTTCAGACAGAGCCCTTCCCGGAGTTTCCTGGACAGTCCTCACATCATGCCACCCTTGATGACCCCATTGCCAGACAGGCGTATTTATTCACGCATCCTGAGTCTACACAGACTACTGTTTTTGGTCCTGGAGTACAGCAGACATCCGAGATTGAGGAGGTTCGTGATGAGCCGGTCCAGTCTGCAGATGTCCAGGCGGAGGACTCCACAGACACTACAGACTCAGGAGATACAGAAGAGACGCCACTCTCCAGGCGGGGTCGAGGGTTCAGAAAGAAGAAACAGAGACAGATGTATGATTTGTAGACTATGTCAGACACTGGACTTATTTGTTATATTATGCCTCTTATTTTTTTTGTTATTTTGTTATTTGTTTTGGTTATTTATTTATTTTGTTCATTATATCACTATCTCCTCGTACAAAAAAAAAATTAGAACCACACGACATATATAAAATATTTCAAACGAACCACGTTTCTAAAATAACTTGCGACAAAATAGATAAATTAAAACAACATTACAATAACTAAAACACAAATACAATTATTTTTATAACACAATAACTAAAAAACACATATTTCGTAATAAAAAAAAAAAAAACTGGGGCCGCTCAGCTGATCTGCGGCCGTGCTAAATTTAAAATTCTCTCCAAACTGTGCCGTTTTGGTATATTTTTTTTCCAGCTGTGCTATATTTAAAAATTTCGGGTATCCGGATCCTACCCGACCCGATAGCACCTCTAAGAATAACATTGCATGTAATTATAGAAATCTAAACATAGTGGTGGGCTGGTGGCGAAACAAGTACAAATTGTAGTGTGCTATCTTAGAAAAATACTTTCAACGTAAAAAAAAATTGCATGCACAATTTATTGTTTACAAAATAGGGGTTTATGCTGTGTACTACAATGTGATGAATCCTCACAAGCAGTACTTTGAACTATATATATAGTGAGAATTGCATTTGACATGTACACAGTGCCGACAAAATTAAGAAGAGGCTAGAGCTGCATAGAAAATTAATTAGCTTAATATTTTTTAATAAAGTTTAAATTTTAAATTTACTATTTTATATATAATATATATGTATAATATGTAATGCTATCTGTATATTCAGGCAGGGCAGATGCAAGATTTCACCTGAGTAGGGCAAAAAAATATCGAATAAAGTTCAAATCCATTAGATAATCCGTGTTGTTGTTTTTTTAAAGAGCAGGGTCGCTCTCTGGCTCTCTTTGTCACTGTGAGCGGTGTTATTTTTTGTTCTTTTACGTAATTACATTACGTTTCACTAATTTTGAGCAATGTTACGAATTGATTTTATTTTTCTTTGCTTATTTGTTTTCTGTTTTTGGACTTCGCACAAAAATCAATCTGAAAATCAATTAGTGCACATATACACCTCACTCTAAATTTTGGACTATTTCGCAAATCTCTATGGGCTGCACGCAAAAAAGGAAAAATGCAAATCGTGAACTGTGATTTGCAAAATTGGTGGTTCAGGGTAAGACATTTATTTTTTTCAAAATCTAGCACCCTAAAAATTATTTCTGAAAATTCAAGATAACACAGTTGTTCACCCCGACATAAGATGGGCCCTTGTATCCAGTAATACATATAGATATATAATCATAATTATAACTGAGTAAATATGACACCATAACCATAGTGTATGACTATTATGATTGAGAGCTATTATAATTGTATCCCTGTTAGCTAGTATTGCTTTTATGTGCATTATGTACTTTCATCGTGTATTTATTTTTCAAACTAATTAAGAACTTTCAGAGAATTGTTAAATGTCATAATGATCCGTTTAATTTTTACTATTTTTGTAACATGTGACAATGCTTTTTTTTCCAACAACACCAGACGGTTAATTACATGATTTCAACCGCAGAAAAACTAAATATAAAATATGGCATGTGATTGATTGAAGCTCTCCTAGTCTCCTAGTGTCGTAGACTGACAGAGTGGGCCTAAACTATCAACCATCATGCACCTTTCTCCTTTCCATTTTATTTTGCTTTTTTAATTTCGTGGGTGTTCTTTTCCACCTTAAAAACTGGGGACACGTTTTATTTTATTGGGTAGGTAAGACAAGTTGTATTGTTTTAGGTGGGTCTCGTTATAAAAAGTGAATTCAAAAGTGAGAACTGAGAAAGAACAATTCAGAAAATGGATTAGATCACTCAGTAAACGTGTCCTGAATCATGGTCGCACCTCGCACGCAGCAACCTATGACTATCTACTTTATGTCGGTGATTAATTATAGGTTTCAGACTTCAATTAGTTTACAATATTAGAAAGATGATTTATATTATTTACAAATTAAGTTGTGCATATCTATTTAACTTACTACTTCTTGGAGGGCTCAGCCGCTCAGGGCTGGGTTTTAGATTAAAAAACAAGGAATATCGCTCTTCTATTAAATGGTGGGTAAAATTCAAAAATACACATTATAAGAATGGAAAACTATTATACAAAATAAGTTTTCTGAGGATATTGCTGAAAAATATTTCTCACCTTTTTGGAGCTAGAGAGATGAAGTTTCAACATTTAGGTGAAATTAGCTTATCTTAGATTGCCTGTAATGGCCGACATTTTTATTTATATCCAAAGTTAATTGCTAGGTTTTATTAAAAATATCCAAACCGGTCAGAAAATAGCCGGTTCCTTATTTAAATAGGAAACCGGCAATTTTCTTGCCGGTCCCCTAATTTTGTTTTTGTTTTTTTACCCTACAAATTATACTGGAATGGATCCTGTTTTTTTGTTTTCATCCAACTACTACTTCATAGAAAAAACTAAAATGCATCAGAATTTTAAAACATAATAGTACTACTTCTTAGAACGCGACGATTTTGCCCGATCTTGACCAGTCACAGCAGACGCAGTGGCAACTTTACCAGTATAAGTACACGGAACGAACTCATCGTTCAATACTGGAGACTTTGGATCAACCTTCTTCTTTTTTGAAAAATAGCCTTATGGGTTTTCCGGGTGCGGATTTTAACAGCATAAAATTGACTCAATGCAGCAATCAGGTGAGAGAATTTTTTTACTTGGACCATTATGTCCATGTTTTAAAAAAGAAACTATTATAACAGCATATTAGAAGACCATAAGCATTAATGGAGCATCACCTTTTTAATGGAAATATTTTCTACAAATAAATTCAAAGATATACCTATGAATTGAGAATATTGTATTTCCCTTTTTATTGTTACAAAATCAAACATTATTTTTTGCTAGAAAAACGACCCGTGTATTTTTTTATTAAAAAATTGAATTTCTACCTTTGAAATTTTATATCCATATTTTTGTCGTTATTTTTTTTTCAACATCATACATCATGTAACAACAAATCTGATTTTTATATACATTTTTTTTGTACAATTCAAAATTTCTAGATGGGTATTGTTTTGTTGTCTTTTCCTTTTGATTGCGTGATAAGTTATGTACTTCAATTATCCAAATTTCTTCATATGTTGTTTTGTTTTACCTTTAATTTTAAAAGGACAATTGATCCGGCGTGTCCCTGTTGTCTTTTCTCTTTTATCATACATCACGATATTGACCACCTCTATCACATTGTACAACCACATATTTCTCTAGCTTTGACCGAATTTTTTATTTATATCCAAAAAATAATGGAAATTTCAAAAAATACCCATGTTGCCTTGAAAATTCGAAAAATACCCAAACCGGAAATTTTTTTTCCGGATTTGGCCTCTAAATCTGGAAAAAAAATTTCCGGATTTAATCTCTATTTCCGGAAAAAAAAATTTCGGTCTCTATTTTCGGAATTTTTTTTTCCGGTTTTAGAGGTTATTTCCGGAAAAAAAATTTCCGTGATCGCACCAAATTTGATTATAAGAACCGCGGAGCTCTCGCTTTCACTCAGCGCTTCTGCTTCTGCTTCAATCTGTCGCGCTCTCTCACAGTAAGTTATTTAAATTATTTTAAATCATTTAAATTTAAATTTATTATTTAAATTATTTAAATTTATTATTTAAATTTATTATTTAAATTATTTAAATTTATTTAGAAAATTGCAAAATAGTGTAGAATAATTTAGAAATTATCAAAATGGTATAGAAAAATTTAGAAAATTTTAAAATGATTTCGAATTGTTTTAGGAACCTCTTTCATTTTTGGATCCCTTCCGGAGCTCTGACTGTCTGATTGATCCGATCTTTGATTCAGGTTATTTTTTTATTTTAATTTTAATTTGTATTATAATTAATTAGTTCATTCAAAATAATGTATTATTTTTTAGAATATTGTCCAAATAATTTAGAATTTTTTAGAATATTTCAAAATGGTTCAGAATAATTTTTAAAATTCCAAAATTGTTTAGAATATTGCTAAATTAATTTAAAAATTTTCAAAATGGTGTAGAATAATTTAGAAATTATCAAAATGGTCTAGAAAATTTTAAAATGATTTAGAATTGCTTTAGGAACCTCTTTCATTTTTGGATCCCTTCCGGAGCTCTGACTGTCTGATTGATCCGATCTTTGATTCAGGTTATTTTTTTATTTTTATTTTAATTTGTATTATAATTAATTAGTTCATTCCAAATACATTTTTATTTTTTAGAAAATTGTCCAAATAGTTTAGAATTTTTTAGAATATTCCAAAATAGTTTAGAATATTGCCCTATTAATTTAAAAAATTACAAAATGATGTAGACTAATTTAGAAATATCGGAAATGGTCTTGAATAATTTAGAAAATTATAAAATGGTTATAGAATAATTTTTAGAGGTCCGGACAATTTTTAATTACTTATATGTTGTTATTTTTTAAATTGCCAGACCAATCGAAACTTAAAATGACAACTATTTATGTGAAGATATTTAGTGGAGGAGAAATCAAATACAATAATGACGGGGTCTTTTACAGTACCCGAGCTAAATACTCATTACCGCTAACCGTGAACCACAGCTTTGATTATCTTCGGAATGAGATTTATAAATTTGTTGGGTATAATGCTAGTCAAGCAAATCTGGAAATCCAAGCCAGGTTTAATATGTCTACCGATGGGGGACGTGACCATCAATTAGTACCGGTAATGGACCAACAATCGTTCGAAATGGTTTTAGAAATTGTGTCGTCTTTTGCACAAAGGTTACCGGTTCTGGAGTTGTATGTAGAATTGGAACCGAACTATACCAGTCAGATTCCTGAACCTCGATCCCGACCCAGTACCAGTCATAATCATGTGGATCCCGACCTAATTCCAGTTAGATCCCGACTTAGTACCCGTCGGCACTCTATGGATGTACAAAGACCCCGACTCAGTATCGGTAGCAACTCTGTGGATCTACCAGTTAGACCTCTACCCAGTACCGGTTGGAACTCTGTGGATCTACCAAGCACATCCCGACCCTGTACCAGTCGGGCCCGTAGACAGCTACGTGATTATTCGCATGCCCCTGTGGATGCAATTGATTCTGACAGTTTGGAGAGTGGAGATGAGAGGCTCTCAGGTGAGTCATCGGGTTCCGACGATGATATTGAATCGCTCAGCCAGCCACAATCACGGTCCCGTGAAGCACAGTACCCGATAACTGGTCGGGAAAATATGACACATCCGGTTGATAGTTTCAATGACATATCCGGTTTACGGCCTGCGGATGTCGATTTTTTCGGCAGGTCAGACAAAACATTCGATAATCCATTGGCTAAGGGTGTAGTTTATCAGTCGAAAACGGCTCTAAGGATAGCAATCAATGAGTTCCATCTCGACAATAATTGTGAGTGCAAGGTTCTTAGAAGCGAACCTAGACGTTACGAGGTGGTGTGCAGAGATAAGTTTTGTAAATTTAAGGTATGCGCGAAGCAGAACGGTCTTTCAGAATCTTGGATTATTACCAAACAAGCACTTCCTCATACGTGCACAGTATCGGCGACACGTACTGATCATTGTCAGCTTAAGGCAGAGATGGTTGCCCTTGCGATTGATAAGACCATTAGAAGGGATGTGTGCTCTTCTATAAATCATATCCGAGATCTCGTCATGCAGAGATATGATAAGGTAACTCCCAAATACAACAAATTATGGAGAGGCCGTGAGCTTGCTATTGCAAATCTGTTTGGGAGTTGGGAGAGCTCGTACAACCTGCTTATTCCACTATTGGAAGCCATCCAAAGAAACAATCCAAGAACTAAGTATTGTGTGACCTCGACCCCGACTGACAAAGAAACTGAGAGGCATTTCCATAGAGCGGCATGGGTATATGGAGCGTGCATTGCAGCGATACCGTTCTTGAGACCAGTGATTAATATCGATGCATGTTTCATGTCGGGATGGTACCAAGGTAGGCTGCTAATGGCATGTATGTACGATGCCGAAAACCAATTGCTTCCATTGGCTTTTGCAATTGTGGAGAAAGAAAGCGCTGACAACTGGGGTTTTTTTATGAGATGGTTGAGGTTGGAAGTAATTGGAGATAATCGTTTTTTTGTGTCATATCGGATAGACATTTGGGAATTAAAGCCGTTTTTCAGGATCCGCATCTCGGATGGAATGAGTCAACCGATCAATGTGTGCATCGGTATTGTTCTCAGCATGTTGCTGAAAACCTCTTCAAGCACGTGGGGCGTAAGAGAGAGGTTAGCGACAGGTTCATAGCTGGAGTGAACAAATGCAAACCTAGGAGGTTGCAGGAGATGTTACAAGACTTTGAAATTGGTTGTCCGGAGGCTGTCGACTACCTTAACAAGGTGGGTAAGAGGAACCCTAATGATGAAGACGAGCTTTCACGTCCAGAGAAGTTGTATCAAACATTGGACGGAGGTCACCGATGGGGGATAATGACAACAAATGGATCAGAGTCACTGAACGCCGTGTTCAAAATTAGCCGGCGATTACCGGTTGCAGCGGTCGTGGAGGACACGTTCTATAAGTTGAATAAATGGTTTTTCGAACGATGTAACAAAGCTCAAATGAGAATGCAACATGGTCAGGTGTGGTCCGACCGGGTAAGTAAGTTATTGCAAAAACGTATCGATAAAGGAAGGGACATGACTGTGATTCCTTATCGCAGCGGTCATGGGCTGTTTGAGGTTCTCGTCAAGGGTGAAAAACTTCCAGCAAGGCGTAATCAGCCGAGACTTGAGTATACCCGTAGGGATTTCGGCTATAGGGTTGTTGTCACGGACAACAACAAGGTTGAATGTGAATGTCAGAAGCCTCAATTAACCGGCATACCATGTTCTCATTTCATGGCGGTTGTCCGCGAAATGAGATATGATGTAAATCTATACATCAACCCCTTGTACCGTATGTCAATAGTGGTACAAACATGGGGCGGACATTGGAGACCGAAAGGCAACCAAAATGAATGGCCTATATACAACGGCCCAAAAATTATACCTGAGAAGAGACTGATCAAAAAAGGAAGGAGAAGGCACGATCGCATACCGATGGAAATGGACAGGATGCGTGGTCGGAGACTCGGACATCAGCCTCATCGTGAGACAATTGATCGGAATGCAGCAGGTACAATTGGTCAACCAAATATAAATGCTTGTTTTAATTAAATTCACAATTTAATACATGATCCACTTGTAATGTAGAGGAGGCAGCAAGACAGGCGCAAGCAGTGGCAGAGCACCCAGCAAGAAGAAGTACAACCTCCTGGCGCACTATCGGACAACATTTTAGTCTGCGTCGTAGAAATTAACATGTGTGCTAAGAAGTAGTATGTTGTTCATTCTGTTGTCGAAAATCTAGTTTAATAGTTCTGAATGTTTTAATTCTATGTGTTTTTCTTCGTTTTGTTATTTCTGAAGCATATTTATTAAGTTCTAGAAGACGGTTGAGATGGAATTGTTAAGTTATAGAATACGGTTTCGATGAAATTGTTAAGTTATAAGATGCAATTAATACCTACAGATAAAGGAAATCATATCAAAATATACAAGTACTCCTACAGGTAAAACAGATACCAAAAGATAAAACACAAATGACAACATAAAATATATAACTCCTACAGGCCACGCTGTGCATGTACAGTGTGGTCCGGATACTCAGAATGCGAGAAGCGAGAAGGGTCATGTCTCTCACGCTGTGAACGTCGCAGCCCGTCAGTGGGATCCACTGGAGGAGGTGGATAAGAAGACGACGCCCCGGCATCACCTGGAGTCGGATGAACCTGCCACTGCTGCAGGGATTCGAATGTGGCTTGATCAAAATGCATTTGCTCCATTTCATTCGCCTAATCCTGAGACATCTGCATTTGAAACACATTTTTTAATATAGTTCATTATATATTAAAAAAGAAAATTACTTCAATTAAAGTACTACATACATGTCTGGCGCCAGTGTCGAATATTGAATTCATCCATTCATACCCCTCCGGAATCTCTATGTCGAACCCCTGCGCCTACAAATGCGGTGTCTCATGCATCGATGATCGCAGCATCTCGTGCATCTCGTGCATCGATGATCGCGGCATCTCGTGCATCGATGATGATCGCGGCATCTCGTGCATCGATGATGATCGCGGCATCTCGTGCATCGATGATCGCGGTATGTCGTACTCCTGTGACTTCAATTCATACACAGTTTTTTAACTATAAACTAAGTTTGAAATCAGCTTCTAGTAATTTGAATTCATACCTGTCCGGCGTCTGCATGTGCTGGTGGAGTAACCTGATCGAACTGTCCTGGCGAAATGTAACTTCTCCATTGAGAGCCATCATACAACCAGCCCTGCACTGGATCTGGGCCTTCGAATACAAGTGCCGCTGGGTATGGCTCCGTTCCCAGCGGCGCACTCTCGGTGGATGAAATGTCTTCCCAATTAGGTGGGACCCCAGACTCATTCAACATGGCACGCGCACGGTCTCCGTAACCATTATCACTGCAAAGGCACATACCTAGCCTCATTTTCCCCTTGCCAATTGCACGGAGACCCTAGGTGAAGAATGTTTTTGTGCCATGTGCCAACTCTCCAATCCCACGCAATGCCTGTACACATGGTCGAAATATAAGAAATGATATGTAATAAATATTTTATAAATTCCAGAGTTAGAAATGTTTACATTTCGAACAAATGTCGATCCGCTGGGAATGTATCCGGACTTCGAATGCTCGTCTCTAGGAACCGGAATATTGCGATCCATTCCAAACACGTGCTGGCCAAACAAGAAGACAGATGCCATGCCATTCTTCTGGTACCATGTTCGATATCTTACAATGTCACTCGGATCCCACGGAGGTCCTACCTCGTACACATGCTGTGCATATTATGTCGCATGGTTCACATGTCGGCGGTGCACTTCCGCCCAGTTCGCATTCTTCTTTGAGCCCCATTTCAACCTGTTTACAATATTAGTAAAATAAATAAGTACATAAGTACACAAAAACAAATAAACTAAATAAATAATACGAATATTACTTGTGTAGCTCTTCGTGGTCGTCCCTATCCAGGGGGAGCCGGTGGCGCGATTTCTTGCCATTTTCCAAATTGTCGCATGCAGCGGTCAGGATTGTGATGCTCCACAATCCAATAAAAAATAAGAGGACCGCGGTACAAGTAGTATGGCTGAAAAATTTGTAGTTGAAATGTTATGTAGAATTTATAATTATGATGACATAAATAGAAGAAAGTATGCGACTTTATTACAATATACCTGGTCCGCCCGAGTTCTTCTCGAAAGATTGTGGTAAACAGGCGCGTACGGCTGCCACTCCACCATGTTATCCGTCAATAGCTGAATCTGATCGCGGGGGATACCTGGACCGGTGGGTTTTGAATGTGACGAGCTCTCCCACTCATGTGGGCCTTTCCATAGCTCACCATAAGCTGGGCAAGTATCTTCTGTTTCGGCGCCCCATGCCGGCTGAGTACTCGGAAATAACGGGCGGTGAACTTAAAATCGGCTCCACGACCAGTGCTGCAGAAGCATCGTGGGACCATGCATAGAATGACAGCTAGGACTGCATGCGAGGCATAGATTTCGGTATAAATATGCGAGAACAGCTCCGCCCTAATTGTAATTTCTCAGCTCGTCCAAATTATCCACCATGTTGAGATACCACAACGGTATCCCGTCCCCGTTATAGTCGGCAAACATGGTATTCCCTAACATGTCAAGGATAAATGCACGGACATACCTGACCACCAAATATTAAAATGTGAGTACATTATTGAAAATGCAAAATACGAATAGAGTTTTAAATAGAAAAAATACTAACCATCTCTTTTCTAGCTCGCTCGCACCCGTGGGCAGTCTTCTGAAGCGCTCACGGAGCGCTTTTTTTGCCAAAAGCAAGTCCGACGTTCTGTCATCCTTTCCCAGCTTTTTCATGAACCCCTTTATTTCATTATCTTGGATGCCTAGCAGCTCATACAGTCGGCCATGAATCCTCGTCGTGTCTGTAGTTCCCGTTACAGGATCCCCCGAAATAGGCAAACCCCACAAACAACTCACATCCTCCAACGTTACTGTAATTTTTTTTGCATGTCAGTAAGAAACTAAAAAACAAATATATTTGAATTAGTTTACCTGTCATCTCTCCGAAAGGAAGATGAAAGGTGTGCGTCTCCGGACGCCACCGCTCGACAAGTGCATGAATGAGGGCCGCATCGAGGGCGATATCAGGCATTGTCGCGAGCTGATATAAGCCCATTCGAATTAATAACGGTGCATAGTCCTTGTGATACTCGCATTTGTGGCGATAGTGTCTCACCGTTAAAATATCTTTACTCTAAATTAGGGAAAAAAATCAATTACAATATAATTTGATTACTGACCGAGTTATGAAAAACAAAATAAGTAAATGCTTACCTCCTTCGACGCCTGAGATACCCTATGGTTGCCGTGAGCTATCCACAACAAGGGGCTAAATGTATGCCTGAGTACTAAGTCTGCCATACTACAAAATTCGAACAATATTCTAAATTATCTTGAATTTTTCTAAATTATTCTGGACCATTCTGGCATTTTCTAAATTATTCTGGACCATTCTGCTATTTTCTAAATAATATTGGACAATTCAGGTATTTTCTAAATTACTCTGGACCATTCTGGTATTTTCTAAACTATTCTGGACTATTATGGTATTTTCTAACAAATTCTAAATTATTCGGACAATATTCTAAATTATTTAAAATAAACTAATTAATTGTATTATAAATTAAAATTAAAAAAGTTAAAAAAACCTCAATCGAAGAGCCGAGTGATCAGACAGTCAGAGCTCCGAAAGGGATCCGAGAAAAAAAGAGGTTCCTAAAAAAATTCTAAATCATTTTAGATTATTCTGGACCATTCTGGTATTTTCTAAATTATTCTGGACCATTCTGCTATTTTCTAAATAACTCTGGACAATTCTGGTATTTTCTAACAAATTCTAAATTATTCGGACAATATTTTAAATCATTTAAAATAAACTAATTAATTGTATTATAAATTAAAATTAAATTTTTTTAAAAAACCTCAATCGAAAAGCCGAGTGATCAGACAGTCAGAGCTCCGAAAGGGATCCGAGAAAAAAAGAGGTTCCTAAAAAAATTCTAAATCATTTTAGATTATTCTGGATCATTCTAGTATTTTCTAAATTATTCTGGACCATTCTGCTATTTTCTAAATAATACTGGACCATTCTGGTATTTTTTAAATTACTCTGGACCATTCTGGTATTTTCTAAATTACTCTGGACCATTCTGGTATTTTCTAAGAAATTCTGGACTATTCTGGTATTTTCTAAGAAATTCTGGACTATTCTGGTATTTTCTAAAATATTCTAGATCATTTTACAAATTCTAAATTATTCTGGACCATTCTACAAATTCTAAACTATTTAAAAATAATTAATTAAATAATTAAATATATTAAAAAAAAAAAAAAAAAACCTGCTGTGCGTCGCTGTCTGGAGCTGAAGTTGGGAGATACGAAATAGGGAGGGATAGGGAGGGAGTTTATATAGCCCCGGATCCGGAAATTTTTTTTCCGTAAAGTGCCCCCCAAAACCGGAAAAAAAAATTCCGTAAAGAGCCCCCAAAACCGGAAAAAAAATTTCCGCAAAGAGCCCCCAAAACCGGAAAAAAAAATTCCGCAAAGAGCCCCCCAAAACTGGAAAAAAAATTTCCGGATTTAGACGTTAAATCCGGAAAAAAAAATTCCGGTTTGGGTATTTTTGAAATTTCAATTATTTTTTGGATATAAATAAAAAATTTGGTAGCTTTGAACCACAAATAGATAATGCGTATCCTTTAGCCAAGTAAAATGCTCTAACACCAATGAGTAGATCTCTGCGAGTTTTGTACTTGAAACCGAGTAATTCAAGTTTTTCAGCCTCTTGTTCAAATGGAATTGCCGACTCATCAATATTCATCTATTAAACAAAAAAATGAAAATAAATAAAGCAAGAAATCAAATGACCTATTAAATTATTGTAGAAAATTAAGAGAAAATGGAGTTCCCAGGCCCAGCCTACTTAAGAGAAAATGTGTGTATTCATTCATGACAATGGATGCTTGCTTTTGCTTTTACAGTAGATAATACAATATTAAAACTTAAAAGCTCTTTGGCAATTTGCTTTATTCCATCGAAAAAATTTATTCTACTTCCCATACTTCCTTCCCATCCGTACTGATAGTTACAAATTTATAGTAATGTTCATTCTTTGTTCTTTAGTTAAGTTATTGTTTATCAAATTTAGATTACATAAGGTGGTGTTTAGGGGTGCAAACGGATCGGATACGGATCGGATAGTGCTCAACCCGTATCCGTATCCGTATTTTTTTTTCGGATACGGATACGGATCGGATACTAATCAGATACAGATCGGATATTAAACGGATACAAATACGGATCGGATATTTTCGGATACGAATACAAATATGGATATAATTCGGATTTCTAATTCAAAATATATATCTAATTAACTTGTTACGTCATTACAAAATATATATCTAATTAGAAAGCGATTTCTTAAAAAAAAAAACTTTCTTAATTAAAAATTACATTACATCCGAAATATTAGATTAGAAATACCACGTGTACTTTTAAAAATAAAATACAGATGCTAATGTGATAGAAATAAGAATTTAAAAAAATTATTTACCTTTTTAAAAAATTCAAAACCCAATATTTTAATTTTCCTAAACGTTAAAAAAAATGGAGAGGCGTGAGCAAGTGCTCATACTTTAATCATGCCCAACCAATTTTTCCTTTCATGATGCCTTGGTATAGAAATACAGAGTAATAATTTTGAAGCACAAAATCAAAATCTGCAAACCTTCTAAAAACCCCAGCAAAGCAATGCATGAGCACTGAGCCTTCACTCCTACCTTCCTCGATAAAATTCAAACAAACCTCCAAATAATCCAACAAATCCTCATCCATTGTATCCTTCAATGGCACCGCCATGCGCACCAGCTTCAGATCAGGCCCGGCATGCTCTTTCAAGTATAACAGTTTCTCCCCCGCGAGAGACTTCTTAGGCGACCCATCGCCCGCCACGTGTACCTGCTCGATCTCTTTAGTCGGGATCGAGATGCCAGGACGCCACTTCAAGAAGAAGGATATGGAAGCGGAGCTGAGAAGCAAGAGTACGTGAGTGATCGTCTCGCCGGTGCCGGAGCCGCCAGAGGGATATGGGTCACGTGGATTGGTGGGTGGGAAATGAAATTGGGAGAAATATATCGGATCGGACTTTCTCTTTTATTATCGGATATCCGAAATACTAAATTATACGGATCCAGATAATTATCCGTATCCGTATCGATATCCGATTCCGAAACTCAAACCGTATCCGTATCCGAATCCGCATAAAAAATATCTGTATCCGCATCCGAATCTGCAACTATCCGTATCTGAATATCCGAATCCGCAAAAAATCGGATACGGATCCGGATTCGGACGGGTAATATCCGACCCGTTTGCACCCCTAGTGGTGTTTGGTTGTGGACTAAAGTTAAGGTGGCCTAAGTTGTTATTCCATGTTAGGCCGGCCTAAATTATTCGTGTTTGGTTGAGGTCTAAAGTTAAACCATGGCTTAAGTTATTCCTTGTTTGGTTAGAGTTGGTGGAGGACTAAAGTTTTGGAAGCCTAAGTTAGTTAATTATTAATCATAGGATACTAATTAAATAATATTAATATATTAATAATAACTATAATGTATTATAATATTATTATAATAATTATATAATATATTAACAATATAAGATAATAATTATATAATTATATATTAATAATAAGATACTAATTATATATATTAATATATTAAAAATATAACATATTATTTATATAATTATATATTAATAATAATTATTGATTAAAAGATACTAATTATATAATATTAATATATTAATAATTAACTATAATATATTATAATATTATTATAATAATTATTTTATATAATAAAAATATAAGATATTAATTATATAATTATATATTAATAATTATTATTAGTACTAAGACACTAATTATATAATATTAATATATTAATAGTAACTATAATATATATAATATTATTATAATAATTATTTAATATATTAACAATATAACATATTAATTATATAATTATTTATAAAAAGATACTAATTATATAATATTATTATAATAATTAATATATTAACAATATAAGATATTAATTATATAATTATATACTAATAATAATTATTAATAATAATATACTAATTTACTAATAAGATATTATTATAATCATTCGAGTTAGGCCACGACGTGGACTAAAATTAAACCACCATGCGAGGTGGTTTAGTTTAGGTCGGCCTAAAGATCGGCTTATGCCATGTTAGGCCGGCTCAATTAAGTCATGTTTGGTGGAATAAAGAGGCCTAAACCCCTTATTCCACCCTTTAGGCCACAACCAAACATGGCCTAAATGTTTAATTAAAATTTGTCAAATATTATTTTTTGCAGTTCTTATCAGTGTAACAAAGATGGAGACTACAGTGTATCAATCAGCGTACCAGTCATGAAAATAGGCAAGGAAAAAGAACTTTTTTTTTTTTGGTAATTCGAAAAAATACAAATTTCATAGAACACTGGAGTACGTAGCAGCGCTATACTATGTTATCAAAATTTCATGGGGGATCATGCTAGTTTTCTAAATCCAATGTTTCAGAGGACGGTGTCCCGTCTAATCGAGGACACGACGGGGGAAATACAAATGTGGCTTGCAAACTGCTAGACGGAATAAAATGTAGGAGTACCGATGTAATTAAAATATAGTGTTACTAACCTTTTTGTATATAACTATGTAATCAATTTTTTATCAATATATCATGTTGCCGGCAATTGCCGCCATCCATCAAAAAAAAAATTACAAAATAAAATCAGCCGACAAAAGAACACTGCATGTTAAACAATATCAAGGTTCTAAATAGCGTTTATAGCGTCATAGCGGGAAGGCTACAAAAAAACTATAGCGAATAGCATCGCTATAGCGGAAGCTATGCCACATAGATTTTTTTTTTTTTTACATTCCGTATATTCAATATTTGTACTAAATATCAACATTATCTAAAGTCTCATAGAACAATAAATAACACTAAAGTAATTAAGAAATTATAATATTCATATTGAACCCGTACAAAGTCCAAATTACGGTTCAAAATATCCATAGTAATATCATAAACTATCGATTTTTTCCTATTAAAAATATCTTAAGCATCATGATATTTTCATGACATAATCTATTTTTTTTTCTATTCAAATTTCAATTTCAGTTTGGACATTTTTTCTATTCAAATTTCAATTTTTATTCTCAATTTTAAATTGATTTATCTGTAACAAGTAATAACAAATTCAATTTCGGTTTGAGCTTTTTTGGGTCTTTATTTAAAGCCCATATAAATTGTTTAAAAAGTCTCATATTGTATAGCGACCATAGCGCAAATAGCGCATTTTGATGTCATAGTTTAGCGTTTGGGGTCCAAAAACGCTATTTAGAACATTGAACAATATCCAATGCATTCGCACTTTTATGTGCAACTTAAACTTTTTTTTTTTTAATAATTTTCAAGAAGCTTAAGGGAATGTTAAAATTTTCCTTTATTTATACAGACGATTACGTTCCAACCTATTTATGATATAATAATAACAATTAAAGAATAAAAATCAATTAATAGATTGTATTAATACATCCTAGATAAACCTCAAAAATATTTCCCAAGGAGAGGCCTTACAAAATTCCCGACATATCCTCTCCAAATGACAAAATTGTCCTTTGTTCACTTTTTCCCCGCATTTTTTTGCTATAACTGAATTAAAGAGTTGAGATTCCATTCAGATACTTGGCACACAAGAAAAACAATAACTAAACTAAAGACCAAAGAATGAACATTACTATAAATTTTCTCTAATAGCAATATTTTAGCATAAAGATATGTATATACACCATTGAACTGTGAAATCCTTGTATACAATCATATTTGACCTAACTTGCTGACAATCATATCAATAGGCAAAAAACCAAACGGTGCTGTATCATTAGGTTCTTCTCCTAAATTAGCATCATCATCATCATCTGACTTTGTTTTACCCTCTCCTGCATCTGTGACAATCAAAGCAGGGAAGGAATGCTCCATGGCCTGAGAAGTGGATTCAAAATCCTCGACCCGTTCAAGGAGTGAATCCGGGCATAGATCCAATTCTAACTCATCAAGAAGTAGTGCTTTGGATGAATCGATAGCATGTCTCCATAGAGAGAGCATTTTGGGACTCATAGCTTTTCTGATCGTGATCAGACTCATGCTTGTACTACTGGTGCCGGTACTTTGATCTGCATAAACACAGGGAAGTGTGAGCTTTTCTCTAAATCTAAATGTGTATGCTTGTAAGAGTGTAATGCCGAGTTCAAAAAAGAACTTTTAACAGAGACATCTTCACTTGTAATTTCTAAAGTAAGATTATAACGGAGCAAACCTGAAATGCTTGGATCAGATTGAAGATTACTTTCACTTGTTTCAAAATTAAGCTTTATTGATGGGTACTGAGATTTCCATCCTTTGCCTCTATAAATCAATATCTTTTCCTTATCAAACGATAATAGTACGCAAGGCACCAGCTCCTTTGAAACAAAGATAAAGAACTAATTAGATATTTGATGGTTCATCTTCACGTCTACATATTCGTGAAGGTCTATGCCTGCTAATTTGATGGTTTTAAGGGCTTTGATAGCAAATTTAGAGATACATAAAATAATAGAAACAGAGACTGTTTAGTGCTAATATTTGTTAGATCTATAGAATTTATTACGGTGAGTTGTCTTTGGGTAGAAAGGGACTTCAGAAGGGGGGTGCAGTGGGGGAGGTTTGGGGTGTAAACTGTTCAGCCTGTATTACTGGTATTTGTATTTTTTTTAATTGTTTCTACAGAGAAATGGACATGGAAATGGAAACAGGTGGCAGTAATATCACTAATTTGAGAGAGAGAGAGAGAGAGAGAGAGCTTAGTGCTAACCTTGAGTTTTGCTCCTAGTTTCTTGTAATCACTTGGATTCATTCCCTCACAATCGATTTTTACCAATTCACATCCCTCAAATGCATCTTTTACATCTTTGACAAGGTTGATGTATATTCCATTCTTCGCTGAAAAACAATAAAACAACAAAATCAACAAATTAACTATTAGAAAAGATAAAGAAACCTTGGAACAGAATCACCATAACACTATATTCGACCTCCTTTTATTATTTTTCTTCTTCCTTTTGGCTAACATAATGGAAAATTTCAATATGAGCCAAAATTTTAACCTAATTTACAAATTGGTAGTAACTTTTCTCCTTTTTCTCTCAGCTCAGCAGCCTCTTCTCTTGTCAATCCTTCCGGCACCTGTTGAATGAGCTTGGGATAGACTGGTGCAGCTGGCTTCCAGAGCATTGTTGGGTATCTTGGTCGGGTACGCGTATCATAATACCTCCCCCTGAAAAGAAACACAATGCCCCCTACTCTGTGTACAACTTTTCCCCCTGTTCTTTCCTGACATTTATTGGAACAAATTACTAATATAAGTCGTATAAAAGAAAAAGAGAAAAACTCCAAATAGAAAATAAGATGAGAATAAGTACCTCAAGGCATTGGCAAATGTTATCCATGTCAATCGTTGGTACACCGCGGCATCTGACTTTGCAAATTTCATCTCTTCTCCAATGGGTATGTACCAGTTCCAACATGTTATGCGTCAACCCATCCCTTCCTGTAAATCAGCATACCAGTCAGATCTTACCATCAAATATGAGCTCTCCAATTTTCACTTTTCATTGTTCAATAATTGCGATTTGTGAGCTCAAAACTGCATGGTAAAGTCAACAAGGGGCAATCTTTCTCTACAAGTAGCGGTAATTGCTACCAGGTAGGTACTGTACAGGTACATGCCGCCTGAATCAGTATGTTGCTTAAGCATCTATATGTTTTCTGATCAAACAAAAATCATAAGCATGCCTGGATTCTCCTACAATACGCTGTCCCTGGTTTGGTCAGGTCAGTTGCAGGCGTATTCCAACATACCAGTTTGATCAGATTTTGGCTTCTTTTTTTTCTTTTTTTTATCCCACCTTGGAATTTATTGAGAATCAGGTTAATTGGGCCAATTCACGCATAATTGGGCTACATATAGACTTAATGAAGATATGGTTGAACAATTGAGGCTTTCGTTAGGCGTAATGGGTTCTAATTATTCTTTTATGGTTATTGACGCTAATTAAGGTACTTTAAGGTACCAGAAGAAAAAAAGTCATTATACGTTCCAATTTCAACCAAAAGAATAATAATACGAGAAAAAACTGTCCCATGATTAACTTATTTAATTGTGGGGGCGGGGAGGTAAATTTACTTAATTGGACTACACCAATTCTTCAGTGAGAAGTTCTTACTTCTTAGACAGATTAAGATATTAAGATTGTATAATTTGAACAGACATGGGTGTAAATAGAAGTGAGCTGAATTGCAAAATGGTAATAATCTCACACCAAGAAGTAAACCGCACCAAGGTTAACTTGTCTGTTGTGTGATAAGTGTGGTTTGACAAGCTTTCTAATCTCAAACCGAGACAATGGCTCCCCCAAAATCTCTTCTCTGCTCCTTGAATCCGCAACTTTACACATACCCAACCTCAAGTGCTCACTCAAACCCTTTTTCCCTAACACCTCTCTTACCAAACCCGATTCATTCACCTCTGACGAGCTGGCCCCAAATCCCAGAGGCTCCACAAGCCTTATCTTTTTCCCTTTCTTCATCTGCTTCTCCTTCTTAGACAACAAAGGAGCCTTCCCTGGTACAAAATTATGCATATAATTATTAAAGAATAATGACAAAAATTATGTCTGTACATTAGTGTGTGCATAGGGTTTAGAGTGGGCAATTACCCGTCCATGGCCGAGGCATTGAAGGGGGAGCAAATGGCAAAAATGCAGGTTCACGGATTGCTATAGGAGCCACACGTGGTGTCTCTGAGTAAGAGAATTGAAACTCAAATGGCGCATTGGGAAGCCGGTATGATACACCGGAAGGACCCACAACTACTGACCGGTCACCACGAGCAGATTCCTCACTGGAGAGAACAATGGGCTCTTCTCTCGGGCAAACGGGCTTGTGGTAACGGGTCCTCATGTGGGTTGCCTTAAAGGCTTCCCTTTTGGGGGTTCCAGGGTTAGGGTTTTGGAGTTTAGCCGGAGGAATGCGAAAGCTGAACGACATGCCGGACGGACCCGGCCCAGATAAGTCATCAACAGTTGGGGAAATCGGGTCAATGGATTTACGGCTGCGATTATGAAGACTGAGAGACTGAGAGGTGGGGCCTTTGCTGGGTTTGGAGAGTGGGGCTCGTCTGGTTGGGGGCTTGGGAAGAGAAAGAGGAGAGAGAGGGGAGGGAAGAGGGTCGTTGAAGGAAGGGCTGGAAGGGGCAGCGGAGAAGAGGTACTTGGCGTGTGATGTAACGCCGCCACCTCCGGAGAGAGCAGCGAGTATGGCCGGAGGCATTGGAGAAGAAGAGAGTAAACAAGTTATATGCTTCTCTGAAGCAGAGGAGCTATACGCCTATACCGGAAAAGAAAGAAAGATTGGGGGAGAATCCGGAGATATGACGTGGACGCTTTGTGTGGTTTTTGTAAATTTTGGTGTTTTGGATGTTGTTCTCGGGCCTACATTTAGATTATGGATGTCGTAACTTGTAAGGCCTTCCTCTCGTAAAATAAGCAATGAGGCCTTTATTTACTAAACAGTACAGGTGTTACTCAACTGAAGGCCTTTTATTCTTCTCTGTATTTTGTTTCTTAAGATTACTTATCATTTTATCATCAATTGAGCCGATTTTTTTTTTAAATACCCTCCAAAAAAATATCAAATATACCCTTTTGAAAAAATTTGAAAAATGCCCAAACCTTCCTCCTGAGAGGTGGCCAGCCTCAATATCAAGCCGCTCCTCATTGGGGCGGTCAGCTCCAGACCAGGCCACCCCTCAGTGGGGCGATTTGGTATATAATTTTATTTAGATGATGTTGTATTTATGTTAAATTTGTTTGCTATATTTATGTCTAAATTTTTGTTGTTAATTTTTGTTATAAGTTGTTGTGTGATATGTTGTTTCATAAATTTGTTCAAACGATGTATTATATAATTTGTTGTTTAATGTTTTATAATTTAGGGTTATAATTTTATTTGTTGTAAGGTTTTATAATTTGTTATAATGTTATAATTTTGTTGTAATGTTACAAATTGGTTTTGTTCGACTAAATAAACAACAAAACAAAATGCTTAGTCTATAACATAAAATCTAACAATCCAAACATGAATATAATATCCAAACATAAAATACTACAAATTCAGTCTAACTAAAACTAAAGCATAACATAAGAAAAAACTAACAACGAGGGCGACGACCAGAGAGATCCAATATATCAGGTGGACGGCGCTGTTGGGCGGCAGCTGATACCCTATTCGAACCACCTCCTCATCATCATCATCCACATTCATCTCCGACACTGTACTGGCCACCCAAGGATCCTCCTCTTAGATCCCCGACTGTGTATGGCAGTCCCATGAATGCTCCTCCTAGATCACCAACTGTGTACGACGCTCCTCAGTTGAGGAACTTACATGCAAAAATAGGGGTGAAATGCTGGAGAAAGAAAGAAAAAGAGGAGAGAGAGTGAAAATTTGAAATGGGATGGGTGAAAAATGGGAGAGGTACCCCTAATATATAGGCAAAACCAAATCGCCCCACTAAGGGTCGGCCTTGTCTGGAGCTGACCGCCCCATTGAGGGACGATTTGGTATTGAGGCTGGCCACTCCTCAATGGAGCGGTTTGAGCGTTTTTCAAATTCTTTCAACATCGAGGATATATTTGCTATTTTTTTAGGCTATTTAAAAAAGGGTAATTGTAATATACCCCATCTTTTTTTTCTCCATTTCTTCCCCTAACTAACTAACTTTCTCTTCTAGCTATAATTATCAATTCTAACTACCAAGTGGTCCCCACAAATTAATTAGCAAATTTTCTCTCTTTATTTCCTTCCTCTCTCTCCCTTCCTCTCCCACCTTCGCCTCCGCCTCCCTTTCCCACCTCCGCCTCTGTCACTCCATCCCAATCAAGCACGCCTCTCGCCGGGTCAGATCCATCGTGTCTATGTTCCTCTTCCTCATGCAATAGCGAGTTATTTGCAAAGAACAAAGCTTTATTGATGGTGAATTAGGCCAGTACGTACTAAGTACTAAGAAATGGCAAAAAAACAAATTTTGAAAAAAATTAGAGGTGTATGAATGAATACTTGATATCTTAGGTATGAATACTTCAACGTATATGTATGAATACTTGATATCTTATGTATAAATACTTCAACGTATATGTATGAATACTTCAATGAAGTATGTTTTGTTTCTTTTAAATATTGTTTTTGTTTTTTTTTGTAACATTTCAATTACATAATCTGTAAAATTTGATAGATTATTTTTGTTTCAACAGTGAAACATGTGACAACTATTTTTTATTTCCAAAAACTAAAATTGAACTAGAAAGCAATAAAACAATGTTCAATACTATTTGGCTGCTCTTATAAAATGAATCAAGGTATGCACATATGCTTGTAATACTCTTGATACATGAACTATTTACACTTATACGACGAGGTATGAATACTTGTGCAATGGACAACTCGAAAGTATGTCATCATGGATCTCATTTGAAAGAGAAAATTGTGTCGAAGATGTTTGTGGTTTTAGATTTGCAAAATCCTCATAGATCGTCAGAATTATTGGTTAGATTGGACGGAGAGAAAAAAAATCACCTCTAAAAACATGTAAAATATGGTTAAGTGATGTGTTCATTTTTTTTTTAAATACTTGATAGCTTAGGTATGAATACTTGATGCATTATATATGAATACTTGATGTATTATATATTAATACTTTCGCGCGCTAGTTGTAAAATCTTTCAAATATTAGGCGGTCCTCAAATAGTAAGTAATTCCCCTAAATAGTTAGTAGTTACTCAAGTAGTTAATAACTGGAGGAAGAAACGGAGGAAGGTTATGGAGATAGCTAGATACTCCCTTTAAAAAAAATCGGTCAATTGAGCACAAAAATGAAGCATCAAAATAATTCTAGCGGTCGTGATTTCACTGTCCCAATGAAATCTACTGGTCATTGTTCTGGATAAAATGGATCATTAATGTCTTCTGTAGTTCTAGTAATGGAGTCCGGAAGGTACAAGTATTAAATCTAGACTGTTCTTTAACTATAATATAACTATGATACGAATCTGAAAACGGACCTCTTACAGTCTTACTTCTATGATAGACATCAAATTTCTTTTAACTAGGCTTAAATTAAATTCAGGCCACTTTTTTCCTAGGGAAAATTGGTTATTTGCCACTCCAAAACCTTCAAATTGTAAAAATACCATCCCGAAATTTGAAATTGTAAAAATGCCACTCTAAACTTCATTAATTCCTAATTTTGCCATTTATACTATAAAAAAAAATTAGAACTAAAATACCCTTCTCTCTCTCTCAAATTTTCGGTGCTGTGTTGCCTTGTTTTGCTGGTTTTTGGTGCTGTGTTGCTTGCTGCCTGTTGCTTGGATTTATGCCTCTTGTTTGCGTGACTGGTACACTGGCCTACCAGTCGGTACCAGCTCAGTGTAGCAGTCGGTACCAGCCCAATCGGTAGCAGTCGGTACCAGCCCAGTGTAGCAGTCGATACCAGCCCAATCGGTAGCAGTCGGTACCAGCCCAGTGTAGCAGTCGGTACTAGTCGGTACCAGCCCAGTATAGCCACTGGTACCGAATTTGAACTGACAGGACCTTGTTGCGAAAATTTGAGAGAGAGAGAAGGGTATTTTAGTCCTAATTTTTTTTTATAGTATAAATGACAAAATAGGAATTAATGAAGTTTAGAGTGGCATTTTTACAATTTTAAATTTCGGGATGACATTTTTACAATTTGAAGGTTTTGGAGTGGCAAATAACTAATTTTCCCTTTTTCCTAATAATTATATCCTATGGTATCTGAGAGGATACAGATTCAATTCCAAGAACAGGTAAGTAGGGATGTTCCTCGGTTCCATTCGGTTTAGACCGAATTAAAATAGGTAAGATAAAGTTTTATTCGGTTTTTAAAAATCAAACTGAACCGAACTGAATCGAACAAATTAAATATTAAACATAAAAAATAATTTTTCTTTTTGTTAATTTTTTGATTTTTTTTAAAGATGGATTTAAAAAATTATTTGTTCGGTTAACTGGTTTTAAAATTTAACTTTTTTGAATTTTTGAATTTTTTTAAATGTTTGGTTCTGATGGGGATGTGTTTAAATATTTCGATCGGTTCAATCTAACTGATTTTGAAATTTCTAAACCGAAGCAAACCGAACTATTAAATTGGTTTTAAAAAATGTTCCATTTAACTAAGGTATCAAATAGCACGCTGTAGCGCCGCTATAGTGTTTTCGGACCATAAAAACTATGACGCTATTCCCACTATAGTGCGCTATTGCGCGCTATTTCGCGCTATAGCGGCGCTATATGTGAAAGTTTTGATGCTTAGATAGCAAGGAATAAAACAAAAATTTATTCGACTCAAAACAAACGATCTAGTTATTGTAAGTGCAAGAAACAATCTTAATTAGCCTAATCAAAAAGGAATAAACTAATACCTTGGATTTGATCTCCAAATCAAATCAAGAAGGGTTGTCTTGCTTAGCAACTTCTTATTCCCTTTCTCTTTCAATGGTGGTTGTGCTTAGCTCTTCAAATGACGAGCCTCCTTAGGTATCCACCGAAAGATTAAAGAAATACTTGTATCTCTAAGGCTAGTAAGAGATTAACAAGTAGAACCTTAATCCTAGTTTAACCCTCTTGTTAAGTTCTGAAAACTTCTTAGAGGATTTCTTTATCTCAACTCATGAGAGAAAAATGGGAGAGAGGAGAAAAGAGCAAATTTCGGCCAAGAT
Source organism: Carex kokanica (assembly GCA_025461125.1). Taxonomy (NCBI): domain Eukaryota; kingdom Viridiplantae; phylum Streptophyta; class Magnoliopsida; order Poales; family Cyperaceae; genus Carex; species Carex kokanica. The sequence goes on along the minus strand of JAJGRX010000401.1, from coordinate 185,109 downwards.
ATATTTCACTGAATTTTGACCTTTCGGTACTAAAACTCTTATATCTTTTTCTTGGTAACTCCAAACGACTTGAAATCTTCACCATTGGATTCAAGACTCCAAGGGCTATAGATTACATAGGTCATACATCCAGAATGGTTAAAATTTGCCCTTTCAAATCCCAGTTCAAACTTACCAAAAAAATATGTCCAGAAATTTCTTTCATCTTTAATGAGATTGATTAGATTTAATGACATATTTAAATATTCCTTAAATCATGCCATTACTAATCAATTCTCCCCAGCATATATTTGGGCTTTGGGCTTAAACATACTAATCATATTAATATTTAATTAAGTCCACAATCCCATACATTAAAAGGCCAACATATAAATTAATATTCTATATTAATTTATATGCATCTCTCATGTGTCAAAAGTCATTTAAAATATGTCACACATACTTTAAATATTACTAGGATTATTTTACAACATCTCCATGTTATAAAAATTATTCATATATTAATAACATATAATTTGTACAAATTAATTATAACTCCTTATAATTAACATAGCACATATTATATACATATCTCATATGCTTTATTAATATATTTTCTTTTAATCTTTCATATGGTGTGACCCTATGGGATCCCATCATTATGGCAATGATATTAAACATTTTAATTCCATAAATCAATGATACAACTAGCCATGGTATATTGATTACCCAAATGATGTGGATGAAAAAGCACAATGCAAAATCACGATCCCTGTAACATTAAAAATGTTGTTGTGCCAATTCCTTGCCACATGATATCCAAATAATCGTAAGGTAGGAATGTGTCATCCTTACCAATTATTCTTTCTTGATTTTCTGAAGTTTAAATATGATATGATTATCATATAATCATATTGCATGCACATAATACAAACTTTATCAAGGGGCCCAGAGATATCATCGCTTATATTAACATATAAGGGACAATGGTTTCTTGATACGTATCGTTCTTCCGCATAAATTATATGCACTGCAGTAACTGCCTATATAACTCCTTGTTAAAGAGAGCGTTGGACAGTACCAACAATACACATCCCTTATGTAAGAAAAATAAATATCTCAACCAAAGAATTCTAGACACAATGAAATATCAATGACACAGAACACAATCCATATGATATTTCATTCTTAGGTCTGTCCAGTGCCATACATCTCCATGTATGCACTTGTGTGATTAGATCGATAACTCCTTATCTATAACCTGTAGAACATGGTCATCATCTAATCACTACACTTATCTTATATGGTCAACCAGTGTACCTTGCTGATTACCAAGATAAGGGACATTTAAGAGTAAACAAATTTATTCATTGTGAAGTTCTACAATTTAAGTCATCAACTCAAATGATCCACTTATATGAATACTCAAGGTACAAAATGATAAAATCATTCACTAATAAACTAAACATATCATACATATGATCTGGGTTTAGGACACCAACACTAACAATATGGGCATAGCTCCGTTTTTTCAGCTGTTCCGCTATGACGCGATAAACGCTATTTAAACTTTTGCATTTAACCGAAGCGAAGCGAACTAATCCATTTAACCGAAAAAACCAAACTATCTCAGTTCAATTTAAAATCGATTGAACCGAACTTTTGAAACACTCCTACATGTAAAATTTGTAACTAAACACAGACAAGTATCCTGTCAGGTATTGAATGGTGGGACCCATATTACCTAAAAACAGTGCCTAATGGTGCAGTGCCAATATTATTTGTGCTTTGAGATTCATGCAAAGTTTTAAAAAAAGAACTGTTCGGATCCACTAATTGAAAAGATTCCCTTTTTTACGGTACCCGGCAGGATACGGATTCAACGAAATGAAAACACCTCAGATGATTTTATTCCAATCCATATCAGTCAATTGGACGGCCCAGATTTCTTCGCTTCACTCTCTCTCTCGATTGATGAATTCAACCCCTTTACGTTCTAGGTCCGACTCCGCTGCTTTTACGATAGAAAAGCAGCAACCAGTTTTTCTAGATCTAATCATTCAAATTCGTTGAGATTTGTACATGAAAAAATTTCTGTATCGAGACACACAAAATGAAAATTTTTAAATGATTGAATGCAGAAAAACGGGACCTGTTTTTCTGCCAGAAAAGCAGCAGAGTCCATTCCTTACAGTCTACACTGAAATCGTATCGTACCTGCACTGACTGCTATAATAAAAATAAAAATAAACTACACTGACACAAAACACACTCTACGCCCTACGGAGTACGGTCTACACTCTACTGTACTGACACAAACAGCTCATTGGCATTGCCAGTTAACCCATTACTCTTCTGAATCTTGTTGAAGCAAGAGACGAGAGAGAGATGAAACGGAGAAATAAATTGCATGGGTCCCTTCGATCCGTCAAGTGGTGCTTTTCTTCCAATTGAGCAATCTGCCAGGTTGTAAAGCATCTCTTCTTTTTCATCTCCTTTTCTCTCTCTCTTTCTTTTTCTTTTCTCTTGCATGCAGCTGCTTATAAATTATAATTCACCCCACAGCTTAAACTTTGCACAGTCCTTTTTTGTGAGAGAGAAAGCATAGATGATTTAGAAGATTAAGGCGTCCCTTCCTCTAGCAATTGCATGTTCTAATGTTCTCTCTTCCTTTTTTTTTCCATTTTAATCTTTCTCAATTCCATTTTGACGGAGTGGTGCCTTTGAAATTCATTCTCTGAAAGAATTTGTTTTTGATAGGTAACTTGAGGGCATTTCAAAAATTACTCTCCTAGTTTATACCGCAGTATCTTCCAAATGCCACTAATTATGACGGTCTGGCGTTTGTTTTTTTCAATATTTTCAGTTTCTTTTCACACTTCTTTGAAATCAATAATGCAAACTCCATTAGTTGAAATCCTATAAATGACACCGTATTTTGACAATATAACCCTCTAATTTTTCTCAATCTCTCACAGATGGAATATTTGCTTGGTCTTTTGTTTCTAATTTGTACAATGTTTCCTCTCATCTATTCAGCATTTACTCCCATAGACAATTATCACATTTCATGCGGCTCTACACAAAGCGTCTCGTTTCAAGGCCAACTATTCAACCCTGATTCACCAAACCAACCAAATTTCTCTCTGAAAACTTCAAAAGATTCATCTTTTGCAATTTCTAACCCTAATTCAAATTCATCTCTCCCTTCTCCTCTATACCAATCTCTTAGATTGTTCACACAGGCAGCCTATTACTAGTTCAATATCCACCAACCGGGTCGCCATTGGATCCGCTTACACTTCTATCCACTGTCCAATTCTACCCATGATCTCCTCTCAGCACCACTAACTGTATTAACTGATGATTTTGTGCTAATGAACAAGTTCACTTTCAAAAATTCAAACCACACCTTCCTATTTAAGGAATTCTCAATTAATGTAACTTCTGATTTGCTCTCTTTATTCTTTGTACCATCAAAAGGGTCGGTTTCTTTCATTAATGCGATTGAGATTGTATCTATACCTGATTCATTAATTGAAGATGAGGTTGTTACCATACCAAGTGCATTTTTTACCGGGTTGTCGGGTCTTGGGTTTGAGACAGTGTTCAGGTTAAACATGGGAGGTCCAGTAATTACTCCATTGAATGATTCGCTCGGCCGATACTGGGAAAATGACTCGGGTTACCTCCATGTTAATAACTCTGCAGTAAAGGTACGGCAATTGTTAAAAGTAGAACATTGTGTTGACTGGTGCTGACATCATGCCATTTTAAGTGTACTAAATATTGAGCTTACAAGTCCTAACTATTGGGTTTGTTAGCAGGATGGCCTTGCAATAGTACCTACCAGTACCCAGAATTCTCGGTCTTTGAAGAACTTTACCATTTGAACATGTGCACAACATCTAAATATCTGATTAACATGACAGTGTTATTTGTAGCAAACATGCAGTGTGACCCTCATATATTTGTAATGTAAATGTAGTGCCATCGATACTTTCATTTTGTTATGCTTTTACTTGAACTCTTATGACCTTGGTACTTATAAGGCTTGACAATTGGATAAAATAATCCAGACTCGCAATTTTAACCTGATAAAAATCGTTGCATGAAAATTTAATCATTTTGCTAACATGAATGAACTTGGTGTATTGCAGGTGTCTGTAGACCCAATAACAATCAAATACCCAAGCGGGCTAACAACTGAGACAGCACCCGCATTGGTTTACTCCACAGCCGAAGCAATGGGAGACCCAAACGTAACAAGCCCAGATTTTAACATTACGTGGGTTTTCACCGTGGACCCGACCTTTATATACCTTCTTCGCATGCACTTCTGTGACATAGTTAGTGAGGTGCTCAACATGTTGATCTTCAATGTGTACGTGAATTACGACATTGCCATTGAGAGCTTGGATCTCTCTTCTTTAAAAGGCGGCCTCTCGGTGCCATATTACAAAGATATCATCTCAAACTCTTCTAACGGGTCAACCACGCTAACTGTTAGCATTGGAACCGATAATGTGCTGGATTTTAGTAATGCAATCTTAAATGGATTGGAGATAATGAAGATTAGCAATGAATTTATGGCCCTAGATGGTACTTTATCAGTACATGACATTTTACCAGACTCGGTACCGGGTAAAGGTGTGAAACGGGTCCAGTTTATTGTGTCTCTTGCCTTTGGGTCACTTGCCATGGCATTAGTCTTGGTTGTTTTGAGATATTACTGTCTGACAGTTCGTCAGAGGAAGGCACTCAATTGTAGCAATCCATGGTTGCCTCTCCCTTTGATTGGTAGTGGTACCACACATACAATGAGCAGTAAGGTCTCCATGTTATCGAACAGAAGTGGTACAGCTAGTTGTATCTCTCTTGCCTCAACAAATTTCGGTCGGCTTTTCACATTTCAAGAGATAATGTATGCCACTAACAATTTCAATGGAACCTTAGTATTGGGCGTAGGTGGGTTCGGTAAGGTTTACAAAGGAACCCTGGAAGATGGTACAACCATTGCTGTCAAAAGGGGAAACCCTAGATCAGAACAAGGTCTAGCCGAGTTCCATACTGAAATACAAATGCTTTCTAAGCTCAGGCACCGTCATTTGGTATCATTAATTGGGTATTGCAATGAGCAATCGGAGATGATATTAGTGTACGAGTATATGGCAAATGGCCCGTTAAGGAGCCACCTATATGGGTCGGATCTAAAACCTCTCTCTTGGAGGCAACGGTTGGAGATATGTATTGGTGCAGCAAGAGGCTTGCACTACCTGCATACAGGTGCAACCTGTAGTATAATACACCGAGATGTGAAGACTACCAATATTTTATTGGACGAGAATTTTGTGGCCAAAGTTGCAGATTTTGGGTTGTCTAAAACTGGACCTGCTTTGGATCAAACCCATGTAAGCACAGCAGTGAAGGGCAGTTTTGGGTACTTGGATCCTGAATATTTTAGAAGGCAACAATTGACTGAGAAATCTGATGTATACTCTTTTGGGGTTGTACTAGTGGAAGTGCTTTGTGCCCGACCCGTATTGAATCCAATTTTGCCAAGGGAGCAAGTCAACATTGCCGAGTGGGCGATGTCATGGCAGAAAAAGGGTCTGTTGGATCAGATCGTGGATCCTGCTTTGTCAGGAAAATTAAGTGCGGCTTCATTAAAGAAATATGGGGATACAGTTGAGAAATGCTTAGCGGATCACGGGTCAGACCGACCCGGAATGGGGGATGTGCTGTGGAATTTAGAGTATGCTCTTCAACTTGAGGAGACCTCGGTGTCTCTTACAGGTGGGGGTGAGAACAGTATTAATAGTGTTCATGGGACTGTGATGGAGGGGCATTTTGGGGATAAAAGTGTTAATGTTAGTTATATAGGTGGTGGCAGTCACATGGTAAATGATGCATCAAGCTCGGTCTTCTCTCAAATAGTGAACCCAAAAGGGAGATGATGGTACCATACCAGTACTGCTAACAGGATTCCAAAATGTTTGAGGGCAGATGCACTGCTGCAAGGTTTTTTAATTACCATTTTCGAAATGTTAGGAGGTTTATCATCTCACGTTTTTCTCTTTTTTTATTATCTAATATTTTGCTTATTTTTATACACTTCCTTTTATGGCCTGATGGCTTTCTGTGTTTGATCGGCGGTAATTACAAGGAGACTAAACATACTGTGAGTAGGGAGATCATGAGCACCAAATAAATGGTGTATTCATCCTGGAATTGAAATGTCCGGGGATTTATATTAATTTTTCTTTGTAGTTTTTGTCCATCTAAGCACTGTAATTTCAAAAGCATCTAGTGCTTTGGAACGAATATGTATAGTTAATTTACTCATTCGTTCAAAGCTAAAACATTTGGGAATCGACGTGGGGAAAGCGCAAGTGATTTAGACAAGTTAAATCGGAGAATAACTATGCTTATAGTTATCAACAAGCAGCGCAACAGACTTACAAAATAAATTCTTCTAATTTTTCAATTAGCAACAAGTTACAGGTGTTAATCATTTATTGAATAAGAATCAACAAAATGCAATTAAATTTTTTGAATTCGGACAAGGTAAGATTTGATATGTGTTCTTCTACTTTTTAATTGTTCTAATAATCGACAAAGATCTTATCCTTTTGAAAATCTTATCTTCCATTTTTTTTTTTCTTCTTCCAGTTTTGACAGGTAGAAAAGAATTAAATGGAGACTTCTTTGGGCTTAATTAATTGGCACATAATCATGATTTAGCTAGTTTTAGGCTTAATTGTGACTCTGTAGGCAGATTACACATATGATATGGGAATTTTTTTAAAAACCATAATTAAAAAAAAAAAATTAGCAAACCAACATGATTACTTTGTTTTTTACAAAAACTATAAGAACCGAAATGCCATTTCGGTCCCGGAATTTTTTTTTTGGGGACCGAAATGGCAATTCGGTCCCAGTTAATTTCACAACTTCTCAGAAATGTAGCTATAGAAAATCCGAAACGATACCGAACCGAATTGGCAATTCGGTCCCAGTTCAAAAACGAATTGTTGATGAAAAGAGTAATTAATTTGAAAGAATCTGTACGAATATTAATTGCTCTCCCATACCTCTCTGACGTCGAATCTCTTCTAAAAAAACTAATATAAAATTGGGGGAATTTCACATATACCCCTCAAAAACTTTAAAATTACGTATCTCCCCCTCTAAACTTTAAAATTACGTATTTCCTCTCTAAACTTCAAAAATTCACAAATTTACCCATTTTATTGTCTTTTATATTAAAACTCATTCTAAAATTTTAAAATACCCATTTTACTCTTTATTAAAAGTATATAAAAGCCCATCGGACTCAAATTTGAATATGAAGGGTTCTTCTACCGTCCGATCTGCACGGATCACATTAAGATCTTTGCACATTGCTTCAATATTCGTGCTGATCTAGAACACACGGATCTTAAAGCAATTCCGATCCGTACTCATCGCATTAAGATCTATGAATGTCACTTCAATATGCGTGTGTGTTCGCATCAAGATTTGTGCCGATTTTGCGCGCACAGATCTAAAAACAATTCGGACGGTAGATGAACCGTTCAGGTTCAAATTTGAGTATGATGGGTTTTATATGTTTTTAATAAAGGGTAAAATGGGTATTTTATAAATTTAGAATTAGTTTTAAAATAAAGACAATAAAATGGGTAAATTTGTAAGTATTTGAAGTTTAGAGGGGAAATACATTATTTCAAAGTTTAGAGGGGGGAATACGTAATTTTGAAGTTTTGAGGGGTATACGTGAAATTCCCCCAAAAATTCGTAACTGGAACTTATGTTCTCTCCATTAGTATTCGAATTGGATAATGTATTCTTCCGCTAAACCCTCTTTCTTGAGTTGGCACTGTCAAGGTAATGGAGAGGTTGAGATGCCTGCTGGCGTAAGCTATGCGAAATATAAGACAGCATCATAATATGCAGCGACACATGTTGCGGAGAAGTAGGGCCGACAAAAAAAAAAAAAGGGCAGGACCGAAATCCTAATTCGGTCCTTCCAGAAAATATTCTGGACCGAATTGGAATCTCGGTCCCAAGACGTTACACCAAAAGCCACAGTTTTTGTGTGGAAAAACTGTGAAAACGAGGGGGACCGAAATGCCAATTCGGTTCCAGAGAGAAAAAAAAAAATGAGGACCGAATTGGCATCTCGGTTCTTATGATTTTTATAAAAACCAAAGTAATCATGTTAGTTTGCTAATTTTTTTTTTTTTAATTATGGTTTTTAAAAAATATTCTATGATATGGTCCAATGTTCCTCCTAGTGTGTAAGATCTAGTAGGAGGCTCCTTAAAAACCCACCAACTGCTGAACTCTTTGTGCGTTATCGCTTGTAGAGTTCGAAGGAAAGACTATGATAACTTTTATCCATCATTCAATAGCATCGAAAGTGACAGTCTTTGTGAGTGCTATGCAAAGCATGCATACTGCTCTCTGCTCATATGGTTTATCTATAGTTGGTTTCATGCAAATTAATTTTTGTGCTACTGTTTCGTGAATTGATGACCTCTAAATACTACTGTTGCTTTATGTTATGCATAAAGAATTAAAGATAGAAGGATATATAGGCGGTAGATGTGCAGCATCTTCTGAGTTGCTCCAAAATGTAATTCTTACATCTCAAGGTATGAATCATATAATGTATGTGTATTTAATTTTCAATTGTAGTTTAGTCAAGTTTTTCACCGAAATTTTTGAATTTACCATTTGTCAAAAAATGATAAACCACGAATTATGTGGAATTCGATATTTATCACGGACGCAAAAGTGCTCACGTTGCGTTCACAAAATTGGTGGACGCAGCATGAAATTACATCCAACAATTCACCGCATATTTGAATATATTTGTTTATTAATTTTCGAAATTGGATAGAGCAACTTATAATTTAAATATACTAGAAGAAATATGAAACAAAATAGATAAACAATCTTATAATTTAGATGTACTAGAAATACTACGAATCATTTTTCAAGTAGGATTTTTAGCGGCTGTAGAAAAAATTAAACTATTTCTTGGTGTGTTACTGGAGAAACATAAAAATATTTTGAATCTGAGTTATTGATTCCGGTAAAAAATCACTTTTGATATATAAAAAAATTATCGTGGCCCTTCTAGTGCATTCAAATTCTAAGATTCTCCACCAATTTTGGATGCAATAGTTGCGTCCGTGGTAAATATTGAATTCCACATATTGTGATCTTTCTATTTATCAATTTTTAGTATGGTAAATTTAAAAATTTCGGAGTTTTTGAAGAAGCAAATGTCAATAAAAGTTAATTTTGAAATTGAAGTCATAAATTTTTTAAATGAGAATTGGAAATGCTATGCTGCAGCTTTAAGACTAAACACGGGCATATCTTAATGTAGCATAGGGGGTGCTTACCGACTCCCCATGATTTTAAAGATTTTCATCATGTTTATAAAATTTTAATTGAAATTTCATTTTTTTTTATATATATAATTCAACTTCTCTCGTAAAATTTCAAATGTGTACTTGTAGCTTAGTGGTTAGAATTTCATTTTTTGGCTGTGGGGACTTGAGTTCACATCCACTAACATCACATTATGTATTTATATGTATTATGCATTTTTTACGTTTCAGCTCTCTTAGTCTAAATGTTTCTAGTTTCGTATATAAAATTAAATATTTTTCTATATGACTCGTGGAGTTGTCAATTCATGTGAATTGTGGGGCTATATGCAAAACTACTCATTCCATATTTCTGTTTATATATTGTCCCTTTTTAATTTTTGCAATAATTTGTTTATTCTAGGGCAATTTGTTATATATAATTGTCTGTATTCTTATCGTACAAGACCAAACTCTTTGCATGTTATTGTGAATATTGAAAATTTCATCTTAGCTTGTTGATAGATACCAGTGGAAAAATTCTATTTGCATCTCTACTTGGAGTCGAATATGCCTAACAGGTAGTTTTCTGAGTTTTACATAATCATTATTTCTGTTATTTCTTTCCTGTAAAACTATTTCTCTCCTTTATAAATCTCCTGCTTCTATTATTATAGTAATTAGTACTATTATATTAGACAAAAGGTAATATCTCTCTAAATCTAATTCTAGCTCGGAAAATTTCCGGACCGGTCTTTGCACGTTTTCAACTATCATTAACAACACTGGTCCCCTCAAGCGGTCCTTCAACACCAATTCCTCAGACTGTGCTCCACAACACCAGCACGGAGAGGAAGGGGAAGGAAGAGAAAGAAAGGCGTGCTGCTTCGTTCCCCTCGCTACAGTGAAACTACACCCCGATTTGGGGTACGAATTTGGGAAGTTTGTGAAGGGCGTTCCCCTCACTACAGTTGCGTATTCCTTCCTTTCCTTCTCCGATTACCCTCTTCTGGAGTGGAAGAATGGCGTGGGTAGCCCGGACGTGCTAGCTGTTTCCCTTCGTTCCCGTTCCTTCCCTTTAATGAAGGATTTTTTTTCCCTCTCTGGAACACAGTCTAAATGTCTCCCAAACCAACTGTCACCACTTGAAAAGTGTCTGTAAACTTGTTCTCATAATTTTGTACTCAATTATGTAAATTCATTCAATGAATTCTGCAAAAACTAATGACTTTTCATTATAGTGTGGTCTCCAATAAACCCCCTAGTTTAACTGCTTTGATCAGGATTACTTGGACCACTTGTAGTACTTTGACCAAGATCACTGGGACCGCTTATAGAAGTTCTCTAACAAGTAACAATTTTTCAAAACTAAAAACTAACTCGGGACCACTTTAAACCTTATAAATTGTTTCTTTGAATCCTGTAAACATAACAAACATTAAGTTAACAGAGTTATGTGATAAGATTTACAGAATCAAAAAATTGAAAGAACATTTAGATACATAATTAAATAAAATTGAAAACTAAAATAAAATTTTGAAAAAAAATTGAATTTCAACGAAACTATCTACAGAGTTATGTAATAAGGTTTACAGAATTCAAAATAATTGAAAATAACATCTAGATGCAGATTTGAAAAAAAAAAAAATTGGGAAAAAAATTTTGAATTTTTTTTTTACGGTTTACAGAATTTTAAAGTGGTCTCTGTTAGTTACTAGTTTTGAAAAGTTGTTAGAGATCTTCTAGATGCAGTCTTAGTATTCCTGATCAAAGGTCTAAAGTAGTTAAAGTTGTTAAGCTGGAGGTTAAGCTGGAGGTTTATTGGGGACCACAAGGTAATGAAAAATTATTATGTGCGTAATTCGTTGAATTGGTTTACAGGATTAGTATTGAAGTTTATAGAATCCCGTGAAGAAGTTTAGAGCATCCACATCTCTGGTACTATTAGAGCTTCTAATCTGATGTGACAATTTCTAATTCAGTTTCAGGAATGTGAAAGAGTTTCTTATTTAGAAAATATGCAGTAAAGTTTCTTATTAAGAAATTGTTTATAAACTCCATGCTAACTAAATGATTGGCTCAAATTATTTCTTTTTTTTCAATTTGTTGCTGACATGGCTTAATAGAAGCTTTAAAATTAATTTCAGAGATGTGAGAGTTAGAAACTTTAGATATCTTAATTTCTAAAAAATAGTTAACAGTTATTTAGAAACTCGTTTGAGTTGCTGGATGTAGATGGTCTTATAGACATTTTTAGAGTATGTGGATTGGGCATTTTATGCATTTTTTTAGTATGTGGATGGTCTTATAGACATTTTTTGATCCGCTAATAGCGTCAATTAATCTGATCCGGTCCGATATATCGTTTATGAGAATTTTAGAGTATGTGGATTGGGCATCTATTCTGTCATGACTAATTATTAGTTCTCTTAATTTGTCTCATCTTTTAAGTGGTGTACTAGTATTTGCATTGGTATTGACAAGAGCAACTTTTAAAATGATGCCATATTGATTCGTCGTTCTCTAGCTACACATGAAAGGCGTGAGAATATAATATAATATAATATAGTAGAGGTGCAATTCCAAACGGTTCAATTAAAAATCCTATTCAAATAGAACAGAATAACTGATCGAATAATTAACCACTAATCACTATACAAATTAAAACGAAACCATATCCTCTGAGGTAACAGAATATTTCTGTTTAACTCACGGCCGTTCGATCGCATCTGGGCCAATCTGGCCTGGTGGAACGCAGAGGAGCTTCTTTAATTGGACGGTCTCCGATCGAGACAGAAATATTCTGTTACACTAACTTTTCTCTACAAGAGCAGGGTATGAAATTATCCTAAGCGGAAGCCGCCGGATTTGCACTGATCATAGATAACTTCGAAATTTATTATGACTGTTTTTAGCAATTCATTTTTGTCTTTATGAAAATGCATTAACAATTAAATTCATAGTGTCAAAAATGCAGAAAACAATCTCGCATAGTGTCAAACATGCACAATCCCGAGGTGCGCGTGGGAAGGCCCCTATACGTATCAACCACCTTTCTAGAAGAGAACACCCTGGCAAAGGCAAGTTGTCCTTGTCCCTATCTCACCTACCTGCTAAAAACAAAAGGAAATCCATTTCTGGGCCAGGAGAATCGAGTAAAAAGGGTCATTTCTTTATGGGCCTCTAGGATAATCCCTCCAATGAAACCAATGAGAGGCGGGCTGAGGTGCACCTGAATGAAGATGGACTTTATGAAGTCAAGGTCCAGTACAAACATTGCCTTGAACTAGCTGACAATTTCGGGCTGCAATCAAAGGATGTGTTACAAGCCATAGAAGATGATAACATGGACCGTGTGCAGATGCAGCTTGATGAGGCGCAACAGACCCCCAACCATGAAGAGGACCCCTCTCAGATGATGACAGTGCACACTAACACTGTAGACGATGAGCTGGACATAGCTGCAGATTATGAGCTTGACCCGCTAAGATTCGAGCCAGATCCGGCAGATGAGCTAAGCTCTGATCTGGAGTGAAGTTGACATATGCTACAAGATATGTCAAGTCGTCACAGCAGTTTTAATATTTTTATGAATCCAAAAAAACTCAAAATCTTTTATCTTGAAATTGTCGTGGTCTTGGAAGTTTAGATAAATGTTTAGTGGTTCGGAATATCATTAAAAACTCTAGAAGCGATGTTGTTTGTCTCCAAGAAACAAAATGGAATACATTTAATTTGCATTATTTCTTGGCTGTCTTTCCTTCTTACTTTGATTACCCGGGGGCATTTATCTCGGCCATAAACACCTCGGGAGGTTGTATAATAGGTTGGAAAAAAAATTATAAGCTCCTTTCTAGCTGGGCTACTAGACACTCCATCACTGTATTGTTAGAACAGACCAATTCTGGGGTAGTTATGGCCATTACAAATGTCTACGGACCGAGCACTAATGATAATAAAAAAAAAGTTCTTGCAGGAATTTGGAAAATTGTCACCACTGATTAATGTCCCGTGGATTGTAGCGGGGGACTTTAATGTTGTCCGATGGATGATTGACCGGTCGAATGATATGAGAGGTCTAACCATGATGAATTTGTTTAACGATTTAATTAGGGACCAAGGGTGGATCGATGTCGAGCTCAAAAACCGATCTTATACCTGGACTAGTAAGAGACCGGTGCCTACCTTCTCCAGACTCGACAGAATTTTTGTTTTCTCTGAATGGCCGACCTTCTTCCCAATGATTTCCATGAAGGCCCTGAGCATGGTCGTCTCGGACCATGTCCCGTTACTCCTAACCCTCAAGCAGCACCAAACAAAGCCGAAGTCAAGAAGGCTAGAAGCATTTTGGTTCCACTATGAAGACACCCGCAGCCTTGTGCAACAGACCTGGGAATTACCATCTACTGGGCTAGATGATTTTTACACGAAAACCGAATCCTTTCAAGTTCAAATGGAACAGTGGCATCGCCAACGGTTTGCTAAGATGGAACTGCAACAGGAATGGTGCAACCAAGCCATCTTGTTTTTCGATAAATTAGAAGAAAGGCGACAGCTGGATTGCCATGAGTTTGCTATGAGACAGCAACATCGAATGAAGGCCTTTGAATTAGCAAGAAATTTAGAAATCAAGTGGCAACAGAGAGCGCGTATTCGATGGCTTAAAAATGGAGACCGGAACACTCGTTATTTTCACACAATAGCATCGGCCAAAGCCGGTAGGAGCAAAATATCCTCTATCGCACATGAGGGTAGGCACCTCACAGATGAACAAGAGATTAGAACAGTTTTTTTTCGCCACATGCAGAGTCTTCTGGGTGTCTCTGAAAATGTGCTATCTTGCCAACTAGAAAAGCTATACCTATCCTCACATCCTCTAACACATCTAGCGGCCCCCTTCCTAGATGATGAAATAGAACACGCGATCAAAGGCCTAGCAAAAGGCAAAGCATCGGGACCAGACGGACTACCAAATGAATTTATCCAAATCTATTGGGCAGACCTTAAAGGTGAAATCTTTCGAATCATGGAGGAATTTTATCATAACAGAGCGAATCTCCGTTTGATAAACCGGGCAAATGTGGTACTGATACAGAAAAAGGAAGCACCAAACGGGGTACAGGACTATCGACCCATTAGCATTCTCAACCTTGTACCTAAGATCATCTCGAAAATCCTTGCCAATAGACTACGACAAGTTCTGCCGACCCTCATCTCCTCTCATCAAACGGCCTTCATAAAGGGCCATCAAATCTCTGAAAATTTCCTAGCTACAAGAGAATTGCTTCACCATATTGAAAACTCCAAGCAACCGGCGGTTTTCTTAAAGTTAGATTTTTCCAAAGCCTTTGACTCGGTTAGTTGGCAATTTTTATATAAGATCTTAGAGGTGAGAGGTTTCCCTACAAGGTGGATTGCTTAGATGAAAACCATACTGCAGACATCTTCGTCAAGGGTACTAATCAATGGAGAACCTTCGCCATACTTCTACCACCTTAAAGGCCTCCGTCAAGGGGATCCCCTATCGCCTATGTTGTTCAACATAGTGGTAGATGTTCTTCAAAGAATGGTGCAATCATCGAATGATATCTTGGCAAGCCCGATTTCCGGACGAATAGAGCAAGCAATCTGTGCGTTGCAATATGCCGATGACACGGCAATGATTGTCAAAGCGGAAGTGGAGGTATTGGCCACGGCCAAATTACTCATTAGACTGTTTTCCAAAATCTCCGGTCTAAGGGTAAATTATGACAAAAGTTCGTTTGTACCGATTAACGTCCATGATGTGGAAACAGTGAGGCTCATATTGGGGTGCAGCAAAACTAACTTCCCGGTTAATTACTTGGGAATGCCTCTTAGTCTAAAATCACCTACAAGAGAGCAATTTGTGCCACTGTTACAGAAAATTGAGGGCCGGTTAGAGGGTTGGCAAGGCCGCATGCTATCAAGGGCTGGTAGACTGATGTTAGTAAACTCGGTTCTCTCATCTATTCCGGTTTACTTCATGAGCTGCTTTTTATTGCCAAAATGGATGATCTCGAGAATTGATAGGGTGCGAAGACGTTTCCTATGGGGTAAAAGCAGCGGGGGTGCAGCTGGAGTCTCTCTAATTAATTGGAATGCAATAGTTGCACCCAAATACTGGGGTGGTCTCGGAATTCCGAATCTACACCTACGCAACATCGCCCTCCTGCTCAGATGGTGGTGGCGACTGTTCTCGAACCCAGATTGCTTGTGGACAATAACAATGACTCAAATCAAAGCAAAAGGTGATGTGGTAACGGGACCCAAATTATGGATTAAAAATGGCTCATTTTTTTGGAAAAAATTACAAATGATCAAGAGGTTATTTATTTGGAGTTGCACATGGGAAATTGGGGATGGTAGGGGCATTGCCTTCTGGCAAGATGGCTGGGCAGGCGATTGGTTGCTTGAATCAATCAACCCACCGCAAAAGCCTCCAAGGCCAAACATATCGCTTAGAGATGCCATACCACTTCTACAGGAGATTGCACCGCATCTTCAACATCACAGCGCGGTACCTCTGACTGAAACCAGAGATGTAATACGATGGAGGTGGACTAACTCCGGGGACTACACCGCCAACTCAGTCTACCGAACAATGGTGGGAGGAGGCCGGACTGCTTGGAGATTTGCAAAAATTTGGAGATGTAGAGCACCCCCAAATGCGAAGGTGTTTGCCTTCTTGCTGCTGCGCGAAAAACTCCTCACTCATGAGGTCATGCTACGTAGGGGATTTCAATGTGAAGCCAATTGTGTTACCTGCGCGGATGAATCAGAAGAAACTCTTATGCATCTTTTCTTCAACTGTGCTTACGCTAGGCGGGTCTGGAACCACATCTCGGAGGTTTTAAGATATACAATCATGATCCCTAAGCAAACACTGCACGCCGTCTGGGAAGCATCATATCAGCATGCAAAACGAAGTGGTCTAAAGGCTGACAAATGGACTTCGCAATTCATTTGCTGCTGTTGGCACATTTGGAAGCACCGAAATGGAAAGATTTTCCGGAATGAATCATCGCCACCTCAGGTACTTGCGAGGCGCATAGTTGAAGAGAGTAGCCTATGGGAAAACATGAATCTGTAGTAACTCTGGGTAGTACTTTGTAGTAGAATAATACAAGGCTCATAGGGTCCAAGTGAGGTTTAGAATTGGTTTAGATGCATGTATAGTCATCACCATTTACAGATGTGTGTATCGTAGTATGAGGATTGGATGTAACCTTAACCTTTTATATATAGCACTACCTTGGCTGCATCAGTCAAGTTTTAAAAAAAAAACAATTAAATTCATGAAATATTAACATTCACTTATCATTTCAGTTATTATATCATGAATTATTCTAGCTTATATTCAATTTTTATAGTCAATATATATATTGTACGTATATAACTATATATCAATACAAATATTATTCAAATTTAGAAATTAACACTAAAAATGTGTATTTAACAATTAGATAGAACGTTCATTAAATTTGATTTAATTTGAAATTTTATTGGCTATTCATCAAAAAACCACTAAACCTCAACAGTTAAAAATTATAAATAATGTGATGGAGGACTTTTGTGGCTTCTAAATCTGTCCAAATTTGATACATTTCCAATTTTAATAGTGAAGAATACATCGACAATTTCATTAGTTAGAACTCACCGTATTAATTAATTTTTCTGAGCATTACTGTAGGATTAAATATGATTTATATAAAGCAATATACTTTTAAATTACTCATGTTTAATGAGGGTTCAAATGCACTATGATTTTGTGCTCCAATATGCTCCATATTCTTTATTTCTGTTTTCAAAGTCCGAACAGTCGATCGGAACAGCTCAACATGACCTTCATAATAAAATATGCTTGGAGACCAAATTTTATATTTTTTAGAATTTTTTTACTATTTTTTTAGATAGGTACAAAATCACTATTTTAAGGAGATTCTGGACCATCCGAAAAAGTGATTTGTACCTATGTAAAAAAATTATAAAAAATTATAAAAAAAATATAAAATTTGGTCTCCAAGAATATTTTATTATGAAGATTATGTTGAGCAATTCGAATCAACTGTTCGGACTTTGAAAACGGAGATAAAAAATGTGGAGCTTATAGTGCATTTGAACCTCCTCTTAATCTAAGTACACTTTGGATTCGTCTTCTTCCATTTTAAACTCACAAACTTCAGTTCTTCCCAAGTGTGGTGAAAAACGTCTATTTAATCCGATTAATTGACCGATTAGTTGTTAGCGGTGATTAAACTGTCAAAGATTTTTTCGACTAATCAGCCAATTTTTTTCCAATTATAACCGATTATCCATTATTTTCAATTAATTGTTTGACGATAATTATCCATCCAATCCAATGAGCGCATAGAGTCCACGAGTCTTAGAAAATTTGTGGTAATTTCGGAATACTGTGTTGTGAATTTGGACATTGCGAAGGGTGTTTATAAAATCCCATTAAATGAGAAGTAAATACGATTGCTGAGCTGGCGTCCAATAAGTGGGCCCCTTCTGTCAACCTTTGACAGCTCCGCTGACAAGTTCAACGGTGGACTGGGGGCATTTTGGGAATGATTCCTATGGCACATTTAGTGATTCCTGTGGCAGTGGCAGTGACAGAGATGAGATGGTAATATGGTATGCCTGGAACTGGAGAGGATGAATTAGGGTTTGAAAGTGGGAGTCAAGTCAACGCTAACTATCATATCTGACCTTGCAAAGTTATGTTATCTAATCTCATGTCTTTAATTTCTAGTAAACTCTGTGTAGATAGAATCTGCGGGGTACAAATGATAAATATAAATTTATTGTTACATGTACAAATATGATCATGTTTAATTTTATATTTGTGCATTATCTTATAGGATAATCTTGTCACTATTCACACGTACATACATGATAATAAATGGGTAAAATAGTCTCATAAATTAAGATGCCTAGCTAGCTAGGGTTACAATTTTTTATTATGTCCAAGAGAGAGTGAACCTAAATAATCTATCATTAATTTCTGATGCATTTAAATTCGTTCATATAGATTAATTTACTAAATGTATCAAAATTTGCTCCAACGTTCAACAGCATTAAGCGATAATTAACAAACCTCTAAATTTTATTTTGATACACGTCCTACTAAATTCCACCAATGTCATTATATCATAGTTTATTTCATCTGCCAAAAAAAAGGTGCATTTGTTTTATTTTAAATTTAAACTAGCTAGTTTGATATAGCTAGCGTATCTTCTTCGACATTTATACCTTCTCTTCGTTTTTGTGTGATTTTTGTATTGTTACTTATTTCTGATTTCTGCGCTGTTTGCATCTCCCTAAACATGTAATTAATATATACAACAGTCCCAACAAAAGAGATAATAATAAAGGAGGGCCTGCCTTCTTTATTTATTTTAAACAAAAACAAATTGACCTAGCTAGCCAACTTTGTTGGAAAATCTTCTACTTTATCCGTTGGAAGATTCCTGTTTTTTTTTTTTTTAAATAAAATAAAAAAAATAAATAAAGACTGTATATACCTCTTTATTTAAAGAGGGTTAAGGATCTGTTAATGATAATCATAACAATTCCGACAATTGGGGAGGATTTGATCGAGTTGAACGTTCGGATTCAAAATTTTGAGTCCAAGTCTATTTAAAATACGGTCATACGTATGAAAAATAAAATTATATTAATGTCATTAAGATCATCACAATTTGGCTATTAAACTTTGATTTGATTTGTCCTCCTGAATTAATGTCAGAACCGCAGAAATTTCCCATTTCATGTGCTAGTAAAATAGTTGTATGCATCATATAAAAGTCTACGTGAATAAAAAATACTAGCATTAATAAAGTTTGGTATAAGATTCAGTTTTTAGTCTAGTGGCTAACGGTAATGACCGGATGAGAGTTATGTAAGAACATTAAAACATGTGGGGCTTACTTTCCATACTTATTATAATTAAGAATTAATTGGATGACAATGTGAGAGAGAGAGATCGCAGATTCGAAACGTAAATGACCGGATGAGAGTTATTCAAGAACATTAAAACATGTGGAGTTTGCTTTCCATACTTATCATAAAAATTAATTTGATGACAATGTACGAATTTATATTTCAAAGATAAAAATTCGACATACAACTTTTCTCAAAAAAAAGAATACTCTCAATTCATCGTTCATTTACTGTATTGTGAAAGTATAACAAAGCCTCATAATTAAGAAGAACTATACTACTATAAAAACTCAATGACTTATTAAATTTGTGAGCTGATTTCAAATGAATGTAGAGATCATGATGGCTGCATTATCAAATGCTAATTATCTGATTGCCAAGTGACCATATGTCCATAAAATAATTAATGTCTGTATGGCATGCAACATATTTATCCTTAATAATTTATTTACCTATGGAGAATATAATTAATTATCACCATCTAATTAATTAAGTATCTAACGTACAACATAGTAAAAGTACTTTAATTTGATTTTCCTAAGAACAAAATTAATTGGTCCCAAATAATCTTCTGGAGTACAATCTCCGTCTAAAGAACTTGTTGAACCAACCGTAAGATAAATGTAATTATACAACTTGTTCTTCTTATATATATATCATACCATATATAACATTTTATGCTTTATTTATTTCATCAACTTATTCACGTTACCTTAAAAATTTAATTAATTTCCCGCAAGAAATTGAATCTGCTGATCATTGCTTTTAAATGTTTGTATGATAGATGCTCAACGTATAATTTTATTTTAAGTAAATTACTCGAGCAAGTTGAATAATTGAATTTCCAAACTTCCGTTAAATGGACAACGGTCCAAAATTTAATAATAATCTTGAATCAAACAAAAATATATTTAGGACCCGTTAATAAAATATCATTTATTTGATTATCTGACCCGCGCTATATATAATAAAACATATAACAATACATTTTTTTGTAATTAGTCATTCAGAAATATAAAATCATATCTTAATTTCTGTAACATTTTTTTTGTAATATTATTTAATTAATTACAAATTTAATATTTTTCTAAACAATGCGACTAACAAACGTACAATTTTATTATATTTTACATATCATGTATATGTTACAATTTAAAACAGTATATCCATTTATTTGCTGTTTAGTTAGATTGAATTATTTATATTATTATTTTATTCATTACTATTTGTTATTTGTTTAGTTCTGTCATAGGCAAAGATAAAATACGGATAAACCAAATGATTAACAATATAGATAGAACATAAACAAAGCTAATCGATCATTATGAATAATTGAATACTCCGGTCTCCGGATATAAAATTAATATCCAATTAATGCGGTAGCCGTCTAGTTTGACCACATATGGGCTAATATTGACATGATAACACCGTATATATATGGGATTATGGGTCAATGTTTAATATTGTAAATAAATAAGGCATGTTCGAGGTTAAATAATTTTCACACTTTACAGGGATGTATATACTAAGTTTACCTAGGGACAAATAAACAGACAAATCCAGCTATTCTTCTCTTTTTCGTATACGGCCAAGTCCCAACGCGCGATTCCTCTCTACCTCCACCTCCACCTCTCTCTCTCTCTCTCTCTGTATCTCCTCCTCCTCTCTCCCTCTCTCCCCTGCGCCGCCTTAGAAGACGCCGGATCAGCTCGTCTGGGAAAGGTTGGAGTTTTTCTCGATTTCTTTTGTTCATTTTTAATTTTTAGTTTTGCAAACTTTCTCGGGAGCACGTGCTAAATGGGTTGGTGTGGTCGATCGAGAAGCACAGATCCTGATCTCAATTTTAAGTGATCTTCTTAGGGATGTCAATTTTTTGTTTGATATCGAGTAGAAAACAAAACAGAAAAAAATAAAATATAAAAGAGGAATTATAGCAGAAGATGTAATTATTTCCTATGGTTCCACATTTTCGTTAGGAAAGCTATTGTTTCTAAAGAGAGATCCTCCCATTTCAATAACATTTCTGTAATCCTTTTACGAAGAAATGCTTTTCGCATGGGATCTGTAGTAGAACTAAAACCAGGGCTGTATGCAGAAAGTGACATAATAAATTCTTATACAGGAGCAATTTCTGATAAACACCCATAAAAGCACAAATAGCTCAAAATATTCTTGTAAAACCATCCCAATTTTCATGCCAAACATGCAAAATGCCCGGTTAAACTGGAGAACTATCAGGAGCCTTTGCTAAGATGCACCAAGGACCAGCTCAGCACATCGATTATTTTGGGAAGACTGAGAAATTACTTTATTTCATTCCTATTTTAATTTTTTTTTTTAGGCGTAAGGAGAGAGGATTATGGGTTGCTTTTCTTCAAAGGAGCAATACAATGGTACCATCACTGTTAACCTTCTTCTAAATATTTGTAATACTTGGCTGTTACCGCATGCTTTCAAACTTTTAGGTTCCGTTCCAGTTCAGATGGTATTGCATCAGTTAGATTATGTCAGGCTGCTCAGTTCAGGCAGTTGCACACTAACCAATTCTGTTACCCAGTACTAGATGCAAGCCGTGCAGTTCTAGATGATACCAGAATTGCATCTGTTGATATGGTATGGTCGCATTAAAACTCAAAACCATCTGAAAATACAGAACATGATCAGCAGCATATGCACCAGTACTCCACCTACTGTGGTACTGGAAGTAAAGCGTTAAAATCAGCACAATATTACTAAAGCACCCAGAATTGATTGGTATATTTGTGTCGGTTTTACCATTCCAACTGGTTATAGCATCTACAGGTACTGTTTTATATTAATTCTGTGCTCATTCAATATTTATGTATTTGAATGTTTGTGCCGCAGATGATGCAGACAGAGTGAAGAGACCTGAGCCGATTCCAGACCGTAACACTGGTAATTTATGTTGTTTTGCACAATTGCGTACATACAGCAAGAACCAAAAGAAAAATAAAAGAACTGTATAAAAAAGAGAGGGAAGTAGACAATAATTAGCTTAGTATGCCGAGAGGAAAAAAAAAACATTGAAGAGTTGTTGAAAAGGCTGGGATAAAATTGTGACTCATTGTTTCATGTGTACCCTGTAGCATGAATGAAACAACTAAATTGAAAGACCACTTTTAAAATGATAAAATAATAAAAAAATCCCAAATTATAACAAATACGAAAGAATAAAGATATTCATTATGAATTTACTTGGAAGATGCACAGAGAAGACCTATTTTTGGTTAGTATCTAACTACATCGCTGAAGTGATATTTATGTTTACACCTTCCTTACATTTTGGAATATGACTCAGGATATAACGGTGGTCCAAATCGCCCATCAGGTGGACATGCAGGTGGCCCACCAGCTCGGGTGCAGCCAATAGCGGTACCGTCTTTGTCTCTAGATGAGATAAGAGAGGTGACGCGAAATTACAGCAATGAGAGTTTGATTGGAGAGGGGTCGTATGCAAGGGTGTATTATGGTGCTCTGAGAAATGGCAGAAAAGCTGCCATAAAGAAACTCGATACGAGTAAACAGCCTGATCAGGAATTTCTTGCTCAGGTTAATCATTTATTTATTTATTTTTCTTGTTCAATGTTTATCCTCAGGGTATGAAATTTGAGATAGTTTAGGTACTTTTGGGAACAATGAATGGAGATGAGGGTTTCTTTAGGAAAAAGTTTATGGTTACATTTGGCATGGAACGTGGTGTATGCTGAAAACATGACAAGACATTGCAATTAAGTTGGAACTCCAAAGTAAAGTCAAATAGTGTTTGGTGACAAAGGGCTTAGCCTAATAAACTGTAATGTTCAGTTTTATACCAAATGAGACCAAGCCTTGAGCCAGTTCGAGGGACTAAGATATGGCTGCCTGAACTCTGACCAAGACTAACTTGAAATAATTTACATGACTAAGCTGTGGTGTGTCTGGAATGCTTGGTCCCTCAAGCTGAGAGTAAATCAGATTTAGGCTAATGCCAAATGCACCCTCTGATATTTGAGCATCATATCATGGCTATGATAAGTGAGAGATCACATTTGCTTCTGGATCTCCCCCCACCCCCTACAGTGATGCTTCCTATATTTTATTTTATTTTATTGTTTTGCTTTAGGTATCGATGGTATCAAGGTTGAAACATGAAAATGTGGTAGAGCTTCTTGGATATTATGTAGATGGAAACCAACGGGTGCTTGCTTATGAGTTTGCTACAATGGGTTCCCTTCATGACATTCTTCATGGTACTCTTACTGTCATATCTAATTTAGTTTTACTTTTTGAAGAATGATTGAATTTATAAGCTTTATCATAGTTCTGGCATGGATGGCATAGATTTTCATTTGCAATGCATAAGTTTTACCAAGCAATAAGCATTGATTTCCACATTACCTTTTTACAGCTTTTTATTTGTTCTGTACAAAACCTTAAAGTGTCATTTATACTTGTGCAAAACAAGAACTGTGTAATATGCTATGCGCTGATAAAGCATGGTAAAATCACCTACAGCTCTTACTTATCTCCTAATTTCTGTGAACAATTTTATAGTTCCCTTTCTCATTATCTGTACAAATAAAAATTATTTGGAGGAGGTTTTTGGACGAAATTGCAAAAGAGTATAGATGAAAATAGTATCATTTCTATGCTTAAAAAGGTCATACATGACACATTTCTTGTCTTGAATGGGTCGGCATGATATTTTCTGATTTGGTTAGTGTGGACTCTGATATTTGAGGTTTTGCATCGGTTCACATGACATAGTTCCAGAATGAGTTTAAAAGGGCTAGTAGCCTAATAAGCAGCAGCAAAAACTAAGCACCTTAAAGGGTTGTTGGAGCTTTATAAGCAAATATGCTACCGAGAAAAATTTATATTTGATGTATATCAGTCGAGAGAATTATGGGAAGATATAATAATTAACAGATATGTATATCAGTGACTCTAAAAAGGAATTATATTACAAAATAGGCGTGCTTAAATTAAAATAAATTGTACATCATATTAAAGAAGTTTTTATGGGTTAGTCTTGGTAAAGCTACTCTTACTCTCTTATTATTTTTTATCTAAATCAGGTAGAAAAGGTGTAAAGGGAGCGCAACCAGGCCCGCTTTTGTCGTGGATTCAACGGGTCAAAATTGCTGTGGGGGCTGCTCGGGGGCTCGAGTACTTGCATGAGAAGGCACAACCACATGTAATACACAGAGATATAAAGTCGAGCAATATATTACTTTTTGAGGACGACGTTGCTAAGATTGCCGACTTTGACTTGTCGAACCAGGCTCCTGACATGGCCGCCCGCCTCCACTCTACCCGTGTCCTTGGCACATTTGGTTATCATGCCCCTGAGTATGTTTCTTAGCAGTTTCTTTATCTTTGCAACCGTGGTTCAAGTTAACGGAAGTTTGCCTTATGATTATGCCAACACTTCTCGAGTTTAGCCTTTATTAGTCGAGGCTTTCAAGCAAAGAAAATTAAATGAAAGCAAAAGACTACATGAAATTTGAATAAAATGATTTTAGAAATTAGTTATGCTTATACAATAATCTTGTATGTAATTTGCCTGAATTGGGAATTGTAGGTATGCAATGACTGGGCAGCTCAGTCCGAAGAGTGATGTGTATAGTTTCGGGGTTGTACTTTTGGAGCTATTAACAGGCCGCAAACCTGTGGACCACACATTGCCACGTGGCCAGCAAAGCCTTGTCACCTGGGTATGCTGTTTCTATATTATTATTGTTATTATCAAATAATAGTAATAATAATTATTTTTATTATGTACATTAATAATCATCATCATTATCTATTAATCGTGGTTATGTATACTGGTTTTTACTGAGTCAACTTAATATTTTATTGGTTCATTGTTTTTGGTTCCTAATACAGAGCTAGTGCTGCTTTATAACTGCACAAGCTAACTGATAATCCTTTTGTGGCCAGTCTGACCACTCTTTTTCCAATATAAGTTTTTCTGGTCTATTTTTTTTCTCCAAGAGAAAATGACAAAATGACAACTCTTTTTTGTGACATGTCAGTAAAACACCTTTTTTTTTGCATCAGTAATTCAATTTTCAAATTTCAAGTGACAAGACCCAAATTGTTGATGTTGTTCTATGTTGCAAAAATACTTGACTCACGAAAACTTAATTCCAATGTACAGTTCATTTTCCCACTTCTTGATCTTGTACTAAATGCAGTCTAAAAATTGTAATTGTTGATGGCATATGCATTGCTTGTGACTTCAAACGCATCAGTCCAGACTTTAATAATGGACGCAACAAAGAGTGTTACTTTGTTGTATCACTGAAAAGCTTTTCCAATATAACTAACCTCATTCTGTTTATTGATTTCTTACTACTAAGCATTTCTTATTTCACTTTTGAACCAACAACAACAACCAAGTCTTTAGTCCCAAACAAGTTGGGGTTATTTCGCTTTTGAACCAAATTAGACTTTTTATTGCACATCCCTTTTTCCTGTGTGCTACATCTACATTCAAGTTGTACATTTCTCCAAGCACCTAGTTTCTTATGAACTCTATTTTCCGCAATACTCGAGTTCCCAATTGGACAGAGAAACTGCAGTGCAAGAGGCATTTTATCTTGGAAATAGTTATATGTCTGTAGTTTTTAAAAGGAACCAATGTTGGTTAAAGGGAATAATTGTATGGTGTTGGTTTGAAATAGGCTACACCAAGGCTTAGTGAAGATAAGGTAAGGCAATGTGTTGATCAAAGGCTCGGAGGCGAATATCCTCCCAAATCTGTTGCAAAGGTACTTATTTTATTTTTTACTTTAGTTCTATATATTTCATTTACATAGCCTTGCGAAAGTGCAATTTGTTGTATTACTTTGGAAGCCCTTCCAAATGAACTATCATGACTTTATTATTGCAAATCAATATGTTTGTTCAATGGGTTCCAATCTGCTGCCATAGTTGGCAAAGGCACCGGATGCCATTGAGGCACTGTCAGACGGCCCCTGCTATGTGGCGTTTGGGGCTCATCCATCATGGACCCTGCAGAGACCCAATGGCACCCGGTGACATTACCATCTATTGCATCGGCTATGAATCCTTTGTCCAATTGAGTTTGCAATGTGCATATAATTGTTGGAATTTTTTGTTACATTTTTTATCACTCTCAGTCCATGAATCCTGTGTTTGCTGTTGCGGATACCCTCTTACAAATCACTGGTGGAAGGTTCTTACCAGCATCCAAAGGAGGCTATCCATAAGAAAAAGCTGGTGGGGCCTTCCCGAAGTGACTTGTATCAGACTCTGTTCTTGGAAGAAGCTGGTCTCCTTTCTCTGAGTTTGAGATCTTACAAACAATGTGGATCTTTTTCCAATATACTATGTTTCTTTAATATCTCAAACTTGCAAACAGTTTGCAGCAGTTGCGGCATTGTGTGTGCAATATGAAGCCGATTTTCGTCCCAACATGAGCATTGTTGTGAAGGCACTACAGCCTTTACTGAACCCAAGAGGAGCGCCACGTGGTGGTGAGGCATCCGGGCTTTAAAAAAGATGAAAATATTGTTTAAATAACATATAACCTATTTGTTGATTTGTGAGCTGAGTTACCCGCATGCAAAATTAGTTTCAAATGAAATTTACCTGGTTGGGTTGGTTTTTCTCGCAGCTTGTCATTTTCTTGGTCAGTACTAAATTGTAAAATTATTTCCGGTTGTTATATTGGCTGGCTGTGGTTTCTGTATCATGGTGAAGTGGTATATTATGGCGCTCGTGTATTTATATCCCTTTGTATATTGTTTTATTTCTGCTGCTTTCTTTTCATTTTTGGCATGACGATTGTTGGGGAAAAAAAATATTATATTTATACATTGATATTGATATATCGGAGGATCCTCTTAAGATTTGTCAAAATTCTTACGCAATAACACTGGTAGTTTGCATCTCTTTCTGTGTCGAAATTATGTACATGTGAGGATACTTTGCTTATCTTATTCTGCATTTTAGTTTGCATTCTATCTTACGCAATAGTGGTAAATAGAAACGAGAAAAGCTACTCTTTAAGCTATTAAAAGGGATTGACATAGTAGTGCTTGAAAACATGGAGACTTTTGGAGGTAGCATAGATAAATCAAACGGACTTGATAATCAACTCTCATTGACTCATCCCTCAACATTTCTCATTTAGTTTTGTATGCACTTGAGAAATGTATATTCATTCGAATATCACGTGACGTATATTTACATATTTTCCGAAATTTTCATTAATAGGAATATAAATAAAAAAATATCGGTAATGAGGAAGGGTTTTGCGGAATTTTGATATATAGGAAAAACGTGATAGTCTATAATGCCAGGGGATGTTATAGACCGTCACGACCAGTTTAGTCAAAAGATTATCCCTTAACTAAACAATGAAAAAACGAAAAACATAATTCCTAGACGTCTTTGTCCATTACGGCCAGAGAGGCAGAAAAAATAATAATAAAACTCTAGACTTCATAGTCCATCACGGTCAGAGTACTGAAAGAAAAAACCCTTGAATATTTTTGTCTATCACGGCTAGGTGAGGCTGTGTCCAATTCATCAATACATTCCCTACAAAACATAAATGAAAGAATGGTTAATAAATTTTGCATAACATGAGAGGCTATAGGTAACATAACAATACTTGTTAGACATCAGTCCAGTACGTGATGTGCACCTTTGCTTAATAATGATTTACAATTTCAATCAGATCAGCTAACGATAGATGAAGTTTTAAGTGTTACTTCACTATTAGAAAATGAAAGCTAAATGATACTTCCCAGGCCAGCCGTGATGGACAAAAACATCCAGGTTTTTTTTTTTCAGCTCTCTGGCTGTGATGGACTATGAAGTCCAGTTTTATTATTTTTTTTCCACCTCTCTGGCCATGATGGACAAAGACGTTCAGGACTTATGTTTTTTTTTTTCATTTTTTCGCTGTTTAATTAAGGGATAATCTTTTAACTAAGCTAGTCGTGAAAGTCTATAACGTTCCCTGGACGTTATAGACTATCACATTTTTGTTATTTGTCGAATTTTAGCAAAACTCTTATTCATTCTCTCTCTATATATATTTTTTTTTGCTATTAATAAAAATTTCGGTACATATTTTACTATGGAGAGTTTGGACAACTATTATGTGATTTTAAAAATAATCAGAATACAATATGACAGTTATTTTTAGAACTAGTTTTTGATCTAGTGGCAAAAACATATGATTTCTATGTGGGAGGTTATAGATTCGAAATCCAGACGGAGGAAATTCTTTGTTATAATAACAAACGTATGAAATTTGAAGGCATTTATTTTACTCCCTCGACATATCTCATTCAATTCTCCATGCACCTTAAATTGTATATTTGAATATTATATAACGCACATCTATATATTTATGCATGAAATAATTGTTGATAACTATCACGTGTTTTTTATCAATTCAAAATATATTGTAAACATTTTTTACATTTTTCGTAATTACTATTGGACCTTCAAAATGTACGTTTGACTATTTTACAATAAATATTTGGCTATTGTATAATGAGAAGGGACCAAATTACACCTTTTTTGGTGACACACTTTGACACCTACCATTTTCAAAGTTCAAATAGTCGATCCAAACCATTCAACATGATAGATATATTAAAATGTGCTTGGAGATCAAATTTTACATTTTTTGAATTTTTTTACTATTTATTAAGATGGTTACAAAATCGTTGTTTTCAGACCATTGAAAAAGAGCGATTTTGTAACCATCTTAATAAATAGTAAAAAAATTCAAAAAAATGTAAAATTTGATCTCCAAGCACATTTTAATATGGTGATCATGTTGAACGGTTCGGATCGACTGTTTGGATTTTGAAATCACAAAATTGACCTATAAAAAAAACGGTGTCATGATGTGTCAAAAAAAAGATGTAATTGGATCCCTCCTCTTGTATAATATACATTTAGCTATTGCATGATGTACAATGCGCACAATGTACACTTAACTATAAGCAGAGGCGGATTGAGATAATATGAATGAGTCAATTGACCTTTTTTCTTAAATTTATTTATATATGATTTTCTATATAATTTAGAGTAAAATGCCATGAGTACTATAAATTGACTCTCATTCTTAACATAAAATATTTATATGATTAACTTCCATTATGTGTTTGATCCTCATCTTCAAAATTCTAGCTTTGTCTCTGACTTTAAGTGTATAGTTGTTTAGTTTTTATTAGATTGTGCTCCAGAACCGTCTATATAAAGAAAAGGAAAAAGATAGTAAAATCAGAAAGTTTATATCGAGATTTCACCACTTCCCTTCTCTCCCCCTCTCAATTTTTCCGATTCTAGAGCAAGTAAACTCTCGGGTTTGAACATGGCGCCACTCCCCTTTTCTTCAATCGCAGAGTTTCAGAGCACATTCTTAAAATGGAGGTGTTTTGACGATGAGAATAGGCGAGTTCCTTTTCCGAAAAGTTTGTCAAATACAGTCCGGAGGTGTTTAAAGGGTAGATTTAGGAGGTAAATATAAGATTTCTAAATCAGATGTTTTTATTTTTATCATGCTGGAATAGTAAAAGGTTTTCATTTACGTCCACATAGAAGTTGTTGGGATAAATTTTCAAAATATTCGGATAGTTATAATTAATTAAAATAAATTAAATTGAAATAGAGTTACCCGGATTGTGCGAAGCACTGTCTTTAAGCGTATTCCGTCTCATCGTGCAAAATGAAACCGTAACTAAGATAATCCGGGGTTGTTGCTCCTTAGGCACGTCATGGAAGTAACTGACGATAACTCCGCAATATCCAGCATAGATCAGAATTTGATAATTGAGATAAATGTAAAATGGTTGAATGGGAGAATAAAAGAATTATGCCATTCTTGTTTTGCTCGGATTCAAAACTAAGATCATCAAAGAGATTAATGGAGGAGAGAGTTGTCTCCGTTGTTTGCATGAGACTGAATTAAATAAGAATTGAAAGAAAAAGATTAAAAAACGGATCCAAAATATAAGGCTATTTAGGAGAATATTAATGGATAATCAATCAAAGGCTAAACGGTTCTCATGCGCCCTTTGGGCTAATTATTATTCCATTTATTATGAATCAATTCAGAGAGTAATTTAAACGGAATTGGAAATGAATGGACATGAGTTTAACAATTTAATCCTCTAAATTTTAAATATCACAAATGGAGATTTTAAGCAAAATAATTGAAGGTAGAATTTTGAGTTTTTAGAACTAAAGTTCCAACAGAAGTTTGATCTACAATTGACATCATCAACCGAATTCTGCCAATGGCGATCGAATGGTTGGTTCTATGCGTCTTGTTCAACGTCCATATAGAACTTTGTAATATTTGGGTTTCCTTTTGCTGAAAGATCAATTAATGTATAGGTTCGCTACGATAAATAACAATACAAATTTGATCTAGAAAGTTTGGACACCTTCACAATAAATGTATTGAGAAAAATTAAAGCTCGGACACCTTCACAATAAATGTATTTTTTTATAATTATTAACTTGAATACACAAACAATGAAACAAGTTCCAACATATTCCATAGCTTTACAAGTCTTAATATACACACATTCATTTAACAAGCAAGAATAAATGAACCCTAGGCATTTAAAAAAAAAGGAAGAGATAAAATGATTAAAAGGGAGACGGCAATTTGTTGTAAACGTCAATGAAAAAAATTATAAACAAATAAAGATGTTAAATTAATGCAAATTGCGTAGGAAGTCGGTCACCTCAGTTTCTCTGTTGACTGGTTGTGGGTTTCAAATCGGTATTATCGCTCTTGTCAGTGTCTGAACCCTCTCTCTGAGAGTCAAATTCATTGCTCCCTTCCCTATTGTGACGGCGCCTCCGATCCTATCAAATGTTTAAACAGAAATTGAAAAAAGATATAAAGAATTAAGAGTGAGGCTATGGTACTTTGCAATGCGCGGATCGTTTCGTGCATTGGATTCATATCTCCATTTTCAAAGTCCAAATAGTCAATCCGAACCGCTCAACATTATTATCATATGAAAATATACTTAGAGACCAAATTTTATATTTTTTGGAACTTTTTACTATTTTTTTAAGACAATTAGAAAATCAATTGATCTAAAAATTCTGGACCATCCGAAAGTAGTGATTTCTACCTATTAAAAAATAAATAAATAAATTCCAAAAAATATAAAATTTGGTCTCCAAGTATATTCTCATATGAGAATGATGTTGAGTGGTTCGGATCGACTATTTGGACTTTGAAGACGGAGATGAATTCAATGCGCGGAACGATCCGCGCATTGCATAGTGCCATAGCCTCACTCAAGAATTAATACACAATACATAATCTTTTTCTACTACTGAAAAAAAAGGAAATGTAATCTTGCAAAGGGAGGTTGGTCTAAAGGCCGTACTAAAAGCAAAATGGGAATTATTGTCCTGTTTTTATGCAGACTCTCTTTCTAATTTACAACTTCATTTTACATCTGCCCTTACAAAACACTAAAATATGAAATATAACCCCCTGCAGAGAAACACCACACATTCTTGAAAACCATATAAAAGATAACCTGGTTCTTGGCATACTCCTCTAGCTCTCTAATTATGTTAGCACAGGAGGATAGTTTGTTTATCTTTTGAGAAAAAAAAATAAGGAATCCAAGCCCCAAGGTCATGGAAAGCATGATTGTAGAATATCTTCCATATGATAAATTGATCATTCACACAGGAATTTTACATGAATTACCTTCTTCCTGTGTGAATGAATTTTCATTTTGTGAGTTCCTGAAAATTTGTGCTGAAATTGAAAAATAATTCATGCTTTGCTTTTTCTTTTTCTTTTTACTTTTTAGCACCTTAAACTATTAGGAGATTCACACAAATATCTCATAAGCTAGACACATATAAAAACAGTGGGTTGGCATACATATATTCTTGATAGTGTACCATTTTGCAAATTTGTGAGTTCCTGAAAATTTGTGCTGAAATTGAAAAATAATTCATGCTTTGTTTTTGTTTTTGTTTTTTTTTTTTACTTTTTAGCACCTTAAACTATTAGGAGATTCACACAAATATCTCATAAGCTAGACACATACAAAACAGTGGGTTGGCGTACATATATTCTTGATAGTGTACCATTTTGCAAACCGATCTATAATAAAATTCATCAGAAATTACTGGTAGCATAGTTCCATGTACAGGAACAGATCATAATCCGAAGCTCTGCCAGCACAGCAAATCTAATCTTGATTAATTGATAGCCAAAACAGGACAAAAGAAAAGAAAAGCAGAGGAAAGTAGCTAGTAGGCTGGGATGAATTAAATGTTTTGAACTGAGCCAGGTTGTTTAACAGGAAAAAAGAAAAGAATAAAATTAGTATGTGCATAAATGGGATGTACCGAATGACGGATAGGTTCATCAGCGTCAAGCATGCGTACCACCTGACCCATTTTTGGTCTCTTGTCCAAATCTGGGTCAACACATCTCAAAGCAGTCAAAAGTGCCCTTTTGAGTGCCCTAGTAGATGGTTTCGTTTCTATGGTGGAGTCCACCACCTCGTCCGACCGCCTACTCGCTACCATCACCTTTAACCAATCCACCAAATTTACCTATATCACCCGCCAGGAAAAAGAATCACAACTTAAAAACACCAGTGAAAAAGAAAACATTTAATTAATTCCACCACCATCAGCACCTGGTGAGGCAAAGTCTGACTTGATCAATAGCAGCAGGTATGGGAAACAATTTTGAGTTTTAGAAAACAACATGCAGTGAGAAGAACAGCAAGAACTAAGAAGGAACACCTCATTTTCAGGACGGCCGTAATCAACAGGATCGCGGCCCGTGATAGCTTCCAGAAGAACAACACCAAAACTGTATACATCGCTCTTTTCATTTAATAGCCCTGTATTTGCATACTCTGGGGCTACATATCTACCATTGTTTTCAAGAAAATAAAATAAAATAAAATAGCATAAGCCAGCAGATCATGTAAGAAACAGCCAAAAGTTGAGTTCTTTTGGATATAAATTATTTCCCCCCCCCCCCCCCCCCCCACCCCCGCGCGCGCCCAACCAAAAAGTAAAAAAAGTTCTTGCTAAACAATGATGCATATTTAGGAGTTTAACATGATTTATAATAACTACTGTATACATGGCATTAGAATTAATATGTTCAGCCCCCAACGAAATATATTGATAGCAACTGGAACATACTGCACAGTAAAGGGAAAGTCACTGACCCAAATGTGCCCATAACACGAGTGGTGATGTGGCTTTTACCGGCACCTAGTAGCTTGGCCAGACCAAAATCTGATATTTTCGCATTAAATTCTTCATCTAGCAAAATATTACTTGATTTGATGTCTCGGTGTACCACTTTTGGCTCTATAGCCTCATGCAGATACGCAAGTCTAGAAATCAAAAGGAAAATAACATGTCAAGGCCCTGTTACCTGGATGCAATAAGATGGGTACTTGCAAGGCCTGATTAGCAATGGTGGAATAATAAATCACAGGTCAATGGGGTCAAGTGTACACCGGATAAGAGAGGTTTACAACTTTTAATTAAAATATTATACAGACACCAATGAAGTTACTCCTCTCCATCTCTCTCCGTACTGCAGTATAACAAACTTATACAGGTGCACACCAGCTGATGCTCAGAAACATTGAGTTAAGGGTGCAAAAGCAAACATTTCATGTACGCAAAATGAAAGAAGTCTCTAAGTACAGAATAAATGATGCTTACGCCCTTGCGGTGCCAAGAAGGATTTTGATCCGTGCCTCCCAGGTAAGAGCCCCGTGGTGCCTCATTGCACCATGTAGCCATTGCTCAAGGTTTCCATTATTTACATACTCGTAGATCAGAATTCTGAAGTTTTTGTTTTGAAAAGATGTTAAAGAAACAAGATTCAGAGAGATGAGCAATGATAACAAACTAAAATTTTGTTGTCGTGGATATTTAACCGGGGACCACAGCAATACATTTAGGATTACTCTTTAATAAAAACAAAGAAGAGTGACCTTTGAGTACCCTCAACACAGTAACCAAGTAGGCGCACTAGATTCTTGTGGCGAACATGGCCTATTGCCTCCACCTCTACTCTGAACTCTTTTTCAGCTTGTCCCCTATGATAACACAATTTCACATCTCATATAATTTTACCATGCTTTTGCATATTGCACCACATATATTAACTTATCTGCATACAACAGCCGAGATATTTCATGGTCACTACTGATGCCCTTAACTTTTTTAGGCTACTTTATTTGCCAAATAAAATCTATGCTTTGAAAGCCAAGTTAGACCAAGCAAAGTGACTAGCCCTATTTTCTTCGAAGTGTCTTGACCATATCTATGATAAAAGTTCTTGGGACCCAACGTTTACATTCATTATTCATGATTGTAGTTCAATATGTGTTTTGCGAAAAGAACTACTACTGAGTTTATGAAAGAATTGCGACCATCAAGGTAAAAGAATACTTGGCCTTAGTTGGAAAAATGAGAAATGATTGGTACTATTTGCAAATATACTAACATTTTTTTAGCTTCCATTGCCCGTAGGCTGAATATACTAACATGGTGCGGCTTTTTTGGATCCATGTATAAGTGCCAGATTGACTGATACAACAGAGAAATCTTAGAATGAAACCTTGAAAAAGTTACTTACAAGTTATTTAGAAGCTTCTTGATAGCAACTTGCGTACCATTTATGAGTTGGCCCCGGTACACAACCCCGTACCCGCCTTCTCCAAGCACATTCTCCTTTGAAAACTGGTTTGTTGCCACCTCTAAATCTCTTAATGTGAACCAGTGGCCCCATCCAAGATATGACATCTCGGGCAACCCAGTAAGAGGAGATTGTATCGGCATCTGGTACGCATGACCCTTCTCACCTTCCTTTCCGTTGGACCTAAATGAGCCCGAGTGAGACTCTGTATCAGTACCTCCTTCTACATCACAGTTCAAGCCCTTTTCTTTCACGTTTGAGCTGCTCGGTGCTACTGGATGCGGTATCAGCACTGGCGCGTTGAAATCAACCCATACCTCTTTTATTTCCTTTGAGATGGGAGGGATTTGTATGAGGTGGCTCAAAGAGGCACTCCTTCTGACGCGTCTCTTGGGACAGAAATTGATGCATACAACTACAATTAGAAATGATGCTAAAATGAAGATACCAACTAAAATTGTGATTAAGACCCATAATTTGAGGCCAATAAATGTTGATTCAGAGAGGTGATCTTTCAGAGATGACATTTCTTTGTTCTTTTTTTTTTCTTTCCAATACTTGAAATCCTGCATGTCAAACAATAAAAGAATTACCAAATTAGAAAGTGAATCACTTTTTGTACACTACTGTATATTTTTGCGAGCGATGTTCAGATTTTCCACATTTTATGAGAGAAAATTCAATATTTAATTTGGATCATTAAATCTATTAAGAGTGAGTATGGAATGTTTGCTTTGCTTTAAGCCTAGTCCCTGATTTTTAGTAAGAAAATATTCACTAATAAAGATCGATCATAACAAACTTACCTACTTTTCATTGTCATGTGATTTAGCAGACCTCAATAACATTAACATAACATAAGTACATAACCATCCAATCAAATAAAATACAAACCATAAAAAAAATTGTAATGGGGAATTCTTCTATTTTTGCCCCTACAGTACCTCAGAAATTTTATAATACTTGCTATATTAGGTGTGGTGCGAAATGTTTGAACTGTTCTTGTTTACTGAAGGCAGAATTAATGCCCATATGAATCGTGCTCAGATAAAATGACAATTTTAAAATGCTGGAGTGAATAGTACACCAAATTCACCTTTCACTAAAACTTTTAAAACAATATAAAAATATTGCGCGTCAATATAACATGCTGGACTGAACAGTACACTTAATTCGCTTAAGTTTTAGACCATATAAATCAATTAATGAAGCAATTAAGTTAAGAGGTTGCATTATCAAGCGACAGGCATAACAAAACCGACTTGATTCTCACTTAATTGCATGAATAAATCCATCACTATTCACCTGAAATGAACGAGATCTCAATTTTTGGTGAAGAACGGAAGCGCGTGGCGTGAGCTTCAAATGTGGGTCCCCGGGTGGGGAGTAAACCCTAACGGGGCATGTCAGAGAGAAGTACAGAGAGAGAGAGAGAGCGAAGCGGTAGGTGGCGCTTCGGAAAGAGAGAAGATTGTAACTTGTTTGAGTAGTGAAAGAAATAGAAAACGAGAAAAAGGAAGTGGTACATGTCCCACGTGTGATGTGAGATGAGATCAGTGAGAAGAAAGACAAATTGTAGAACTATTTCAGAAAAGCCCCTTAAAAATTCACTATTACTTAAACTTTTACCACCGGAAATGGGCTCTTATTTTTTTTATTTTTTTTTTCTTATGGCATGCTCATTCTCTAATCACAAAATGTCCGTCTTTTCAACAATAAGTGCAACTTAAGCAATTATTTCTTAAAAAAAATCTCAAATTATTTATATCCTTACATTAATATTTTTTAAATACTTGCCATTATCTTTATTAATTTTACATTTCCAGAACTTTATTTATACTAAATCAATAAGACAAATAAAAAATATTATGCTAACAAAATCTGTTGTGCGCACGTATTCATATATATATATATATGATCTGTGTTTATATTCTAAAATCATGCAGATAATCTCTTGCGTTTTATAATTTACATGCTTGTTGATTTTATGTGTGCAGAATTATAATGATTTGTCGTAAAGATCCTTTGGAATGCATTTACAAGTATGTTGCATGTCCTTATTTTTTTAATCAATTTGAATCCCAAGTTTGATTCTAAATTAGCCATAAACGACGGGTACTAAGGTAATGTCGTCAACTACTAAGTCATAAGTTTGTATTGATTCACATAAGTTTGTATTGATTTTAAAGGATACTAGTATTGTACCCGTACGTTACAACGGATACATATTACAAAATAACAAAAAAAATCTCTTACCAAATAACATATTTTCATAAAAAAAAATTAACTAAATAATAAATAATATTTCTTAAATAATATATTAAATGACACATGCACGTAAATAACATTTCTTAAATAACATATATATTTTTATTGGCATATTTTCATAAAAAAAATTCAAACAAAATGACATATTAAATGACAAAAACATTCCTTAAATAATATAAAAAATAGAAAGCAACCAAAATATGACCAATCAATAATCAATTAATTCAAAAATTCTTTAAATGACATTTAAAAATAGAAATAAATTAGGACCAATAAAAAAAGATGATACAATTTGTATGTAACGAGTATGTATCTAAAGAAATTTATACTTCTACACATATAAAAAATATCAAATAAATGCATTGAATCAAAATATTTGATCAGAGATTCAATCCGAAATTTCATCTTTTAGTCAAAATTGTTAGCCGACCAGAACATGCTTAATAACAACAAATTTTGACCACGTTGAAAATCATAAGTTACCAAAACTTGCATATATATAGAGAGAGATAGACTATGGTGAGTTGTGAAGTAAAATTTTTGAAAATTCAAACCATCGATCTGAACCGCTCAACATGATCTCCATATTGAAATGTGCTTGGAAACCAAATTTTACATTTTTTTGAAATTTTTTTATTGTTTATTAAGCCACTTTGAAAATCACAGATCCGAATGAACAGTAAAAAACAATAAAAAATTTTGGACCATTCGATCAGCGATTTTCAAAGTGGCTTCATAAATAGTAAAAAAATTTCAAAAAATGTAAAATTTGGTCTCCAAGCACATTTCAATATGGAGATCATGTTGAGCGGTTCGGATCGATTGTTTAGATTTTCAAATTAAGAATATGAGTGTGAAGTAAAAATGACATCTTACTTCGCAACTCACCATAGCCCAACTCTATATATATATATATATAGAGAGAGAGAGAGAGAGAGAGATGAGCTATTGTGCTTTGCAAAGTAAAGCCATCGTTTTACTTCGGCTTACTTTTTGGATTTTCAAAGTCCAAAACATCGATCCGACCGTTCAAGTTGATCTACATATTGAAATGTGCTTGCAGACCAAATTTTACATTTTTTGGAATTTTTTTACTATTTATTAAGCCACTTTGAAAATTGCTGTCACATGGTCCAGAATTTTGTTGCACTGTTTTTTTTGGACCATGTGATCAGCAATTTTCAAAGTGGCTTAATAAATAGTAAAAAATTTCCAAAAAATGTAAAATTTGGTCTGCAAGCACATTTCAATATGTAGATCAACTTGAACGGTCGGATCAACGTTTTGGACTTTGAAAATCCAAAAAGTAAGCCGAAGTAAAACGATGGCTTTACTTTGCAAAGCACAATAGCCCATCTCTCTCTCTCTCTCTCTCTCTCTATATATATATAGTGAGTGGCTAAGCTACAAACGTTTGCACCAAGGGTTTGGTGCAAACGATTTGTTTTCGGATTTTCGAAGTCCAAACGGTCGATCCGAACCGTTCAAGTTGTTCTCCATATTGAAATGTGCTTGGAGACCAAATTTTACATTTTTTGGAATTTTTTTGCTATTTATTAAGCCACTTTGAAAGTTGCTGATCACACGGTCCAGAATTTGATTGCACTGTTTTTACTGTTCACCCGAATCAGCAACTTTCAAAGTGGCTTAATAAATAGCAAAAAAATTCCAAAAAATGTGAAATTTGGTCTCCAAGCACATTTTAATATGGATTAAATATCTAACGGTTTGGATCGACCGTTTGGACTTTGCAAATAGGAGAACCAAAACGTTTGCACCATGGGCTTGGTGCAAACGTTTTGAGCTTA
Organism: Carex kokanica; assembly: GCA_025461125.1. Classification (NCBI taxonomy): domain Eukaryota; kingdom Viridiplantae; phylum Streptophyta; class Magnoliopsida; order Poales; family Cyperaceae; genus Carex; species Carex kokanica. The sequence continues at coordinate 145,978 of JAJGRX010000401.1, read as the reverse complement.
GCCAGTCTCTATATATATATATATATATATATATATATATATATATATAGAGTGACGCTACGATGCTTTGGGAAGTAAATATGGTGTTTTACTTTCCGCTCATATATCCATTTTCAAAGTTCAAACTGTTGATTCAAATTTCTCAACATGATATTGATATTGATATGTGTTTGGAGACCAAATTTTATATTTTTTGGAAATTTTTTACTATTTTTTTAGAATTTTTGAAAATCAGTGTTTTTATGAATATATTATTATTTTTTTATTTAATGAAAAGCTGTGATTTTCAAAAATTCTAAAAAAATAGTAAAAAGTTTCTAAAAAATGTAAAATTTGGTCTTCAAGCACATATCAATATGAAGATCATGTTGAGAAGTTCGAATCGATTGTTTGAACTTTGAAAATGGAGATATGAGCGGGAAGTAAAACACTCGCTTTACTTCTCAAAGCATGATAGACTCTCTCTCTCTCTCTCTCTATATATATATATATATATATGGGCTATGGTGAGTTGCGAAGTAAGGATCTTGTTTTACTTCACACTCATATCTCCGTTTTCAAAGACCAAACAGTTGATCTGAACCGCTCAACAAGATATCCATATTGAAAAGTGCTTGGAGACCAAATTTTATATATTTTTTAAATTTTTTACTATTTTTTATATAGATAGAAAACCGCTATTTTTGAATGGTTAAGAACCATAAAAAACAATGATTTTGAAATATTTAAAAAAATAGTAAACAATTTAAAAAAAATGTAAAATTTGGTCTCAAGCACATTTCAATATGGATATCTTGTTGAGCGGTTCGGATCGACTGTTTGGTCTTTAAAAACGGAGATATGAGCGTGAAGTAAAACAAGATTCTTACTTCGCAATTCACCATGACTCATCTATATATATTATCTCGATGTTATCATTTACATGTATCGACTTTATTTGTGCTAAATTCCCCCTAATCATTAGGATGAGTAGAACTATGGTGTTTCCAAGTTCACTAAGTTTCTATGTGAACTCAACTTTAAAATCTGTTGGACTGATTTTAAATGATGAATCCGAACTATTGCTCATCTACCTTACGAGTGATGGAGTGATGCATTTACATACAAAAAAAATTAAACTTTCAAATTAATTTAGTATAAAGTCAAGCGGTTAAAATTAGAAGCTTTATAAATTAATTTTAATGTATTCATTTTTTGAATGTTTTTTTACCACTCGACTCTATACAAAATTAATTCAAAATTTTTAATTTTTTGTATATAGACACATCACTTATAAGGTAGATGGGTTTCAACAGTTCGGATTTATCATTTGAAGTCAATCCGATAGATTTTAAAATTAAGTTCACAAAGAGACTTGGTGACCTTAAAAACACCTTAGTTTTACACAAGAGAGATATATAAAGAGTAGAACTAGGGTGTTCCTAAGCTCACCAAGCCCTTCGTGAGCTCGACTCTAAAACCTATCGAATTGACTTCAAATGATATTTTCAAGATGTTCAATCTATATTAAAATGTGCTTGGAGACCAATTTTTTTTTTTTGAAATTTTTTTACTATTTATTAAGATGGTTTGAAAATCGCTGTTTTTATTAAAATTCTGCACCATTGGAAAACAACGATTTTCAAACCATCTTAATAAATAGTAAAAAAATTCCAAAAAATGTAAAATTTGGTCTCCAAGCACATTTTAATATAGATTGAACATCTAACGGCTTGGAATAAAATGTTGTTTGGAAATGCCGTGAGTTGTGCATGGTCGGTCCTGGTGTACTCAGACGTGCATGTGTGAGGCGTGTCTTGCTCAGTTATCATCCATGTATCTCCAGCATTTGTTGCTCTTGCCTTCAGTTTGAACGAAAACCCGGAGTGCTGCATCTAATTTCCAGCCGGGATGTGTCACTTCTCTTCGTATAAAACTCCTTGTTCTTGTCAATATGGTACTCTCTGATCTTTTTCGTCAGTTTCTTTTTACTTACGAAGTATTGGCCTTTTGCGAGCTCACTCTTGTATTCAACCCGACGACCATAGTAAGAAACATCTGCTTCTCGAAAAGCAGATGTGTCATTGAAGTTTACAAACGGGTGAGTCTCAGAACGACCACTTAACGGCATATTCTCCCTATTTTGCCTCACAGTGGGCTGTGTGTATTCTTCTTCATCTTCTTCATCTCCTTCATCATTAATGTCCCAGTCTCCTTCCCCCCATTCATCCCCAGTTTGCAGATTCTCCTCCTGTACCTCGTTCATAAATTCAAATTCTGACTCGTTTGGATCTTCCTGTACTGGTGGCGATCTGGGGTGAGGATTTGGTTCAGGCCCAGGTAAAGATGAAGGACCTTCATACACGGATATAGGTGGGATAAAAGGTGGAGATTGTACTCGTGGTGGGACAAAAGGTGGAGATTAGGGTGAATTAATGTATATTTCTGGTTCCGGTTCTAGTACAGGCATTGGGATAAAAAGGAGTGTATGGTTCATTATTTGCTTGATAATTTTCTGCAACCGAATTTTGGCCTGAACTTCCGGCCCTTGACTCTCTGCGAATTCTGCATGCAAAAACTTCCAATAATGATTCGCCAGACCTCAAAACCTGCGCGATCAGGCCTCTCAATGCCCCGTCATCTCCTAATGCGATTCTGACATACTTTCCTGCGTGGACTACTTGGGCCATTATTTCTAATTCCCAGCGATTTCTATTGTAGCCGCTCGCTCCATAAATAAGCGATTGCAACTGCTCGAATGATAAATTTTCATCAACCCAATACGTATTTACTGGAGGTTTGGAGTAACGTGCCCCATTCTGGTCAAAAATGAATTTCCCTCCAAAATGTATTGAAATTCCAATAGGCATGGCCAATAAACTACATTTGTAAATGGTAAATATTTTGTCAGTTTACTGATTTCAATCGTGAACAGTTGTGAATAGTCATATATGAACTTGAACAGTAGATACGTACATGATCAGCAAATACGTATATGAATGGTACATGAACAGTAGATACGTAAATGAACAATACATTCATATATGAACAGTAATGAACAGTAAATACGTATATGAACAGTATATACATATATGAACAGTAAATACGTATATGAACAGTAATGAACAGTATATACATATATGAACAGTAAAATACGTATATGAACAGTAATGAACAGTAAATACGTATATGACCAGTAAATACGTATATGAACAGTAATTGTCACACCCCGCAGCCACGGTTCGCAACAGTTCCCTGCCGTAAACATACAACGCCGTGTATGTTTACAAGGCGATTACCCGTTAAATCCAAATATGCACAATTAACTACTATCAAGCACATCCCTATGTATATATATACATAAATCCATATATAAGGGTACACGGTCTAGTCAAAGTATAATACAACAAAAGTATCTCGTACAGATACTAACCATCAGGCCTAACCCTAAACTATACAACAAAAAGGTAGATTAGGCCATACAGAGGCAACTACCGAGGGTCTACAACTCGCGTGCCTCTCCAGAACCCGACGCCTCAAATCCTGTAAAATAACCCAAGAGTGGGGGTGAGAATAAATTCTCAGTGCGAAATTTGCCACAGTTTAGATTATTGGACTTGCAATCAAAATCTATATTCAGAAATGAAACCATACAAAAGCAGTTCATACAGATGCATATTCATAAATGAAGCAACTGCATATGATCGACAAAAATTCACCAAATGAAACACAAGTTACGGAATTTCCAAGATGAATCTCAAACACGCACGTTTTTGGCTTAACTCAGTTTATTACAGCTGGTAGCACCTGCGGATGTCCCACCGAGCTGGACCCTTTATCCAACCCACATCTGTAGTGTCACTGACACCTACAGATGGCCCACCAAGCTGGACCCTTTATCTGACACCCATCCGCAGTGCTTTGGCTTAACCATTAACTAAGGTCTGGTTCATAATCAGATAATAATTCGTATGCAATAACTCAGAATCGTCCATTCGCAACACGTCAAACCAAACTGTCATTCCTGTCCCAGACTGGATATGACACCATTTCATCGTTTCCTCACAGTCACCCAAAGTCTCCGTCACGATTAGTCATTGCCCAGCATTGACTGATCTTAGTCAATCACTGCCCAGCAGTGATTAATTATGCTCATATGCGCACATGGTTTCGAGTCATCGCCCAGCGTTGATTTCGAAACGTTACCGACCATCCTAGATAGTCATAAATTGTTGGGGACTTTCGACCGTAGTTCCAAAACAAAAGAACACAAACAAACGATATACCATTCAACATGCAAATACAACTATGATATTCATTTCGGACTGAAATGGGGTTATTGCGGCTCGCAACTTAATTACCCGAAAATTTCCAGCTCTTATGGGCATTTTCCAGGCTCTCATTGCGGCCCGCAATGGTTGTGGTTGCGGCTCGCAACAAAGTACTCCATTCTCAGCCAGAGAGTATTTCATTCTGCTACGTTCATTGCGGCCCGCAACAAAGTATTCAGAGAGTCAGTCAGCCTATATTTTCAGCTACGCTGTTGATTGCGGCCCGTAATGGGAGTTGTTGCGGCCCGCAATAAGGCGATTTCAGTACATATCAGTTCTAATTTAATACGGTTATGCATATGATTCAAACAATTCGATTATGCAATCAATCAAGCAGTTCAACATGACAATTGGAAGCAGTTTAATTCATGAATATAAATTATCAAACAAGTCCAAGAATCCCGCACCTGCTGGCAATAGGCGTACCGCGTGACTATAGATCAGGCGCCTCGGAATGCCCCGCAAACCTTTGCTCAACCGAGCCTACACCTACATTCCACGTATACCATCTCAATTAGGTCTCATTCCTGTACTGGTTCGCTATTCTGGTTTACGCATCAATTCGATTGGCCGGTTGGTGTAACCCTAATTTGGTCGAAACCTCAATTTAACCATTACACGTTCTAACCTTTCCCGATCAAGAGGTAACCCTACCGAGGACAAGTCTAGTCGGTCGGACTAACCTAATCAATCAATGCCGCGTTTCAATTCGGGATTTGGTATCAAAACCCTAGAATGGGAAATCCAAAATGGGAGACGAAATCACGGAGAAAATCGGTAAACGAGAGATGAGAAGCTCAAAGGAGTTAGAGTTCGATCAACACTAATCTTGGGTTTAAAACGAACAACCCGCCGATTCGAGAAATCTCGGATTTTCAAACGAAGAAGAGAAAAGAAAAATTACCGACAGAATGGCTAGGAGAGATCTACGGCTGCCTTCTCAGTTTCAACCTCGATTTCCCGGACGGTGGCGCAATCCGACGGGATTTTGAAGCTCTCCCTCTCTTTTCTTCTCCCTCTCTCTCTTTCTCTTTCTTTCTCTTTCTTTCTCTTTGGCCGGCCAAACACAAGGGAGAAGAGAGAGGGGTGAGGGTTTATCAAAGAGGGTGCTTCGCGATTCGTGCTAGGGTGAATCAATGGTCCGGATAACTTTAAAATTCAATATAAACCCATTAATCTTGTTTTAATTTCCCACTCCCGCTCGTCGATCAAATTTCGATTCCGTTTTAAACACTCTAAATAAACAAATGACTTAAAATTTTTATTATAAATTTTCTTAACGTGACAGTAATGAACAGTAAATACGTATATGACCAGTAAATACGTATATGAACAGTAAGTACGTATGTGAAAAGTTAAAAAAAAATACCTGATTCAGCAGACTTCTCCTTCTCGGAGTCCTTCCTTCCTCTTCTCTTTCTTCTTCATCTCTTCCTTCTCCTTCTTCTTCTTTCTCTCTCTCTCTTTCTCTCTCTTTCTCTGAGGCTAACTCCCGTTTAATAGCCAAAAATATGGTTTTAAAAAAAAAAAATTCAAGCCGTAAATAATATTTACGGTTTGAATTCTTAATTCAAACCATAAATAATATTTACGGTTTGGGTAGAAATAATTTTTTTTCTGAAACTTGGTTATTTATATTAAAATAATTTTATTTTTCGGTAAAAATAAAAATCTCGGTCAAAAGAATGATAAACCAGTGGTGTTAATACTTCAAACAATAGGCATTTATTAATGATTTGCTAGTGTATGACTCAATTATCCGTTTCGTATCTGTATTCGAATCCATATTCGTTGATTATTTGCTTCGTATCCGTATCCGTTTAATGCGGATTTGATTTTACATTTTGACATCCATTTACTATCCGTATTTGTATTCGTATTCGCTAATTGAAATGTGAATATTAGTATAGCATTATCCGCTCTGAATTTGCTTTATTTACACCCCTACTATGCGCCCCATTTTAAATTCTATTATCATCAAAAGGCACATAAAAAATCTCTATATTTAATTATCTAGACACTTAAAAATGTATCTGTAACATAAATGTATCCCAATAATATTATGTATAAAGATTTATTGGAATACATTTAAGTGCTAAATTTTTTAAATAAATCATGGCCCTATTTTTTATCCTAAAATCACCGTACCTAACGGACAAGTAGTCAGGTAATATCCTCAATTAGTTGCATATAGTTGCATTTGTCCCAATTTTATAAAGAAGAGAGGTTTGAATGCCTCTGACTTTAATAATTGAATTCTAATAACATTTCTCACTTGAGTCTCGCACTATTTTCGCATCATAACTATTATAATTATCTGAAAGACCGTAAAAACTCTAATGCTGAATTTGTTTTCTAAAATATTAATACTTATGTAACGAAATTATTTAACCTATACACAGAAGTATTTATACCTATGAGGTGAATAATTTTTACATAAATAATTGTCCATTCAATCAAATTCCCCAAATATTCCTGCACTATCCTCACACCATGACTACCATAACTAACTAGGAGGACTGCAAAAACTCCAGCGCTGAATTTCTTTTCTAAAGTATTAATACATATGCACGGAAGTATTTATACTTATGATGTGAATTTTTTTTCGTAAATAGCTGTCTCTCTAACTAAATTTCTCAAACGTCCTTGCACCATAAATATCTGTGTGTACCACTCAAACTAAATGGGGAGGGACCATACACGTTTCTAAAATATTAATATTGAGATAATTATCTGCGGAGACTGCAAAACTTGATATTTTTTTACATATAGCATTGGATGACGTCTGAAAGTATTAATATCAAGTATTGCAAATATTTATACATATGCACTGAAGTATTTATATGTATATATATTGTACAAAGTTTAATATTCAGGCGTTCGATCATATCAAGTTACACATCAAATATTAATATCTTATTTTGCAAGTATTTATACTTGTGCACTGAAATATTTATTCCTATGAGGGTAACTATTTTTGTTAGAGGAAGATTGACGCAGAGACGATTGGGGAAGGTTGATGCGGGGATACAAATATATGGGAATACGTGGTCCCCACTACTTCATTAGAGGAATGTTAACGTGTGACCATTGAGGGACTGAAAAAATGGATGGTCATAACAAATTACGTATCAAAGTATTAATATCTTATTTTTTATGTATTAATATCTTATATTCAAAATATTTATACATATGAAGATTGACGCGGGGATGAGTGCGGGACTGGAAAATGAGGACCATATAATTAGTAGAGATCATAGTACAACCTTCCTTTAATATTGCTTCAGAGGAAGAACTGGAGTGGAGGGATACATATAATTATTCTATTACTATAACCCCACTCATCATAGCTCATCCCAAATATATATATATAGGAAAATGCTAATATGCTACGCATAGCATAGAGGGTCTCCGTGCTACGACTCAATATTTGAGTTTTCAAAATTCTAACGGTTGATTTGAACCGTTCAACATGCATGATCTACATATGAATATGTATTTGCAAACCAAATTTTACATTTTTTTAGAATTTTTTTACTATTTTTTTAGATAGGTAGAAAATCACTTGATCTGAAGATTCTGTACCATTCATATCAAGTGATTTTCTACCTATCTAAAAAAATAGTAAAAAAATTCAAAAAAATGTAAAATTTGGTTTGCAAATACATATTCATATGGAGATCATGTTAAACGGTTCGGATTGACCGTTAGGATTTTGAAAACTCAAATACTAAGCCGTAACACAGAGGCCCTCTATGCTACGCGTAGCACCGTAGCCAACTCCATATATATATTTATATATAGTGCTGGGCTTAGCTAAGCCATGGTGTAAAACGACTTGGTGCTCCACGCCTCATTATTTCCATTTTGAAAATCCAAACGACCGATCCGAACCGCTTAAGTTGTTCTCCATATTGATATGTGCTTGGAGACCAAATTTTACATTTTTTTGAATTTTTTTACTATTTATTAAGCCACTTTGAAAATCACTGATCCGGCGGTCCAGAAATGTTTACTGTTTTTTACTGTTCATAAGGATTTTCAGATTTTCAAAGTGGCTTAATAAATAGTAAAAAAATTCCAAAAAATGTAAAATTTGGTCTCCAAGCACATTTCAATATGGAGAACATGTTGGAAGGTTCGAATCGACTATTTGAACTTTGAAAATGAAGATATGGCGTGGAGTACCAAGTCGTTTTACTCCATGGAGTAGCCTAGTCGGACTCTTTATATATATATATATATATAGAGATTGACTTAGCTACTTCATGGAGTAAAACGATTTTGTACTTCACGCCATATCTTCATTTTCAAAGTTCAAATAGTCGATTCGAACCTTCCAACATGTTCTTCATATTGAAATGTACTTGGAGACCAAATTTTACATTTTTGGAATTTTTGTACTATTTATTAAGCCACTTTGAAAATCTGAAAATCCTTATGAACAGTAAAAAACAGTAAAAATTTCTGGACCGCCGGATCAGTGAATTTCAAAGTGGCTTAATAAATAGTAAAAAAATTCCAAAAAATGTAAAATTTGGTCTCCAAGCACATATCAATATGGAGAACAACTTGAGCGGTTCGGATCGGTCATTTGGATTTTCAAAATGAAAATAATGAGGCGTGGAGCACCAAGTCGTTTTACTCCATGAAGTAGCTAAGCCCAGCACTATATATATTTATATAGAGAGAGAGGGTCATAGTGCATTCTGCCAGGTGCCTCTTATGATTTGTAGAAGTTAAAACAGTTTTTAATTCTATTTACCATCATAACACAGATCCTATCGGGTCACACCATATATGAGCTAATTGGAGAATCTTATTGATTAATTATAAATTGATTATGATTAATAATAAGATGGTTATAATTAATTATACGTGATATAATTGAATTATAAATGTCATAATAAGATGACAAGCAGAAACAATGGTTAATTTATAAACGTGCACGACACGTTGTATAAAAGTTACTGAAAGAACAACCGAGAGAAATATAATTGTTCAGAATAATTATATGGATATGAAATGGATTTTAAATGTTAATTATGGATTAATATTTTGGGCCTAAAGCCCATTAGAATTAAAGCCAAAGTCAAAGCACAAATCAATTCAATTCATTTTGGGCTGAAAACACTGCTGTAGCACCGACCTGAAAACACTGTAGCACCGAACTATGAGGGTATTTTGGTAATTTTGGGTCATATCCATTTCCTATAAATAGAGGGGTAGGGGTAGAGAGAAGATTACTAATTCACTTGATATCGAATCGATCTGATTGATCGATAATCTAATTTTCTCTCTTTCTCGGTTTCGTTTACGGGATTAGAAAATAATATATTTGCGAAAGTCACGGTATTTCTGTTTTTGCTTATTTAGTGAATCAGAATAACTATGGGTCGTGAATATTGTTATTTCATCTTTTCTCGATAAATAGTGTTTTTGCCAAAGTCTGCGGTTTACAGTATTTCTGGCAAAAGAAATAAACCGCTCTCTGGTTAGTCCTGGTGGATAACTGATAGAGGCATCATACGTTTGGTGCTCCGAGACGAATCGGTCTTCATTCCAATGAGAATTTGGAAACGAGGTATAAATGTTATATTAATTTATTTAATTGTTAAATAAATTTAATTTTTAGAAATCAATCAAGGATTAGATCTGTAGAGGATTAAAAAGGTTTGTCAAGTGAAAGACGGGAACATGAACGTTCAGTACTCTTTCTGACATACCTCTTTAATCCTTAGCTTAAGTTAGAAATAAAATTTTTGTTTTACTGTCTTTCCACAACTTAAGCCTAATGGCATTGGATAGCCTCAAAACCCAACATTTTACTATTTTTTTAGATAGGTACAAAATCGCTATTTTCAGAAGATTGTAGACCATCCAAAACAGTGATTTTGTACCTATCTACAAAAATAGTAGAAAAAAAATCCAAAAAATATAAAATTTGGTCTCCAAGCACATTTTAATATGAATATCATATTGAACGGTTCAGATCGATTGTTCTAACTTTTAAAACAGAGAAAAATACATAGAACATGATTGAAGCACAAAACTAATGGTGCATTTTAACCCTACTCTAAAAAAACTATCTATATTTTTCGTATCAAATTAATAAGTTAATACGATATTATCAAATAACCGAATAAAAAAAACTACTTGACAATTCACATCCCTGCCGACATTTTTAAAAATGCCCTAAGTTAATTACAGATTAATAAATATGCTCACGGGTCGCTGGGATTTTTAAATATGCCCAAACCGGCCATTTAATGGCCGGTCCCGATTAAAAAGCCCGATCGGCCATTTAATGGCCGGTCGCGTGAATTTTTTTTTAAGAGACAAATAGCTAAAATGCTGAAATCTAACACTAAAAAATCGAATTGTTTTTTTAAATATTTGTTAGATTACTTTTTTGATAGCATATTTATACTAAAATACGCTAAATTACTTGAAATTTATGCTGATTGACACTTACTTTAAATTATGTTAACTTTTTTTTAAGAGACAAATAGCTAAAATGCTGAAATATAACACTAAAAAATCGAATTTATTTTTAAATATTTGCTAGATTACTTTTTTATTATAATTAACATAGTTATACTAAAATACGCTAAATAACTTGAAATTATGTTAATTTACGCTGAATTACACTAAATTACTTGAAATTACAATAATTATGTAGAATTATGCTAAAATACAGTAAATTACGTATGAATAGGGATGATATCTTCACTGAGAATGCGAAAAACGACGACGAAACTTCAAACGGCCATAAAACAGCGCTCGAGTGTCCGATTTCAGCAAATTACCACTTTTTGGAAAGCTGGTGAAAATACGCATGCATTAGAATTGGAATTGCCAAATTTTCAAATTCAGAATCGTCAAAAAACAAAGGGAAGAGCCTCAAAACTTCAGTGGAAGTTTTCGATTAAGATTTTTATTTCTATTGTTCAATCTACGTAGCTCAGTAAATTAGTTATATAATGAACTTGTAGAATACCAATTTTTATTATTTTTGGAATTTTTTTACTATTTTTTATGATTTATGAAAGATGACACAAAATCGGCGCTATTCATACGTAATTTAGCGTAATTTACCATATTTTAGCATAATTCTACATAATTATTGTAATTTCAGCATTTTAGTAAATTTACTATATTTTAGTATAATTATTGTAATTTACCGTATTTTAGCACAAAATCGGTCCTATTCGTAGCGTATTTTAGTATAAATATGCTATCAAAAAAGTAATATAACAAATATTTAAAAAAATAATTCGATTTTTTAGTGTTAGATTTCAGCATTTCAGCTATTTGTCTCTTAAAAAAAAAAAATTCACGGAACCGGCTATTAAATAACCGGTTTGGACATATTTAAAAATCCTAGCGACCCGTGAGCATATTTATTAATTTTTAAAAATGTTGGCATCCCTGAGAGTGTAAAAGTAAGGCGTTTGGGTAATTTCGCAAATGGATTTTCACCCTTTTCAGTTATTTCTTTCGTGTTAATTTTCGGAATTGCTGAACGGCTTTACCGAGCCGGGCCCTAAGCAGCTAAGCTCCTAACCCAAAACCCTAGACCGCGAACTGAATCTCTCTCAGGTCTTTATCCCGCCCGTCTTCGCAAAACTCGTCGGAGAAGACAACACGTAACCAAGCCGTTACCATGTCCACTCTAGAAATCGAAGCTCGCGAGTAAGCCCAGTGCCCACCTTCCTCTCTCTCTCTCTCTCTCTCCCCCCCATGCAAATGTGTATATTTCTCTTTAATCAACTCTTTTATGCTGCAGTACATCTGTGAATTTGAGATATTAGGAGATGAATACAATAAGTGGCGAATTAGAAATCCATTTTAGCTTGTTTGTTCCTGTGCATGAATTTCTCTATATTTTGTCAGTGGTGATACTAAGGACATTTATTAATCCTCTATTGTAGTGTGATAAAGATAGTTCTTCAGTTCTGCAAAGAGAACTCCTTGCACCAAACCTTTCAAACCCTACAAAGCGAGTGTCAGGTCTCTCTGAACACAGTTGACAGCATCGAGACATTTATAGCTGACATAAATAGTGGCAGATGGGATGCCATTCTCCCCCAAGTTGCTCAATTGAAGTTGCCCCGAAAGAAGTTGGAGGATCTTTATGAACAGGTTGCATTTTTTTTTCCCCTTTGTTTGTAAGTTTGGGCAAAATTGATGTTCCAGCATGAATTTTGTTCCCATATAAGTCCCATAAAGCCTTAATCAAGCAACAAAATTTAAGTTCAGCATTGCACAGAGATAGGACTGAAATCTGGTAAATGTCATTCCTCAAGTCAGGAATTATGGAACCAGTTTCCCAGTACCACTAATAATTTTTTTTTTTTTTATTTGTATTTGAGTACTAACTTGAGTTCCCAAGCAATTTGATTTGAGCAGTTGCACTGAAATTTTGTGTAGTAAAGACAAGTGCTAAATCTTGTTCACTTTTTCCCTTAAATAAATGTTTTGGTACCAACTGGTGCTGATGATACCAGTATACCACATTGCAAGTATCTTTAACCTGTTGCCATGCATGGAAGACTTGATTCAACATTCAACTACTTATTTTCTGTACCTTTATGTGAATTTGGTAGATAGTATTGGAAATGATAGAGCTCCGCGAAATGGACACAGCTCGTGCTATTTTAAGACAAACACAGGTTATGGGAGTTATGAAACAGGAGCAACCAGAGAGGTACTTGAGGCTTGAGCATCTATTAGTCCGGACTTACTTTGACCCTAACGAGGTATGTCCTTTTTTTTATTGGTCTAAGCTCCATGGGTGTGTCTGTTAAGCAATATGAATTGTACTTCTGTGTTAATTGCCATTGTATTAAAGAACTCAGTAAACCTGATAACTAAAGGACAACATAGCCAAAGAAAAAGAGAAAGGAGTGGAATAAATTTGCAAATATGGTCAGTTACAGTGTTGAGATCCAATAATGTGTGTTTGTTTTGAATGTATCAAGTAGGTTATCTTTTTTTGTTCCTTTAGAGTTCCTGGTCATTTTAATAATCTAACCTTAAGTCCTAAACAATGTTCTTCCTATTGGGATTTTCAGGCATACCAAGATTCTACAAAGGAAAAGAGACGAGCTCAAATTGCTCAAGGTTTTCTTTTAACAAATTTTTTATCTTTTATTACTATTATTTTAAATACACAATAATCTCTCTCTTTTTTTTAAATATAATAAACAGCAATAGCTGCGGAGGTGTCAGTAGTACCACCGTCACGGTTAATGGCATTAATCGGTCAGGCCTTAAAATGGCAACAGCACCAAGGTTTCTCTTTTCTTCTCTTCTCTTCTTTTTATTTTTACAATTGAGTATTATATTTTTAATAGTAGCCACATTATCTTAACATCTCTTTGTCTTTTTAGGATTATTGCCGCCTGGCACACAGTTTGATTTATTTAGAGGTACAGCAGCAATGAAACAAGATGAAGAAGAAACTTATCCTAATACGTTATCTCACCAAATCAGGGTATGAGACTATTTTATTTGTGCTGCTTCTGATTTGTTTTTCACATTTAGTTTTCATTTATTTTGTGTTGAAATGCCTATTTTTTAAAATGCTACGCAATAAGCTTTTTTTATCCCCTTCGAGTCCAGAAAGATGACTAGTTTACAACTACATATGATACCAGTCTACCTATGCCATCTTAGTACCAGATATCATGTCCTTTTATTTTTAATTAGCTTGCTGAGTGAATTTTACCAGTTTTTATTTTATTAATAATTCTAAGTGTATTGTGCATAATTTTAAATTTAATTTTTCAACATTGTTTATACAGTTTGGAAAGAAAAGTAACCCTGAATGTGCTCGGTTTTCACCAGATGGACAGTACCTTGTTTCATCCTCCGTGGATGGCATTATTGAGGTAATTTCTTGTTTTTTGTTGTTTTGTGCAATATTTTCGCACCTAAAAAAGAGCAACTTTCCAGTAAAATAACAATTTTCTTCATTAACTTGCTTCTATCTTGGTTTCATCCTCAATAGGTTTGGGATTACATAAGCGGAAAGCTCAAAAAGGATCTCCAGTACCAAGCTGATGTGGGTACCCTTCATATTTTCAAATTAATCCCTAGTTTTCTTTTGTAATCATATTTGTATAATTAAAATGTACTATTACAGGAGAATTTCATGGTACATGATGAGGCGGTATTGTGTGTTGACTTCAGTAGAGATTCTGAGATGCTTGTTTCTGGCTCACAAGATGGCAAGATCAAGGTTATATATCTGTTTGTCTTAATTGTTTCTTCCATATTCTAACATATCCTGTCTGGTATGTTTGAGCAAATTATGAAGGTCAGTAGTGAGTTTAGTTACTGTACCAAAAGATCTCCAGGTATGGCCAAATATCTCCAGGTGTAAAAAAGTAAAAGTAAACATCAGTAAGGTTCTGGTACTGTACCAAAAGATCAATCAAGGCTATTCTAGAGTTCGCAAGGGCTTAACTTTTGGGATTGATCATTCTTTACAAATAATATGACGAGCTTAATCTTACTCCAGTTATATCAGCTTTTTGATGATTTCTGGTTTAATTTAATAATAGGTATGGAGAATACGAACTGGGCAGTGCTTGCGGAGGCTAGAGCGTGCTCACGCCAAAGGGGTCACCAGCGTTACCTTCTCTCGGGATGGCACCCAAATTCTTAGCACCTCCTTTGATACTACTGCTAGGTGCTTTTTCTTTACAGAGGTTAATTATTACTATTGATTGGTTACAGGCTTACAGCAGTACATCACATGTATGCAACACCCACTGCTCTTGTCTTATTTGTGAGTGTGAGATTTGTTGGGTTAAGCTACAAGTTTTGAGGGAAACTGGGCTTTGTGTGTATTTACACTTAAGTTGTTGGTTGAACTTCTCCAAGTTAGCTCATTTAAGCCAAGTTTTGCGTTGAAGCCTCATTCTAGCCCAATTGTCCTCGATTAACCTCCCAATTTCGAGCTGTGCCAAAAAGATAGATCAACTAAGGCAATTTAGTTTGTTCACATTGTTGCCTCAGTAAAGGTGGATTTGTGTTTTGACGTTAAGTTTGATGTTATTGGTTGTAGAATTCATGGTTTGAAATCTGGAAAGATGTTGAAAGAATTTAGAGGACACACTTCATATGTAAACTATGCCATATTCACAAATGATGGTGGCCGTGTCATCACTGCCTCAAGTGATTGTACTGTCAAGGTCTCCTCATCTTTTCAAATTTGTTTTTATCCTTTTATTATTTTTTTCCAATTGCAAGTTTTCTTTTCTTTCTAATTAGTTTTAATTTTATGAAGTAAATTGTGTTAATTTTGCTGCCTATGTAAAGGTGTGGGACATGAAAACTACAGATTGCATTCAAACTTTCAAGCCTCCACCTCCATTGAGGGTACTTCTTTGTACTACAGATTTTTATTATTTCGGTTCGTCTATATCTTTGGTTACATCCTTTTATTGTTGTTTTCATTTTTTTTTTCAACTCTCAGGGAGGAGATGCTTCCATAAACTCAGTGCATATATTCCCAAAGAATCCTGAACATATTGTTGTATGCAATAAAACTTCTTCAATTTATATCATGACTCTCCAAGGCCAGGTAAAATTGTCTTGAGAAAATAAGATGACTCTTTTGTTGATTAAAAAAAAAATATTAATCATTGGTAAATGCTTTAACAGGTGGTTAAAAGCTTTTCATCCGGTAAAAGGGAAGGAGGAGATTTCGTGGCTGCATCTGTTTCGCCTAAAGGCGATTGGATATACTGTATTGGTGAAGACATGTATGAATTTTCTTTAGATATTCTTTTCTTGTTACAAATTGCAACTTGCAAAATATTTACTGGTACTCGTCGTCCCTTTACCCATTTCCCCAACTTTGTTTTTTTCTTTGTTGCAAGTAAGCTTGGTTTTATCCAATACAACAATTTGGAAAATAATAAAAAAGGTTTTATCCAATCAACAATTTGGAAAATAATAAAAAAGGTTATACCCAATAATTAATGTTCTCATAGACAGCTGATACTTACGTAAAAGCTCTCTTTTATTCTAAAAAAAATTATTGTTAGATGGAATTTTATTTACGTACTTCTTTAAAAAAAATTCAGGAATATATATTGTTTTAGTCATCAATCAGGCAAGCTGGAGCATTTGATGAAGGTTTGTTCATTATTTTCTCTTTCCTTTTCCCTTTTTTTGTAATTGCAGCCTTTTATGTAGTACCCCGGAAAATCTAAAATACCGGTGTACCCCCACTTCATTAACTTTTACAAAATGCAACAACATTTTTATTTCAATATGAACAAGTTTTATTGGTGTAAGATAGTTCTTGTAAAGTATTGTTATGAATGAAGTTTTCGGGGTTTTCAGGGTGGCCACAAGTCTTATATCTTGTTTTGATAGGACTGAGCTGCATATACCATCTTTCATTTTTTCATATATATCATCTGATCTGAACCATTTGGAAAAGAACCAAATATAAACATACCAAGCTGATAAACAAATGAGGATGAAAAAGGGATATTTTCTTTTCATTTTTTTGGAAAATAATGTTGAAGAAAACTGGGTATATGCAACATTCCAAATGTTTCTCTAGGGGCTTTGAGATGTTATGTTGCAGGCGTCCATTAATTTGAGGTTCTGCAGGAGCACAGACAAATATTTCCTTAATTTATTGTTGTTATATGTCGGCTTAGTCCTTTTTTGGCATATCAAATTTTTAGGTGCACGAGAAAGATGCAATTGGGATAACTCACCACCCACATAGGAATCTGGTGGTAACCTATGGTGAGGATTGCATTATGAAAATTTGGAAGCCTTAGATAGTAATTCTTTTATGTACTAAAACTATTTTTCTTGCAATTTTCTTCTCTTTTGCTGATGATGTAATTTCCTTTTGCATATTAGCTAGCTATTTATGAAAAGCGAAAAAGGATTTGTAGTATTGACAGAAAATGTTACTTAAAACTATTTTTCTAGGAAAGAATATGTTATCCTTGCTCATTATTGTAAAATTCATGTGCTCTTAGGGTATGTTTGGTTGCAAAACAAGAATAGTTAGAATAACTTTTTTGTCATTTATCTTATTAGAATAGCTAAATCCAATTTTTTTTGTAAGAATAGGCTATTTATTAAGACAAAAAACTTGAATTCTCTATTCTAGCTATTTAACCCCAACTAAACATAGAACAAGCTATTCCGCTCTGTGCAATATTAATTAAATCTATGTAATATCAATTAGCGATCCCACAACATCAATTCAGTTACAGTAATTGTAGAGATGTGTTTTTTATATAGTAACCATGAAATTCATCTCAAAATCTAAGCATTAAGAAACAAGTTACGTTTTCACATACGAAACATCTACAAATAGCATTAGCTTCTCTTATACATGATATATATATCTGAGAATATGAGCAGCTCCTGTCATCTACCAACGTCAAGCTAAGCTTATTTCTCCAAGCATCCTATTATAAATGAATGAATTAATAAACAAATAAATAAAAATTCATGTATGTTTTTTTGATAGCACTGAACTGGATTGCTGACTAATACTTTTTTTTTTTCTGTGTAAACTATAACTAAGTTTTTAGCTTATTTGCCAATCAAAAACGGGAAATTTTCATTTTTGCAACTGATTGCAATCAAATAAGATGGTCAGAATTTAATTATATTAAGACGAACTAAAGAAAAGTAGAGTGTAAAATATACCTCTGCTCTTGATCCTGCCGATGGCAGGAACTTACATCTGAGATCTCGAGACCAAGCTTGTGATCAAACAAGGAGCAAGATTCAATGAAATTCAAATCTTCTAATAGCATTTCAAAATGTTTTTGCACCTCTTCTGCAGTCTTCTTATTTCCAATCATGAAAGCAACCCATTCCCATCTCTTGGGGCATTTTTCATCTATGATTGCCAAAGCAACTTCAAATAATTTGTTCTCTTCTTGGCTCCATTTTGAGTTATAATTTGAACAATCTTTCTCACAATCCCTCATTCCCTCGAGTTTTCTAAACGCCTCTCTATCTCTGTTTTTCCCTTCTGTCCCTTTTTAGGAGGTAGTGTTTTGAGAATGCTTCCTAGAATGACACCCAAGTACTTGTAGTCAAAACCTGGAGAGTATGAGAGACTCTTTTATATTATTCATTATGTTATTATTTTTCTGGATGTGGGTTATTACACAATTACACCACATATCACCAATATATACATTCTTGTGTCATATATATGTAATAATGTGAAGGTGTTTGATCAAAAGAGGAAAGATCAAAGGCGACAGATGTGGAAACAGATAAGCTGATAAGTATGTATAAGAAAGAAAGGGACAAACATCATCCCACATTAAACAATCATATCTATTCGAGATAGAAGGATATTATTTTTTAAGTACTAAAGATACAATATTAATTTGTCAAGTGTTTTGCTAATGCACCCCTATAAGTTTATTATTTGCATCAATCTATTGTTGTGAAAACATGTATAGATTATTTATTTTATTTGTTAAAAACTTATTGTTGTTATTTCTTATAGTTAATGGGTTGAAGAAAATTACAGAAAAAAAAATTCTTGAGAAATAATGCAAAAGGAAAAAGGAAAACAATATGGCTCTTGATGAAAAAAAATTAAAGAAAAGAAAGCAACAAGTAGATGTTGTTTAAAGGAAGTCAAGACTAAGAATCCAATCTTGACAGATGATAAATTAAAAGAATCACCTGCACTGACGTGGAGAGAATATAATACTGCTAATTCTTTTCCAAAGGTTTTGGAGACATTTATTAATTTATTGGTTAAATAAAAAGTTGGTAACAAGCAACCGTTCGTACCTAATGACTTTTAAGTTTTCAAATTTTCAAGTGTTACGCAAGGTTTAGTTCTTTAATATATATTCATTCAATTATTACATTTTGAAATTTATCTCTTTGTAGTGATAATTTAAGAACGATAATCTTTCTTTTACTTTCAACATAATACTATCTTATAATTGAGTAGAACTAAGGTGCTCTTAAGCTCACCAAGCCCTTTGTTAGCTTAACTCAAAAACCTATAGGATTGACTTCAAACGACATTTTCAAACCGTTAGATGTTCAATCTATATTAAAATGTGCTTGGAGACCAAATTTTACATTTTTTGGAATTTTTTTACTATTTATTAAGATGGTTTGAAAACCGCTGTTTTTATTAAAATTCTGCACCATTGAAAAACAGCGATTTTCAAACCATCTTAATAAATAGTAAAAAATTCCAAAAAATGTAAAATTTGGTCTCCAAGCACATTTTAATATAGATTGAATATCTAACGGTTTGGAAATGTCGTTTGAAGTCAATCCAATAGGTATTTGAGTTAAGCTCACAAAGGGCTTGGTGAGCTTAAGAGCACCTTAGTTCTACTCCTAATTAATCTCTTCCTTAAATAAAACAATTGGGAATTTCTGCCATCCAAAGTAAGGTGGTGATATTGACACCAAAATTTTGTTACCAACAAAACATTTCTAAGTTCTTCAATATTTTGAAAAGATTTGCTCCTAATTCGAGTGTTTTTACCATGAGAATTAATTCAAAATTTTCTTTTAGAGAACCTTTATCAAATACTTGACTATTTTAGCATTTTTTTCTCATAGAATTATTATATGAGTAATTGATGATGCTAAGAAGATAATAAAAAAAAGTTATTTCTTATTTATGGTCAAATTTATTTTTTCGGAGAATGACAGCAACAAATTAGGAAATTTGAGTAATTAAGAAATAGTCATTAAGAGACGTTATTAAAGAAGAAAAACGAAAGCATGTGTTGAAGATAATTGAGGGACAGCGTTGTTCACAAAATTAAGAATCTATTTTTTTAAGGTTCACAACATTAAGAATTTTGAAATGTATTGTTCCGGTAACAAATTTTGTTGTGTGAATATCAACCTCCTCCAAATTATTGTTGAACCTAAAACATGGAAAATCAAAGCGATTTTTGAAGAATTTATTAATGACTAAAAAAAAAAGTTCATGTGCTAATAAAAATCTAACTAAGGTTAATAGTCAGAATGAGATATTTTGTCATGCTCAAAGAGATTGAGAAAAAATAAAAAATGGCCGCCCCATGACGTGAGAATCTCTGTTGCTTCAACTTCACTTCAATATCATATATTATCCTACTGAGAGAGTAGGCATAACCAAACAAGAATATTAAATAATTGAACTATTTGTGTGTTATATATTCCTAACACCAATTAATTTTGGTGACATGCTTAATGTCTCCAAACTAAGCCGGATTAAGGTTTTGACTAGCTAGTACTGTTGACAGTCTTAAATCTTAAAGGAAAGGTGCAGTACTGCAGAGTAAGTATGAATTTATTTATCACAAGTTCATAACACACACACTCACACCTAAATAAATTTATTACAGGATGGTGGAGAATGTGGTGCTGTGAACCAACCGTCCAACAGTGACAACCTTCAAGGCTGCATGGAGTCATGGAGAGTTGGAGATCACAGCTATCAAATATTTTTATTATTGCGATGTCATCAAAGACTTAGCAATTGATGCAAAACCCGACTTAATTAGTTATCAAGAGACAAAGTGGAGCGATTGCTCGATCTTCCATGTGCGGCAAGTATGCCCCGCGAAGTTCAAAAATTTTGTTGTTTTAAATGCGATAGGAACGCGAGGAGGAATCTTGCTCGCGTGGAGCACTAGATTCACTCTTATAGATCATTCATTTTTAATTTTTCAGCTACTGTGGTGATTAAAAGGAATAATTTCATATTCATGTATACAGCGGTGTATGGGCCACATGAGGATAGGAATAAAATTCAATTTTTGCAAGAATTAAGAAACATCCGTGAATTAAATGACCTATCATGGTTAATCACAGGTGATTTTAACTTGCACAGAAATTTTGAAGACACTACTGGACAAATTCGGAACCTTGGGTTATTATCTGAATTTAATAATGTCATTTCTAATCTAAACTTACTTGAAGCACCACTTCAAGGTAGGTCCTTCACGTGGTCCAGCAGAAGACCACAACCGACCTTTTCTAAAATTGATCGAGTTTTTTTTTCATACCATTGGAACTCTCTGGGGGTCTCACACTCTCTTAGGGACCACACGGCTAGTGCTTCGGATCACATACCGCTAGTTCTAACCATCAAGCCACACATCAACCTGCAAAAGAAAAAATTCAAGTTCGAAAATTACTGGCTAAACTACACGGATATCCGTGAGGTAATCTTAGCAGCATGGATGGCGAATCCAAACTCATCAAATCCAGTCCGAATTTTTCGGTTCAAAATTTTTTCAGTACAAAGAGCATTAACCAGATGGGCAAGAAGGAAATTTGGCACAAAGGATACTTATCTTCAACGATCTAAATGGGTCCTCGGCCAACTGGATAGAGTGGAGGAAATGAGACCGCTAAACTCTATTGAATTCCGACTAAGAATAAGACTGCGCGAACATATCTTCGCCTTAGCAAGAGACAAAGAGCTCCGTTGGAAACAACGATCGGGATGCACCTGGCTCAAGTCAGGCGATAAAAACACCAAATATTTCCATGCGCTAGCTAACGGTAGGAAAAACACAAACACAATTGTCGGACTAGAGGATGATAATGGAGCAACAGTATCGGATTCGCAACTATCGCACCATATACTAACACACTTCTCAAATTTGCTGGGACGAGGGAACATTCTCAGGCGACCGTTCAATTTGACGGGTAAAGTGGGGCCCAACTTAGCGCAGGATCTGGTGTCCTTGGACAACCATATAACGGAAACAGAGGTGCTAATGGCTATAAATGAGATGCCGACAGATAAGGCCAGTGGCCCGGACGGCCTACCAATCGAATTTTATAAGGCCTTCTGGAACATTATTCGGGGAGACCTAATGAGATTGATACTGGATTTTCATAACTCGGGCAGAAACCTTGCACCTATCAATAGAGCGGCCATTTGTTTGATACCAAAGAAAGAGGCACAGGTCACAATCTCGGACTACAGACCAATCAGTGTTATCAACACGGTAGTTAAAATCATAACCAAAGTGTTAGCTAACAGGCTACAGCAACACCTACCAAACCTTATAGCCACAAACCAAACTGCTTTCGTCAAGGGACGGTCTATGATGGAGTCTTTTTTGGTACAAGGGAGTTCTTGGCCTTCTGCAACAATCGCAAATTACCGGCAATTCTATACAAGGTTGACTTTGAGAAGGCTTTCGATATAGTTGACTGGTGTTTTCTCACAAACCTCTTGATCGAAAGGGGCTTTCCGCCTAAATGGATTAGTTCGGTCTTAGCCATTCTCCGTTCAGGATCACCAGCAATCAAGATCAATGGGGCACTATCTGGATTCTTTAACCATGGAAGAGGTCTCAGGCAGGGTGATCCGCTATCTCCTATGCTCTTTATCATAGTTGCGGACTCCCTTAACAAATTCCTGCAAAATGCAGAAGTAGTTATGCCTCCGAGTGTACACTTGACCCCGAGAACTATCCAATTTGCAGATGACACGGTCATTATCTCAGAAGCAAACCCCGATACTCTCAGGATAATTGCACAGGTACTCAGAATATATGAGGAATTGACGGGCCTCAAAATCAATAGATGCAAAAGTGCCTTCGTTCCCATAGCAATACCAAACAACCTGACCCAGGTAATAGAAAACATTCTGCTTTCTCCCCAAGAGAAGCTACCAATGAAGTATCTGGGGTTGCCTTTGTCAATCAAAAAACCGCGCATAAGAGATTTTCATCCTATGATACAGTCAATACAGCGAAAGATGGAGGGATGAAAATCTAGCTTTCTATCCTATGGAGGGTGAAGGCGGTCCTTTCGGCTATTCCTATCCACTTCATGCAAGCGACTAGGTTGTCAAAGGGAATCATCAAGCAAATAGACAAATTGAGAAGGAAATTCCTGTGGAAAGGAAACGACCCATGCAGGGGTATAAACTGCTTGGTCAATTGGGAAACAATGTGTAGCTCTAAAGATCAACGGAGGTATGGGAATCACCTCACTTGATAGCCAAAACCAGGCCCTATTGGTTAAGTGGCTATGGCGCTTACAAAAGGACCGACAATGCCTCTGGGCAAAGATGGTGGAGTAGCTCTATAATATCACGGAAGCATCACAATTGCGTGAGACGCAATACCAATGTTCCTTCTTTCTAAAGGAACTCTCCGAGGTGGTCCCCCTTTTAGAGTGCTCGGTAACTACTGACACTGTCATAACGGAGCTACAATGGAAATGGACTGCATCAGGAAACTTCTCATGCTCATCAGCCTATCAATTAATGCAAGGAAGCGGAATTATATCCCCTTATTACAAGGTATTATGGAAATTACATGTGCCTATGAAAGTGAAGATTTTTCTTTGGCTAATGATGGACGACAAAATTCTCACACAGCAAGTCATAACGGGAAGAGGATGTGTGGTCACGGCGGGATGTGTACTCTGCAGCAGTGGTCAGATCGAAACAAGAGACCACATGCTCAGCAACTGCACGTATTCTTCAAGAGTATGGAGAGGTTTAGGGGCACAATTAAACCTTCCGCCAATGACAGGCAACAACCCGGTTGACACATGATGGTATGGACGCGATCAAGTGTCTGGACAAAGTAGGATACGGTGGGACACGACATGGGCAGCTGGATCATGGGCCATTTGGAAAGAACGGAATAGGAGAATTTTTTCTCAAAAGAGGAAACCTGAGCATATTTTGATAAATGCAGCAGCAATCAATATACACAACTGGATGCTTTTTGTGTAATTTATAATCTGAGAGAAACGGCATCGATGTCATTAGTGCATTTTTAATTTATTTAGCAGAACCTTTTAGTATTTAATTTTGTAAAATCCTTGTGGGCACCTTACGGAAACCACTGGGTTGATGTAATGCCTCTGTAATTTTTCTTATCAATATATTTCTTAGTGGAATTTCCACTAACCCTCAAATTTTTTTTTTTATTATTATTTCGTAGAGAAGAAGATCTTGTTTGCTTGCGGTTCAATGCTGTGCCAAAGCAGAATAATTCATTATTATCTTTTCTCCCTTTTTAGTTTTTACATTAAAACCATAAGTGGCAAAACAGGATTATTAATTCAAATCTGACAAGAATATTAGTTCGATCAACTTTGCCATCAAAAAGAGGCGGCAGATGTGAAGTCAAATTTCTTTTATGCATTGCTTAGATTTAGATTGTTATCAAGAAATATAAATATCCGTTGATAATCTTCATAATGAAATGAAAATTTCAATTATAGTATTTTGCACATGACTAATGAGGTGACATGCATCAGGCATATAAAACATGATAGATTTGCTGTGTGCTTCATCAATTGCATGATTTGAACTTTTCAATAAATTAAATTTAACCCCTCGCTTTAAAATTAACATATAAGAGCACAACAGAGTTTTTCTATTTTAAAAGCCCTTTGAATTGATTAAAAAATAATTGA
Organism: Carex kokanica; assembly: GCA_025461125.1. Taxonomy (NCBI): domain Eukaryota; kingdom Viridiplantae; phylum Streptophyta; class Magnoliopsida; order Poales; family Cyperaceae; genus Carex; species Carex kokanica. The sequence goes on along the minus strand of JAJGRX010000401.1, from coordinate 121,226 downwards.
AAATATTGTCAAATAATGTTGTTAAGTTGTTATCACTTATCCATGGATAGGATATTTCTCTCTTAGGGAGCGTTTGGTTTATATTTTTAGAAGATCATTCTCTAGTATTATAATTCCCTGGAATGTAATTACTGCGTTTGGCAAAATTCGCAAGGGAATACATACGGTAATTCCCTGATTTGTGGCTATTCCAATAACCAAAACAAGGCGGAATTTCTCCCTTCTCGAGCTACGGTAATCACTCTCGTTCCCTTTTTCTCAAAAATCTTCTAATTTTTTCAAGCGACTTTCTCTCCTCTCCTAGCAATTATCTCCGATATGCTTCTGGGTTTTTCTCTCATCTCCGACTTTCTTCTCTTCTCGGTGTGCCTCTCTCCTCTCCTAGTGCTCGTACTTGCTTCTCGATTTGCTCTTTCTCTCCTCTGATTTTCTTCTCCTGCTTAACTCTTCCTTATTTGATTTTACTCTGTTGATTTGTCTTCGAATTAACTTGATGGGCGATCAGTCAGGATTGATGAGCTTATTATGAGATTATGAATATCTGGGTGACACCCACACTAAATCCGGGTTTCAAATGCTTTTATGTTCCCCGTGAATTAAACAATTAGGCAGATGGTTTAGTAAGGGTAGCATGAACAACTCGTCTCATATGTGATGGAAGTACATATTCCATTATTGTACCGGTGCAGCACATCACTACACTGCCATAAACTTTCTGGTACGGGTATGAAATTTTTTATGTTCCTTGTTGATACTGATAGAAGGTACTAGTTATGGGTTTTGGTTGCTTGTAAGTATCTCATATTTTGGTTTTTGTGGTTGCTTGTAAGTATCTCATATCAATTGGGCTTAAAGAAAATGGACCCAAATTAGAAAGTAAAAATGAAACTTAAAAAAGAAGCCCAATAACATGTCTGTTTCTGTTCCTTTGGGCTGCTTTCTATTTTGCTGGTGAACCCGATACTCGCTACCCGCTACCCACTTTATAAACAATGAATCCGGCTAGCTGTGAATGCTCGTACCTCGTGGTTCCTACCTCCTACCTCATACAAATTCAGATCCTCGCCGGTACCATAATAGGGAATCTTTTACAATTAGTGGATCTGGAAAGTTCTTTTTAACTTGGCACGAATCTCAAAGCCCAATAATACTGCCCCTGTGCTAGCCCGAATTTCAAAACGGTTGGGAGTAATCTCAAGCCTTTAAGTGAGGGGAATCTTTTACAGTACTAGGAGGATACTTGTCCTACCTCATACGTCGGGAAATAAATCCACTGTTATTCTAAGTTCAAAATTTTCTTGCGCAGATATCAATGAAGATCAACGATTGAGATCAAAATAGCAGGTTCTATTATTCTTTTGGAATAACAACAGAGCAACTTTTAAATTGAGATTAAATCCTACCATTACACCTTGTTTGGATGGAGAGTAGAGGAAGGGAGGGGAGGTGAAGAATATGATGAAATGGAATGGAATAGAAAATAAGATTAACATATTTAACTTCTTCGTGTTTGGATGATTAACAAGGGAAAATAAATTTTAACTTTCCTTCCCGTCTTATTTCTTGTTTGGTTAATTAAAGTTTAGAAGGTTAATGAGAAATTTAGTGGTTGCAGTATATTTGTGACAAAGAAACGTTGATGATAATTATATAGATAAGATATAGGATTGGACATTTGTGTCATTTCTTTTAAATATTTGCATTAATTTTTTTTTCCATCCATTACACTCCAAATTGGAAGAGAAATCGATTCTATTAATTACAAGCATGTAAGGTTAAACATTTTTTCTCATGTACCCTTCACCTCCGATATAATTTTGTCAACCAAACACGATTCGAGAGAAATTTTTCTTTTCTTTCCATTCCATCCCTTCCTCTACTCTCCATCCAAACAAAATGTTACTAGTAATGAGATATTATTTCCATCTTAAATCTGGAGCCTACAAAACAAAATGTAGCTTGAGGCACATAGAATTAATGAAGATTAGTAGACTAATCATCACATATTGAGGGCTATTAACTAATCAATTAGCTTATTAATTACAGTAAATTAATAAGCTAATTAATTAGTTAATAGCCCTCAGTCTGTGACAATTAGTTTACTAATATAGTACAGTTGGTTAGGAGAAAATTATAGAATTATTGATTACTTAAAGATTGAGAGTTCGATTTCTCGTCACGACTTTGCAGCTGAAGCTATGAAGGTTTTAAAAAAAAAATGTAGAGCGAGCTGGCACAATTTGGAGCTGATACCATATACATTCTATCCAGTCGATTCGATACACACCATAATTTCCTCAATGTCCAGTCGATTTTCATCGAGCAATCTGTCATTTTCTTTAATTTCCTTTTTCAATTGCAAGGCAAGAGACAATTTTTGTCTGCATTTCATTCTCATTATTAAACAAAAAAGAAAGAAGATAGTTAGCCTTGAATTAAAAAAATATATATAATTGTTTTTGTTATATTCTCTACGCACGCACGAAGAGAGACAGAGAGGGAGAGAGAGCAAGAGCAAAAGGAAAAGCCAGGGAAGAGGCAGTGCATGGAACGGGGCACCAACACGCCTTGCATTTTTCTCCATCTCAATTCCCAGCCAATAGCACTCTGCCACGTGGATGTAATTGTTGATAACCACATCCCATGCTCGACCTCATCCCTGTCTTGTCTCATCTCCGTTCTCTCTCTCTAAAACACGCAACACGCACTCACCGTGCCTCTGCCTCTCATACGATTTGTGTTGTGACTTGTGATGAAGGAGAACTGCGATCGCAATGGATTCTATTAGATGATACATCATAACTGAATTCTGTTACAACATTTTGTTACAGGATTAGTTAGTATTGTTAGAACCATAGTTAGTTATTAAATGTTACAACTATGGTTAGAGAATGTAATTAGGAATTCCGAATGTTATATATACCATGTAATATCACCCTGTATAATTACACATAAAGAAATATGAAATAAAGATTCTCAAATACATTTCTTCTCCCTCTCTCTATATTTTGTTATTTCTCTTATGGTATCAGAGCCTCCATGGCTAACACCGAAACCTTCATCCCTCCTACCCAATCCCAAAACAATCAAAATGAATCAGTAATCTCTCTAAACCTTCCAATTGCTACTAAGCTGTCCCATACGAATTTCCTCACCTGGAAATCACAGATTTTACCGGTTCTCAAAGGTTACAATCTTGGAAGTTACATCACAGCATCCTCAGCTGATTCGACCGGCCATGGCGACATCTCAGAAAGGTAAGATCAGCTAATTCTGGCTTGGATGCGATCTTCTCTCACTGAACAGATTCAAGCTCAAGTTGTCTCATGTGAAACAACTGCCGATCTCTGGCTGAATCTGACTCAGATTTTTTCAGCCACCTCGCGAGCCCGTCTGACAGATCTCCGGCGACAACTCCAAACTACAACTAAAGGTTCTTCTACTTGTTCCGAGTACCTTCAGCAGATGCGGCACATTTCTGACGAACTTGCCTTCACGGATCGCCATTGTCAGATGATGATCTAGTATCATCAGTCCTTAACGGGTTAGGTGCAGAATACAACCCTTTTGTAGTTGCTGTCACCACCGCCAGCCGCCACTCTCCTCTTTCATTCTCCGATCTACACGGTTTACTCATTTCTCACGAGCACCTCTTGCAAGGACAAACAAACTCCTCTTCTCTCCCATCAGCTGAGTCTCTTGCGGCGTTCGCTACCCGTTTCACCTATTCGGGTCCGCCAAAACATCCCCAGCGTCCACCCGCTAATCCCTCTGCCCGTTATCCTTCTCATGCTCCAAATATAAGGCAGCAGCCTTATCAGGCCCATTTTAGGCCGAATTACTTCCAATATGGGCCTTCTCCAAGACCTGGCACTATTCCACCACAGGTCCGACCACCTCCAGCTTCTGGGCCACGCCCTCCTAAGCCCCAATGCCAGATCTGCATAAAGATTGGCCACACTGCAAAGATCTGCTATTATCGTTTTTCTGAGGACCGAGACAGCACCAATTCTGCTCAACCACCTTCTACCTATCATGCCTATCTGACTCAGCCGGCTGAACCTCCTTTTAAAGAAAATCCTGATTTTTCCGAATGGATCTTGGACTCGGGAGCCACCAATCATGTCACTAGGGACATCAACAACCTCTCCTCATTCTATGCTTATGAGGGATCCGATAATCTTCAAATTGGTAATGGTAATGGTCTCCCAATCCTAAACATCGGATTTTCATCATTTACAATCTCTAATCACACAATTCACCTCAATAATATCTTGCATGTCCCCTCTTTCTCCAAAAATTTAATTAGCCTTTCACAACTTCTTATTGATAATCCTCATTTGAATTTACTTCTTTATCTTGCTCCTTCAAGGACCCCCTCATGAGGACTTCTCTCCAAGTGAATTGTGCTAATGGCCTTTTTTCTCATCCCTTTGAAGCATTTTTCTTCTCCACAAGCTTACTTTGGGATTCGTGCTACGGCCGATCAATGGCATGCAAGATTAGGCCATCCTTCTCATTCCACTACATTGCATTTACTTCACTCCAAAAATTTGCCTTGTAGCTCTAATAAATTGTCTCCATGTAATAATTGCTATATGGCGAAATCTCATAAATTGTCATTTCTTCCTTCTACTTCTTCTACAAATTTTCCTTTAGAGATTGTTCATTCCGATGTTTGGGGTCCATCACCTATTACTTCTTTTAACGGATTCCGTTACTATGTGACATTTATTGATGATTTTTCCCGTTTTATTTGGGTATATTTTTTGAAAAATAAAAGCGAGGTGCCTCATGTTTTTTCGTGTTTCAAGGCTCAAATTGAGAATATTTTAGGCACCACCATTAAAGTGTTGCTCACCGATGGTGGCACGGAGTACAAACCCATCCAAAAACAATTTCCTTAAATTGTGCATCAAACATCGTGCCCATACACCCCTCAACAAAATGGTGTGGCGGAACGCAAACACCGTCATCTCATCGAACTCTCACTTGCCGCCATGTCGCATGCCTCCATTCCAAGTGAATATTGGGACGAAGTTTTCTCTAGCATTGCATTCTCATCAATCGATTACCTTCTCATTCTTCTCAAATACCATTTACCACCCTCTTTAAGAAGGACCCCGATTATGCTTCGCTTCGAGTTTTGGGTTGTTTATGCTTCCCTTATACCCGGCCATACAATGACCATAAATTACAACTTCGTGCCCTCCCTTGTGTTTTCATTGGCTACTCCTCGAATCAAAAGGGTTACCGATGTTTACATATCCCCACAAGAATTTTTTTTGTCTCTCGGCATGTCCAGTTTGTTGAAACTCAATTCCCGTTTTCTGATCCGACTTATGCTACAGCTTCATCCCAAGATTTTTCTTTACTGTTGGGTCTCATTCCTCCTATTCCCTCCACTCCTCCTACTGCAGCCCAGTCCGAAACTTCTCTGGCCCAGTTCGAAACTTCTCTGGCCCATACCGAAACTCTCCTTCCAGCCCAAACATAAACCCTCCTTCCAGCCCAGTCTGCCAATATTATTCCCATTATTTCAGACCCTCCACTTCTAGCCCAATCCGATGCACAACAATTCCCTCCAGCTCACTCCCAATCATTCTTGTTCTCCTGTCACACCTGCTGCCTCATCCCCGCCAACTACAAATCTTCCTTCTTCCACTCACGCTGTGCCTTCTACTCTCTCAACTCACCCCATGGTGGCCCGCGCACGTGATCACACCCGAAAGCCTCACACTTATCCAAACCATGTGGCCTTCTCTGTCACTGTTGAAACCGAACCAACTACTTTCTCCCAAGCTAAAAATCATTCCTGTTGGCAGCAAACCATGCAAACTGAAATCGATGCCCTTCTCAAAAATCAAACCTGGAAACTCGTGCCTCCTCCATCTAATCAAAAGGTAATTGGTTGTAAATGGGTTTACAAGGTCAAACGCAAGGCCGACGGTTCAATTGAGCGTTACAAGGCCCGGTTAGTTGCTAAAGGTTTTCACCAAGCCGAAGGGGTTGATTACTTCGAGACTTTCAGTCCCGTTGTACGACCTACAACCGTTCGCCTGATCCTCTCCATTACCATTACCTCCAATTGGTCAATTCGGCAATTAGATGTCCAAAATGCATTTTTGCATGGCGATCTCACCGAACAAGTTTACATGGCTCAACCTCCCAGTTTTGTCGACTCTCACCATCCTCACCATGTTTGCCTTCTTTCCAAAGCCTTATATGACCTCAAGCAATCCTCTCGAGCTTGGTTCGACAAATTGAAAATGGTACTACTCAAATTCGGTTTCAAAGGCTCTCATCATAACCCTTCTCTCTTTATTTCTCATTCTCATGGCCATCTCACGATTATCCTTGTATATGTCGATGATATTATTATCACCGGCAGCAACCATGATTACTTGACATCTTGCATCTCACTCTTGTCAACCGAATTTGCACTAAAGGATTTGGGCAATTTACATTATTTCTTGGGCATTGAAGTTCATCGATCAACCAAAGGCATGCACCTCTCTCAAACCAAATACTTGAAGGATCTTCTTACTCGCACTAAAATGCAACATTCCAAACCAGCCACCTCTCCCATGGCTTCGGATTCTAACTTGTCCATTCATGATAGCCCGAAATTTGATGATCCTCATCTTTTTCGTAGCATAGTTGGTGCCCTACAATATGCTACCTTCACTCAATCCGACCTCGCCTTTGCGGTCAACAAAGTCTCCCAATTCATGCAAGACCCATCTCTTTCTCATTGGGTTGCCGTTAAGCGCATTCTTCGTTATCTTCTTGGCACTCTTTCTCATGGATTATTCATTTCATCCGCCTCTTCTCTCTCTCGTCATGCTTATAGTGACGCCGATTGGGCAAGTTCCATTGATGATAGAAGATCCACTTCGGGATTTTGCATTTTCTTGGGTCACAATCTCATATCATGGAGTGAGAAAAAGCAAGCCACCGTTTCTCGTTCTAGCACGGAGGTGGAATACCGTAGCCTTGCTATTACTTGTACCGAATTGCTTTGGCTTCGTTACCTTCTTCACGAGTTGCACTTCCCTCCAACCGAATCTTCCACCTTATGGTGTGACAACATCGGTGCCACTTTTCTTGCCTCTAACCCTATGTTCCATGCTCGCACCAAACACGTCGAAATAGACTATCATTTCGTACGTGAGCGCATAGCATCCAAGGAGTTATCGGTCCGTTTTATTTGCTCCGCGGATCAGCTCGCCGACATCATGACCAAACCTTTGCCTTCTCCTCGCTTCTCTGCCCTTCGATGCAAGCTCACAGTGATCCCTTCACTTCCGCTTGAGGGGGGGATATTAGATGATACATCATAACTGAATTCTGTTACAGGATTAGTTAGTATTGTTAGAACCATAGTTAGTTATTAAACATGCTGTTACAACTATGGTTAGAGAATGTAATTAGGAATTCCGAATGTTATATATACCATGTAATATCACCCTGTACAATTACACAGAAAGAAATATGAAATAAAGATTCTCAAGTACATTTCTTCTCCCTCTCTCTATATTCTGTTATTTCTCTTAGATTCATATATGTACTTGTGCACGCTTTTATAATCATATGTTTCAGCCTACGGGCCGAGGAAGCACTAAAAAAATAAAATATAATAATCATATTTCTTTTGAGAGGATGGTTCAAATGCACTCAAATTTCTATGCTCCCAATGCATCCAAAAAAAAAAAATATATATCTCCATTTTTAAAGTCCGAACAGTCGATCCGAGCTGCTCAACATAATCTTCATAATCAAATATGCTTGGAGACCAAATTTTATATTTTTTAGAATTTATTTACTATTTTTTTGGATAGATACAAAATCACTATTTTAAGAAGATTCTGGACCATTCGATAAAGTGATTTTGTATCTATCTAAAAAAATAGTAAATAAATTCTAAAAAATTATAAAATTTGGTCTCCAAGCATATTTTATTATGAAGATTATGTTGAGTAGCTCGAATCGACTATTCGGACTTTAAAAATAGAGATAAAAAATGTGAATGTATTGGAAGCACAAAAATATGAGTGCATTTGAACCCTCATCCGATTATGTACTACTTCATGCCTCCTCTGTTATTTGTTCCGATTATGTACTACTTCATGCCTCCTCTGTTATTTGTTTTTCTCTTTCGCAAAGGTCAGTACGTACAGCCACAGCCAGGGAGGGAGTACAACAGTTGTTTGGACTTGACGACCTAGGTGGGTAGGTAATGCATTTCTTCATTTCGCTCCAGTTATATAATACTGGACACATCCCTACCTTTCTGTGGTGCCTAGGGATGTTCATTGGATCTGAAAAAGCTAGTTGCTGCTTTTCTCTCAGAAAAGCAGTAGAGTCGGACCCACATTTGGTACTGCTGCTCCGACCAAAGAAGTGTTCGGTTGAGTTGCTGGCCTAAGCAACATGTATCTATAACTATCGTCAGGAATACATGTAATTAAATACTCCTTTATGAACTCGGATATTAAACTATTTGGTCGAATATTTAATATTAGCCACACGGCCCGATATTTTTATTAATAACCTCAGAAAAAAAAAATCAAATATAATTCCGATTTGAACTTATTTTCAAATTTAACCTAACCGCCCCATCCGCCCCTTCATGGGGCGGTTCACCCTACCCACCAAACCGCCCCTCCATGTGGCGATCCACCCGCCCAAGCAAACCGCCCTCCATGGGGCGGTCCACTATAAACTTTATAAAATCCCGAATTCTGGCTCTCCTTCTCCCTCACATTCACATTCACTCTCGCCCCTGCCTCTCGCTCTTTACTGTGCTCCGCAGGTTATTATTATTTTTATATATTTTTATTTATTATTTTATTACTGTTTATTACTATTTATTACTGTTTATTACTGTGTATTACTGTTCATTATTACTGTGTATTACTGTTTAGTATTGTTAACCACTGTTTACCACTCTTTGTTATTACTGTTTGTTAGTACTGTTCATTATTACTGTTCATTAATTATTATTACTTTTTTGTAATTAATTTTTTTAGTTTGATATATTTTTTATTGTTGTTGTTTACTAATAATTTAATTGTGTATTATTATTTTGTAACTAAAAAAAGTTGTTTATTAATGTAGCTATCAAAATGTTGGTTACATTGTATGTGGGCGGGAAGTTCGTGGTGGGTGTGGAGGGAGTACATTACACGAAAACAACCCACGGCTTTGAAGTTAATGAAAACACCTCATTTCTGTAACTTAAGCAAAAGGTATTCGAAAGGATTGATGTAACCCCCAACCGGTATAACATAGATTTAGTTACTCGGGTTGACATAGGGAGGGATAGACCTTACTATGTAAAGTATCCAATAACAGATGAGGATGGTTGGAGATGTGTTTACAATATGTTTCAATTTACGGGTACCCCGATAATGGAGTTATATTCTAGAAAGGTTCTGCGTCGGTCCAGGGTTGGACCTTCTATGGACAATACAGGTTATGATAGCCCGGTGTAGCAGCACTCAGGTTTTGACCACTCGGGTTTTGACTACTCGGGTTATGACAACTCGGGTAACCAAAACTTGGGTTATGTATCACCATCTGAACCGTACGCACCACCCGTTCATACTGATTACACCGCTGATTATACCACTGATTATACCACCGACCTACCACCACCATCTCCTATTCAACTCGTAATCGAAGCCAGATTTCCTTCTGTACCACCGTTTGTACCTATACTGGTACTTGTTATTGTTCCCCGGAGAGATGCTATATTGGAGGCTGAAGGGGTTGATGCCATACCGGAACATGAAATGAACTCAGGTGATAGTTGGGACGGGGATTGAGATTCAGATAACTTATCAGACGGTTATGGAGATTATTCACCCAGGCAGGACAGATTTCCGATTAGAGGTCGGACAGACAGACATCCGGTAGCCACATTCAACGATACCACTACTTTTGAAGAAGCAGACATAAGCTATTTTGGGAAGCGTGTTATTTACAATTCAGAGCTTGCTCCGGATCAGGTTTATACCACCCTAGATGAACTTGTAAAGAAAATATATGAAGTTCACATTAGCGGCAACTGGGAGTGCAGAATACAAAAAAGAAAGTGTTACACCAAAAGGTAATGCACAAAGTTTCAGTACAGTAAACTGTACTTTTTAACCTTCAATACACTTTCTGTTCAGACTGCAAGTATACAATCCTATCGAGTAGTATATATTCGGGTATCGATCACAGGGACGGTTCAAGTCTTAATTAGAATTCTACCTAAATTAAATAAAGACTAGAAGTTCGAAAAGGTTGGTTTGGTGTTTATGGTTCCTAACAGTTCAATGACAGTAATTAAATGCAATAAAATAAATCAACTTGGTTTAAATCAATAATAAAAAGGCGCTTCCAGGATTATGACTTCATCTCAGTTTTGCCTCGAGGTACACGGTCCGTGTAGTATCCTACACAGGCCGTATCCAATGTACACGGGCCGGGTACTGTCGTACATGGTCCGTGTGGCCCTCGAGTGAATGCAACAGTTATTGTTTCTTTGTGTTGTTCCTTTGTGTAGGGTTCTACTGACCATACCTAATGTTTCTAAACCTCAACTGTCGTTTGTTGGTTCATTAACTTGGTATGAAATTGCAATATGTGCCCACGTCGGGTTCTAGACCTCAACTGTCGTATGTTGGTCTGAATTACCTAGTTGCTTGTTGGTATACTAAAGGTAAACTCATTCCGTCGATATGAGAAAATGTTCACCCGTCGGCTACTGCTTGGTTTCACCTTTCGGATCACTAATCCTACCTCATGTACTTAGTTTGGTTGAGAGATTATAAGTGCCAAAGTACCTTCTAGATGTGATCATGCATCTAGTGGTAAACCAATAAAAATCAAACAACTTAGACTAAGCAATTAAAATCAAACACAATTAAGCACACACAAATTTCAACACAAAAATCCAATAACTAACATGCAAAACAAAACATTCGACTACATCATAACCCTATTAACTAAAGAATCTACTCTAACATGATTAAAAAACAAATAAAACAAATAAAGATAAAGGTTCATAGAAAAACTCGAAGAACAATGAAGATTCATCGCAAAACTCTCGTTTTCCTCCTCTCTTCTTCGCCTCCTCGCTTAGCCGTCTTCTCCTAACCCTAAGTTGCTTCTCTGCTTCAGAATGAAATCTCTGGTGCAAGAAATCCCGCTTATAAGCTTTTCTGGCCGAGTTTCCTTCAATTGGCCTTATTTTCAAATTTTGTATCTGTTTCCAGAAATGCTTGACAAGGCCCGTGTGAAATGCTGCACGGAATGTGTACCTGTGTTTCTAGCTCAGATTGTAGATCTTCTCACAGGCTTTCCGAAAAGTGATCATACACTCAAAATGGAGTTACGAGTCAAAATCTATAACTGTTTTAATTTCAGGTGCTGAAATTTCAGCATCATATACAGGTCGTGTGGATGGTGTCCTAGTCGTGTCTGTGGTCGGGTAGAGGGTTGTACAGTCCGCATAAGAAGGTACACGGACCGTGTATAAACCTTCGAATTCCAGATTCTTCCTCGGTTTCGCCCGTTTTCTGCAAAGTAAGAACAAATGCGCAGCAGTACCATATTCTATAGATATTCAATGAAATAAACACGATTTGACAGTTTTAGGCATAGGTTTTGGTACAAAGTTTGGTCGGAATATAGATAAGAAAGCGAGATATCAGAAAGTCAAAAAGGTTAGTTGTTGTTTGCAAAGACTCACTGCGATGCGAGTTCTGACTGTATGCAACCCCTGTGGGTAGGGGGCGGCATGGATCATTAAGAAATGTGAACCCCCACATACATGCAAGTCTGCGTCGTCAAGGACAGACCATTCACAACTTACGGCATCACTTATTGCCAATGTAATTGAGCGGGAGGTTAAGGATGACCCGTCGATCAGCCTTAAGAAAGTCGGTAGACATGTGAGACGCACTTACGACCATGTAACTCCAAAATACAACAGGTTGTGGAGAGGGCGTGAACTTGCGATATGCCGATTGTTCGGTAGTTGGAAGGGTTCATACAACTTGCTTGCACCACTGCTCCAGGCCATAACAAGTACAAGTCCCAGCACAAAGTATGAATGTTGGAATGTCACCGATCTTAATGAGCCCGACGCGATGCAATTCAAGGCCATAGCATGGGCGTTTGGTCCGCGCATTCAAGCTGTGACATATATTTGACCAGTTATCAGTATAGATGCCTGCTTCCTGTCTGGCCGTTACGATGGGAGGCTGTTGATAGCATGTGCATATGATGCCGAAAATCAGTTGTTGCCATTGGCATTTGCAATTGTTGAGAAGGAGGATGGTGAAAATTGGAGCTTTTTTTTGAGTTTTTTTTTGCAAAGAGTGGTGGTTGGGGACAGGTTCTTTTGTGTCATATCAGATTAGCACAAAGGAATCAAATATGTTTTTGATCGAACGGAGTTCGGGTGGTCGACAGTGCAGGGCGACTGTGTGCACAGGTTGTGTATGCAACACGTTGCAGACAACCTCCACAAGCATGTCAGATTCGACCAATGGGTTGCATATACATTTAAAATTGGTTGCAGAAGGAAGAAACCAAGAAGGCTGGAGGAGATGTCCAGAGAGTTTGCCAATGTATGTATATATTTTAGATGAAATCTTAGTAAATTATTTACTTATATTTTTTCTAATCTGAAAATTTATTTCTGTGTAGTATTGTCCGAAAGTAAATTTGTACTTATTGAAGGTAGGAAAAAATAATCCGAGAGATCTGCAAGAACCACCCGCATATGAGAAAATATTTCAAGCAAGAGATGGAGGTTGGAGATGGGAAATAATGACCACAAATGGGTCTGAGTCCTTGAATGCTGTTTTCAAACAAAGTCGAATGTTGCCCGTGGCGGCAATTGTGGAGGACACTTTCTACAAGCTAAATGCATGGTTCGTTGACCGCCGTGTTAAATCACAAGAATTACTCGCCACGAACCAGATATTTTCAACAAGGGTGGAGGGCAAATTACGCAAACATAGGGAGAGAGGTTCAGTTATGACCGTTGTCCCGTATGGGGATCGCACCTTGGAATTTGAAGTGCACTCTCCGAATGAGTATGCTCCAACCAGCCGTAGAGCAGATGAGACTATGGAGTTTATTAAAATGCCTTACAAGTATGTTGTCATTATCGGAGATGACAATACTGTAACATGCACATGCCAAGGAATCCAACTAGCTCACCTACCTTGTTCTCATGTTATGGAGGTGTGCCGAGTGAGAAACTTCTGTGAGGATGATTTTGTCGCCGACATGTATCGTACCACTTACCTTGTGAGTACTTGGGGTGCATCATTCCATTCTTATCCCAACCAGCATGCGTGGTCGGCCTATGTTGGGGATAAAATCATCCCCTCCAGAAAGTGGATCAGGTTAAGGAGAATACTTTGTGTATGCACTGAACTTTTTTTTAATATAATTATTTAACTTCTTTTTATATCAGAAAAGGGAGAAGGCCCCACAAGCGTGCTGTAATGACAATGGATGAGATGCAGGGTAGGCGAATGGGAAATCAGGCTTGCCGTTCAACTTGTGACAGGCAGCGAGCAGGTTCATTTCATTTTATGTTTTATAATTTATTTTATATTTTATGATTTCAATAACATTCCATTTTTGGTGAACTGGAAATGCGGATGCCATGAACGAAACCAACGAAAGAGAAAATGCTAGAGTTGTTGCTGAGGCAACATGTAGTAGTAGTAGTCATGCAGAGGCATCCGGTAGCGGTAGTAGTGTCGCACAACGGACTGGAAGCAGTTCCAGAACTTGTCGACTTCTAAATTTGTTCGGTCGTCGTCGTTAAGTTTGTGAACTGATTTAATTCGTAGTTTGTAACTATTTTATATGCTTCATTTTTGTTATTTTCATAACGCAATTAAATATACACAAGTTGACAACATAAAATATAAATAAACAATAACTTGATGTAATAAATACTACAAGGAATACAGTCTACAACATAAATCCTTAATAATTAGTACTACTTCTTACAACGAGCCTTGAAAGTGCATGGAACAAAGTCATCGTCGGAATCTGCTGGATCTGGACCAGTCACACCAGACGGAGTGACAACTTTACAAGCATAAATACAAGGAACGAACTCATCATCCGATGCTGGAGGCTTTGGATCAATATTCTTCTTTTTTGAAAAATAGTCGTAGGGGTTTTCCACAAAATTATCGTCCGAAATTTGATAAAGTGCAGGCCTTATGTACCAGCATCTTGGACATCCTGGACACTTGTACTTTTTTCTCTCATTTTTACCTCGATCACAAGTTGACTCCACCTCAGTTTTTACCTCGATCACTGGACCGTTACGATTGGACGACCTACCTCGATTGCTCTCTTTCTCTTTACCTCGGTTGGTCTCTTTCTCTTTACCTCGATTGTTAGTGTCCATTCTTCTCATCTAAAAACTATGAACAATAATGATACAAAATTAAATAATAAACAGTAATAGAAAAAATAATAAAATAAATAATATAATAATAAAATAAACAATAATAATAAAATAAAAAAATAAAAAAATAAAAAATAATAACCTGCGGAGCACAGTAAAAAGCGAGAGGCAGGGGGCGAGAGTGAGTGTGAATGTGAGAGAGAAGGAGAGCCAGAATTCAGAGTTTATAGGGTTTATAGTGGACCGCCCCATGGGGGGCGGTTTGGTGGGTAGGGTGAACCGCCCCATGAAGGGGCGGTTATGTTAGATTTGAAAATAAGTTCACATCAGAATTATATTTGATATTTTTCTTTTTTCTGGGATTATTAATAAAAATATCGGCCACACGGCCCACACGGTATACTGTGCCCTTTCTTTATGAACTTGAAATTTTTGTCGAAAATAATATATTCCTTATTGTTAATAAATATTTACTGAACTATTGAAAAAAAAGTAATGCAGCTCTATTGTGTATATTAATTATATACATTGTGTCTTTTCTTCAACTAATTAAATATCTCCAAAGGATGTTGTTTGATTTAGTTTGTTGTATTTTACAGGTTTTAGATATTATAATGCTATTTTTTTTAATATCTATAAGATAAGGGCTAATTAAGACTGCAATTTTTTTAACAATATTGTTATAAGATATATTAACTTTTTAATTATTAAAAATATAGATATAAATCATTTAATAAATGGCCCAAATCATCGTCGGGATTGACATCATGTATACATTTTTTTGCTGTTGCCATACAGAAAATGAAGGATCTTGTAAATATTCAAACATATATAATAAATCGAGTATAATAATACTAGAGTTAATTATGTTCATTAGTCATAATTCGTATCTTATTGTAAAAAAAGAACTATAAAAAAATTCAACTCTCTATCTATAAAAAATGTAAGCACAAATTAACTAACGAAACGGCTCGAGGCAGTGCAAGATTTTGGACCTAGGTAACCAATAATTTTTGCAATGAATTAATTTGTAATTTTTATCTCTTGCTCAAAGCAATTCTAAAAATGCGCGTGTTGTTAAATTTTATTGCCGAAAATATAAAAACAAATCTGAACATGACATGTATAAATAAAACCTAGAATACAAAATATTTACATAAAGGGAACCAATCAATGCTATAATTCACATTTAGTTTATAAAATAAAATAAAATAAGGCCAGACAAAAGAACAAACATTTCTAACAAGATATTCATCTTCGTTCTTCAGTCGGACCACAGTTTTTATACACTCTTTTTTTGTAGCAATAATTCTTAATAAGAATTTTCAGATAATCACATTCTTTTATAAACTTATGCATTTTGGATTGTACGTTTACTTATTGTGTCGATGCACGTCAGTCCCTGACTATTATTTAATACACAATTACATCTACTATTTTTCATTATCTCCTAGTTGTATTTTATCTTTTAGTTATATTTAATTACACAACACACTTTACATTTTGGATTGTACTTTTACTTATTTAAGACATAATTGTAACAAATTTCGTACAATTGTGATCGAGTCCAATTATCTTAAAATAGGTTTTGAAAGTTGTCTTTGTTATAAAATAAAGACAAATAATATTAAACAAGATAGAGAACACATAAAAGATGACAATCTCTTTATTCATATATTTCTCATGTGTACAATACAAGATTACAAAGCCTCTATTTATAGGCTACAAATTCTAAATGAAAAGTCATTACAATAATAAATAAAACATTGAATTCTAAATAGTAGTGGAATATGAATTCCAATGGTAGTGGGAGTAGTGGAGAAATGAATATTGGGAGTCATGGACATCCACATTAATAATTTTATTCATAACACTCTCTCTTGGATGTTCATTATATAAGAATATGCCTCATTAAAACCTTGCTAAGAAAAACCCTATGGGATAAAAACCTAGTGAAGGAAAAATAGTACAATATTCATTTTAATATACAACTACAACCTTACCAGGAAAACCCAGTGGAAAAAACCATGGTTAAGGAAAATATAGTGCATATTAACTCCCCCTCATGACAACATCAATTAAGATCTTTAAGTCGACGAACTCCAATATTACAAACTAGCTTTTCGAATATTGCAATGGGGATCGCCTTAGTGAATTAATCTGTTAGATTTTCACTTGAATGAATTTGCTGAACAATAATAACATTATCATCTTGGAGATCATGTGTGAAAAAGAACTTTAATGAAATATATTTTGTTCTATCTCCTTTAATGTATCATTCCTTTAATTGAGTAATACATACAATATTATCTTAATATATGATCGTCAGAATCATTTCTCTAGAAGACAAACCACATGTCTAATGAATGTGTTGAATCACAGATCTTAACCAAACACATTCTCGGCTTGTTTCGTGTATTACTAAAATTTCTCAGAGTTAGCGAAGTATATGTTTAATTGCATTACAATGTCATCGCGTGGGAGAAGAACTACATCTTGCTAGTAAATTTACAACAAATGATATATCAGATCTTATATGTCCAGCCATTTTTTAAGATACATAAATGCTACTATTGCACTAAGATATGGTACTTCATGACCAATTAGTTTTTCAACACTTTCTCAAGGTCTAAAAGATATATATTCACATCTAATGATCTTATAATCATTGGAGTGCTCAATGGATGTGATTTTATCCATATAAAATCGTTTTAGCACTCTTGCAATATAATTTTCTTGATGCATAAAAATGTCATTTTTAAAATGTTCAATTTGCAATCCATGGCAAAATTTTGTTCTCCCAAGATCTTTCATCTCAAATTCTTCCTTTAAATAATTTATCGCTTTTGGAAGCTCTTAAGGGGTGATATCTCGCAAACTTATCTATATTCCGACCCGTATTTTGTACCAAAACCTGTGTTTAGAATTGTCAAATCGTGTTTATTTCATTGAATATCTATAGAATGTGGTACTGCTGCGTATTTGCTCTTACTTTGCAGAAAACGGGTGAAACCGAGGAAGAATATGGAATTTGAAGGTTTATATACGGTCCGTGTACCTTCTTATGCGGACCGTACAACCCTCTGCCCGATCACAGACACGACCAGGACACCAATCTCAGCACCCGAAATTAAAATGGTCATAGATTTTGACTCGTAACTCCGTTTTGAGTGTATAACCACTTTTCAGAAAGCTTGCGAGAAAATCTACAATCTGAGCTAGAGACACAGGTACACGGTCCGTGTAGAATTTCACACAGGCCGTGTCAAGCATTTCTGGAAACAGATTCAGAATTTGGAAACAAGGCTAATTGATGGAAGGTCGGCCAGAAAAGGATATAAGCGGGATTTCTTGCACCAGAGAGACATTCTGGAGCAGAGAGGCAATTGCTAGGGTTTGGACTTGGCGGCTAGCTTGGAGACGAAGTTGAGAAGCGAAAGACGCGAGTTTTCGACGGATCTTCATTGTTCTTCGAGTTTTTCTATGAACTCCTTTATCTTTATTTGTTTTATTTGTTTTTTAATCATGTTAGAGTAGACTTTTAGTTTCTAGGGTTGTGATGTAATCGAATGTTTTGTTTTGCATGTTAGTTATTGGATTCTTTTGTTGAAATTTGTGTTTGCTTGATTGTGTTTGATTTTAATTGCTTAGTCTAAGTTGTTTGATTTTTATTGGTTTACCACTAGATGAATGCGCACATTTAGAAGGTACTTTGGCCCTTATAATCTCTCAACCAAACTAAGTACATGAGGTAGGATTAGTGATCCGGAAGGTGAAACCAAGTAGTAGCCGACAGGTGAACATTTCCTCATATCGACGGAATGAGGTTACCTTTAGTATACCAAACAAGCAACTAGGTAATTCAGACCAACATACGACAGTTGAGGTCTAGAACCCGACGAGGGAACATATTGCAATTCCATACCAAGTTAATGAACCAACAGACGACAGTTGAGGTTTAGAAACATTAGGTCTGGTCAGTAGAACCCTACACAAAGGAACAACACTAAGAAACAATAACTGCTGCATTCACTCGAGGGCCACACGGACCGTGTATGACAGTACTCGGCCCGTGTACACTGGACACGGCCCGTGTAGGACACTACACGGACCGGGTACCTCGAGGCAAAACTGAGATGAAGTCATAACCCTGGAAACGCCTTTTTACATTTGAATTAAACCAAGTTTATTTTCTTTCTTGCATTTATTTACTGTGATCGAATTGTTAGGAATTATAAAAACCCAAAACCAACATTTTCCAACTTCTAGTCTTTATTTAATTTAGGTAGAAATCTAGTTAAGACTTGAACCGTCCCTGTGATCGATACCCGAATTTATACTACTCGATAGGATTGTATACTTGCAGTCTGAACCGAAAAGTGTATTGAAGGTTAAAAAGTGCAGTTTACTGTACTGAAACTTTGTACTATACCTTTTGGTGTAACAAGGGGTTCCAATGATACTTAGATCATTAACATAAACTGCAATTATAACAAAATCATTTCCATATCTTTTCATCAAAATACATGGACAAATTGTATCATTTTTATATCCATGATTCAATAAATATTTACTGATACGGTTATATCACATGCGTCCAAATTGCTTTAATCCATATAAAGACTTATGAATTTAATTGAATAATGTTCTCGAGAACCTAAATTACATGCTTCAGGCATCTTAAATCCTTCAGGGATTTTCATATATATATCATTATCAAGCAAGCCATATAAATAGGCTGTGACAACATCCATTAGACGCAAATCAAGTCTTTCATGTATTGCCAGATTAATTAATTACAGAAAAAAAATATTGCATCCACCACAGGTGAGTATACCTCAAAATTTCAACTTTCTCATTTTGTTTTCACATAAATATCAATTTCTATTATTCGGACTTTATGCCTCCATGTATTGGGGCCACAGGCCCAAAAACTTTTATTATAATTTTTAAAAGATTTTAATTCTATCTCAATTGCGTCTTTCTATTTTGGCCAATCATTTCTTTGGGTCATGATCCTCATTATTCATTATATATAGCACTATATTATATACAAAACTATCATTGACATCAATTTCATCTCGGTTCCATCTTATTCCATTCATGATATAATTTATCGAGATCTCTTCATTTTCATGAATTTCAGATACCTGAGTTTCTGCTGGAACTCCAATATTACTAATAATTTGATTCTTTTCTGGAGTTTTATCTGAAATTATCATATCCTCGACTTGACCATTTTCATTCTTTGCTCCTTTTATTTTTCGAGGATTTTATCCTTGGAACCGATTGATCTTTCACGCTTCATGCGTGTTATAATTTCATTAGTCTGTCCAACATGGACATCAACTTTAATTGGAGCATTAGCAGCTGGTACATGTGATTTGGTCACTTTATTTGAGTCTGTAAATTCATCTGGCAATTTATTAGCTAATATTTGCGAATGAATTATCTTTTGAACATTTAGTTCATGTTATTTAGTACGAGGATCAAAATGAGACAATGATAATTCATACTATATATTTTTTCCAGCTAATTGGTTTCTCCCCCTAAGGTTGAAAATTTTGATTCATCAAAATCACAATCGGCAAAATTAGCTATGAATAAATCTCCCGCCAATTGTTCTAAATAATCTATGGAGATTCAAATCCAACATAAATTTCCAACTTCCTTTGAAATCCCATTTTTATTGCGTTGTGGTGGAGCAATTAGAACATATACTGCATATTAAAAAAAATTATATGGGAAATATTAGTATGTGACCAAAAACCAATTATAATAGGAAATTTTATAATAGCTAGTTGGCATGATGCGAATTAGTGTTGTTGCATGATCATGTCTTCTTTTTATATATGAACATCTACATGATGTTCAACTTAATCCTGGCATTGTCTAGACGTATTTTCTTAATTGGATAATCATAAAATTATGCTCTTAATCAAATCAATTGAGCAAGTTGTGATTGATAATAAACATACATGTGACCATCTTGTTGATGCATCAATTAAAACCAGAAAATATCTAAATGGTCCACATGATGGGTGTATTGGTCCACAAATATCATCATGTATACGTTCTACAAATGTAAGAGATTCATTTTGTATTTTCCCTGGCATGGTCGAATAATCAACTTTCCTTGATAACACGCAGCACATGACAATTCATTAGATTGAAGAATATTATGGTTCTTTAATGAATGTCCACATGAATTCTTTATTATTTTTCGCATCATTATTGATCCGGAATGGCCTAATCGGTCATGCCAAACATTAAACGCATTCTTATCTGTAAACTTCTGGTTTACAATAACATGTGTTTCAATTGCACTAATATATGTGTAATACAAACCGGAGGAAAACATAGACAATTTTTCCAATATGCATTTTTTATCTGAGATTTTGCTAGTTATATAGAGATATTCAACATTTTCTTCATTAGTTGTCTCAACATGGTATCAATTTCGGCAGATATCCTTAAAACTTAATAAATTTCTTTGAGACATAGAAGAATATAATGCATCATCAATATAAAGTTGAGTTCCTCCATGTAACAACAATGTTGCTATTCCGGAGCCTTCTATTAAATTTGTAGTACTCGAAATAGTACTACCATTTACTTCTTACGTTACTAAATAAATACAATTATGCATATATTTGATGAAAATTGAGCTAAAAAAAAAACTGGACAAAAATCTTTAAATAATTACCAATTAAAGCTTGTCGTGATCAACTCTCAGCAGCTTATAACAATAATTTGGCCTTGACTTAACATAATCAATTTTATTTATTTATTTGGCCAATACATAAATTGCTACTTACCTAACAGCATATTAACAATTAAAACTTTTATCAAATTTTATGATCAAGTAAATCAAAGATAAAAATAAGTCTTTATAAAAAAATCCCCAAACCACAACACAATTATAGAGTCTAGGTCAACAGATTTGAACAGATACCATGTTTGCCAATCCGGTCAAAATAAAGCTATTTTATCCTTCAAAAGTACTAAATATTTTTTATTTCAAAGTTATAAATATTTGAGAAAGAGAAATAAATGCACAATAAATAATTTATTGCACTGACAAAACAATATATATTTATTTTGTTAATTTATTTATTTTAAATATTATCATTCCTAATTAAGTTATTAATTTTTATTTTTTTCGCTAATGAAATGAACATCATTTAAATGAGTAACATCAATTTCTTCTAAGATCGAGACCACATTCACAAATAAAATTTGTCTCGATCTTTTGCTCCTTATTTTATAGTGATACTTAATATAGATCAACAATATGTTTTGACATACGACAGGTACGTCAGCGTACGACAGGTACGTGACCAATGAGCTTTACTACCATAATGATAGCATGAATTATCTTGTTCGCTATTCTGTTACTTTTCTCATTCTGTTTTTTCATTATTTTTTCTCTTCTGGTGATAATTCTTTTTGTTCATTACTTTTCCATTTCTGATGGAATGATGCGTCTTTTTTTCATTACCACATTAATATTTAAGAGTTTGTCTATCAAATTATTTTTCACTTTTGGTGGAATTATTATTTTGTTCAACCATAAAAAGACAAGAAATATACTCAAAATGTTTCAAGAAATCATCTTCAAGAAAATTAAATTATTGAAAACATAGTAAGAACATAATTTAAATTTGCGCTTCATATAAATTTCCTTGGAATTTTCTTCAGGAAAATTTCTTAAAATCTTCTTGAACAAATTATATTTCTTGAAATCTTCTTTAGGAATATTATTAATGAAAAATAAAATTAACATGAACATCATATAATTTTTTTTGAAATCTTCTTCAAGAAGAATTTTCTAATATCTTTTGAAATCTTCTTCAGGAAGACCTTAATATTTGTTGAAATCTTCTTCTGAAAGATTGAATTATTGAGAGGAAAAAAAAGTAATATGAACATGTTAAAACTTAATATTATGAGAGAATATTTGTTTTTTTTTCTCCCTCTCAATACTATAGCTTCGGGCCATCAGTTAATATAATAATAATAAATATTAATTGAATTAGCTTCGAGCCAACACTATGACATCCGTTAATGCCAATACCATGACATTCTTTATTAAAAAATTTAAAATTGAATTCCATATTAACCATTACTAATCAGATGTGAATTGCTTTGAGCCAAATTTTTTGTTTTTCAATTCTCATTTAATAATATCATTGAGAAAATTGCTCAAAATGGCTTCGGGCCAATTGATAAAATTGAGAACTTATTATTAACATATGACTATAGGTCATTATATAAAGTTAAGAATTTATAATTAACAGATAGCTTCTGGCTATTTGATAAAGTTGAGAATTTATCTCAAATTAAAATCAGTCAGTTCATTTATAATTTAAAAGATTGGTCTTCGGGCCATTTGAAATTTATATTTAACATAATAGAATTATAACATAATATAAAACAATAGATTGGTCTTCAGGCCATTTAATAAAAACTTGTAGCACATCATAATATAAAAAAAAATTGATTATTGATTTCTCAAGTACATATGAATAAATCATCTTTTTTATTTTGCAATTACTAATTAGAATTATCATTTAAATAAATGATATTAAAATAAAGAAATATCAAAATTACCTTGAATCTTCAACTAGTAGAACTCTCGTGCTGATAACGTATTATAAAATAAAGACAAAGAATAATAAACAAGATAGAGAACATATAAAAGATGACAATCTCTTTATTCATATATTTCTCATGTGTACAATACAAGATTACAAAGCCTCTATTTATAGGCTACAAATTGTAAATGAAAAATCATTACAATAATAAATAAGACATTGAATTCTAAATAGTAGTGGAATATGAATTCCAATGGTAGTGAGAGTAGTGGAGAAATGAATATTGAGAGTCATGGACATCTACATCAATAATTTTATTCATAACAGTCTTAATCTTACAAACTCAATTTTAAAACTTTTTAAAATACACACTAAATTGTTATCAGAAGTAGAACCACAAGATTGGTGCAGTGGTACGGGCTCTCGTCTTTCTTTCAAGATGGCGCATGTTCAATTCTCGAGAATAACATCAAAAAGATGTTGGAGTGTATCCTTTAATAAAAAAAAATATTATCAGGAGCGAAAGCATGAAATTGAAATAGAGAGGTTGGATGGGTGTAATTTCATTTTATGAAGGAAGATAATAGTGATATTTTTTTTGTAAAAATTAAAATTTTAAAGATTAAAAGTGTAAATTTTCTATTGTTAAAGAAACTTAGCTCCCTTTCTCGACAATCCAATCAATAGAATGTTCTTACAATTACGTCTACTAGTTGTCTTTCATCATCTTCAAGTTGTATTTCATCTTTTTCTAGTTGTATTTCACCTTCTTCTAGTAGTCTTTTATCTTATACTAGTTTATTTTCATCTTCTTCTGGTTGTCTTCCATCTTCTTTTGATTCAATTTAATTTTTTTTTCTAGTTGTCTTTTATCTTATACTTGTTGTTTTTCATATTCTACTAGTTGTTTTTCATCTTCTTCTGTTTGTATTTCAATATTTTTATAGTTGTCTTTTATCTTCTACTAATTTTTCTTAATCGTCTTCTAGTTGTCTTTCACCATCTACTAGTTGTTTTATATCTTATTCAAGTTTTCTTTCATCTTGTACTAGTTGTCTTTCATCATCTACTAGTTGTTTTTCATCTTCTTCAATTTTTTTTCATCTTGTACTAGTTGTCTTTCATGTTTTACTAGTCGTCTTTTATGTTTTACTTGTTGTCTTTCATCTTCTACTGATTGTATTTCATATTCTTCGATTATTTTTTCATCTTGTACTGGTTGTCTTTGATGTTCTACTAGTTGTCTTTCATTGATTTTCTATTAATTGTTTTTAATCTTCTACATGTTGTCTTTCATGTTCTACTAATTGTCTTTCATATTATATTGGTTGTCTTTCATCTACAAATGTTTGTATTTCATCTTCTTCTGTTTGTATTTCATTTTTTTTTTCTAGTTGTCTTTCATCTTATATTGGTTGTCTTTCATGTGCTACTATTTGTCTTCCAACTTCTTCTAGTTGTCTTTCATCGTCTGATTGTCTTTCATGTTCTAGTAGTTGTCTTTCATCTTCTTCTAGTTGGGTTTCATCTTCTATTGGTTTTTAATCACGCTCAAACATATAGGGAAACCACTATCTTTTTATTCGAAAAATGGCAAAAAATGACTGTTAAGTATGTTATACCTGACATCACCTAGAGAGGGGGGAGGGGGTGAATAGGGGAATGTTTAAAATTTAAAACCTACAACTTGTAACTATCGGTGGGATAGACAAGTTTAAAAGTCGTTTTTGTGTTTAAGTAATCTATCTACTTTAAGATCTTGGCGGAATCAAGAACTTATAAATTAAATAAATAATAATAATAAGTGCAATAAAGTAAATAAATAGAGTTAAAGAAATTGACACACGAGTTATTAACGGAGTTAGGCCACTATAGGACCTACGTCTTCGGGGCAACTCATCCTAACCGGCGCGCCTTTCTATTTACCCAGTGAAGAAATTAATACAAGTTGTGACCGGCGAGACAACACTCCTACGGTCCATACAAACAGACAGATGAGCACAACAGCTCAAAGAAAGAAAGGTAAGCACAACAGCTCAAAGTAGGCAAGCAACAAATGCTCTAAGTCCAGATAATCCCTGGCTTCACTCTAATCTCACACTGATCAATTTAGGTGAAGTATATTTGAGGTTGCTGGAAAGATAATTGAAGTTTAGGCACAATCAACAATGGACTAGGCTAAACCTTTCAAAATGATTTTAAATTGTAAGGTTTGTGAGGATTTTCTCTATTTATCTTACACAGACGCCAGAGCCCACTATTTATAGTGGAATTCAAAGAACGGGTCTATGCAGATCATAAGATCTACAACATAATGGTTTATCCTATTTTGCTTGTGCCTAGTTTTCAGTATTGACCAGGTCTGGTTATTTGAATTTTGAATTTGGACTTCCAGCTATGCAACGGTTAAACTTGGGTGGTCTCAACCTTATATCTACTTTACCATACTTTTGGATATAAATAAAAATAATGAAACAAAATGGTAAAGTGTGATCTTCATAATCTTGATGATCTCGATCTCTATGATCTTTCGTAATCTTCACGATTCAGCATCTTATCAATATTCGATATTTCAAATGGCTCGTGTGAATCTTCAATCATATCATTTGCATCAAATCATTCCTTGTAGCTCGAGGAGATCATGTAACAGATTATCTTGTGCAGCTTGTCACGTCGACTTGTCATGATATGCACCTTTGACCTTCGGACACAACTTATCGCGCCAACTTGTCATGATATGTATTGTTGACTTGCTTTGACCTTCGGACGTAACAACTAATTCCGCATACATCTCAAATAGAGAAACTATAAAATTCAATGTTTATATGTCTTGCAAATTAGTCAAACATCACAGAAGATTGCTTACAACAACAATCTCCCCCTTTTGACGATTTGCAAAACATATAACAATAGTAAGTTGATGAAGCCAAAACATATAGCGAAAATCATATCTTTTAGATCTTTTTGGCAGATTTTTTAGAAAGTTACGTATTTAGGCAAACAAACAGAGCCAAAATGTCATATTTAGGCGATTTCCGAAGATAGCATCAAAACAGGGCATCACATGGAGCATATAACACCTCACATGAAGTGCATAACATGTGAAATGGCAAAAAATACATAATATCTGTTAAGTTAGGAAGTCGTGCGGCCTCCCTCTATGCCGCATGCGGCATACTCTGATGCCACAAGATCCGTGGACTCAATCAGTGGACTGTTTCTTTGGGATCAGATCATCCACCATTGATGCTATTTTGGGCAAAATTCATCTGGAAGGATGCGATTGCTTCGGAACCAAGCTTTCATAGCTATTTTTGGCTTCATCTATCCAAACTTGAAGTGCACTCTAAGTTTCCACCACCTCCACTACTTCCACTACTCCACATATCATATTAGGAATGCTATAAATACCTTTCTTGTAATAGGATTCAGTGTGCATGTTTAATTGTGTTAAGTCCATAGAATTGAGATTAGCAATTCTCATTGCTAGGTTAGGTTCGAGAGTACTTAGAGAGAGAAGGGTAGCCATCAGAAGCCAAAAGGCGTCATCTAAGGAAGTAGAGGTTCATCCATCAATTGGGTAGTAATTTATGTTATCTTTATTTTATTCCTTTTATTTTGCCATGGCCATGAGAAGCTAAATTTCTCATCTCTAGGGTGAGGGTTGTACTCGATTCTTAATTATGTTTTAGTATATGTTTATGTTTTGTTTATGTTGATTTGAGTTTTCTTTATTATTTAAATTCTTTTTTATTAAGTCCTTGCATACATAGTTCTGTCTACTATATGCCAATGACCCTCCACATACCAATAGGTGTTTAGTCATTGCATCCCGGTGTGAGTGGGATAATGCATGTAAGTACTATAGACACTTCGGCTAACGAGACTTGGCAGCAGTTCAAAGACTAGGGTTAGAACCCAGTGGGCTCCCTTGGCAGGATAGCGTAAATTGTACATTTAGATTATATTAGGAAACACTTAGATTAGGTAGGGTCTTTGGGATATTTCAACTACGGGGTAGTATAGGAAAATAATATAATTACGTACCTAAAATACTTTAGTTTTGGTAGTCCAAAAGCTGATAGCAAGATCAGAAAACCTTTCAAATCTTATAGGCAAAAACCTAGCAAGACCTGCAGGTAGTGACAGTGCCGCATGCAACGTAAAGAGACGTCAAAATTTATATTTTGCATAATTAAGAAGGAGAGAACCTGAACTCTAGAGGCCCTCTATTACTATTTAATTCTAACCTTAGCACAATTAGTGCCACATCATCAAACTTTTAAAACCCCCCCGAGAACCTAGACTAGTGAAAAATGTTTAAAATCTAATACACTATCCCTGTGGATCGACACCCCAATAATACTACACGGTAGGATCATGCGCTTGCGATCTGAACGTAAGTAGAAATTAGAGTTTATAAATCTTTAAAAGTAGTAGTACCATTTTGTCCATCACAAGTGCATAGTTTTAATTCCCGTGGATATAATAATATTTTTTTTATTTTCTCGTGTTTCATTGTGTTTTGTTTTCTTTGTTTATTCAATGAATTTAGTATCAATGCACCTTGCGTCTTCTCCTCTTTTTTGGAAATCGAGCAAAAAGGAGGGAATAACACAAGATGGGGTACTCCCCCTCAACATATGCAGCCCCCTTAATTTAATAATATTTGTAAATTAAGGCATAAAAATAAATAATTTACTCTAAAATTTTATAGTTTTAAATTATGCAAAGAGCAAAATTTCATAAGGATTTAACAATTTAAGTGCTAACTCTATGCATGAATTTTAGAATGATACAATTAGTCATGAACAACAACAATTTAGATTTTCACTTTTAAGGATTTTCATGTTAATTGCATTTTGATGGCAATGTGATCATATAGTATATAAAATTCGGTAATATATATTGCCATAATTTGGTGAAATACTTGATTATTTTTAATCTGCAATTTTAATCTACAATTTTACGTGATCAAGTATATACCTAAAAAAATATCTAAGATTTCGACAATCTCGGATTGAGTTTATTTTCTAGAACAATCAAATAATTTTAAAGTTTTATAAAATGGGTTCTAGATTGTCACATTTAATACTGATTTTTTTATTAATACCCTCGGAAAAAAAGAAAAATAACAAATATGTTCTTGATTTATTTTCTTTTAAAAAATTCCCTAACCGCCTCATAAGGGGGCCGTCCAATTCCCCCAGCTAACCGCCCCCTTGCTGGGCGGTCCATTGCTCCAATCTAACCGCCCAGGGTGGGGCGATCCAGTTAAATTTTTTTAAAATTAACCCCAGCGCCCCCACCTCTAACCTAACCGCCCCCACCTCTGTTCCCTACCCGACTCGACCCAAACCCCAGTAACTACCCTGCCACCAGCAACCCCCCCGCCGGCCCCGCCCTCCCCTCTACCCGCCATCCTCTCCCCTCCCCTACTTTCGGTCACCCTCCACCACCACTACCACCCTCGGCCCCCCTCCCCACCACTGCCCAGCCACTCCCCCCAACCACCACCACTCTTTCTTTCTCGGCCACCCTCTCTCTCTCAGCCACCCCTATTTCTCTCTCTCAGTCGCAATCCGATTTGACTCGGGTAAGTCTCTACGCAACTTATGTAGGGTTTTGACGGTTCAAACCCATTGATTAAGTCTGTTGGGGTTTTGACTGTTCAAACCCATTTGTTTGCTTAAGATGCGGAAAGACCGTAAAACAAAATTTTTACTTCTAACTCAAGCCAAAAGGATTGAAGTGGTATGTCGGATAATCTACCGAGAGTTACACACCTGTTCAATCCTTTTCTTAGATTAAAACCTGTAAATAAAACTTTACTTATTCAGATCATAGATTAAGTAGTATGTCGGATAATAACCGAGAGTTACATACCAGATTAATCCTGTATAGACCCAAAGTAGTAAAACCGTATTTACTTGTATTTTAATCAGTTTATAGATCTACTCCTTTTGATTGATTTCTAAAACTTTAATCTATTTACCAATTAAATAGATTAATATAACATGTTTATACCTTGTTTCCAAATCTCAGTTGGAAAGCAGACCGAGCGTGAAGAGCTACACCTGGGAATGATTCGCCTCGGAGTATCAGACGTCTGATACCTCTATCGGTTATCCACCAGGACTAACCGGAGAGCGGTTTATTTCTTATTGCCAGAAATACCGTAAACCGCGGAATTATGCAAAAACACTATTCACCGCGAAATTCGTCATAACTGATTTACGTCAAACGCAAAAACAGATTTACGAACTTTCACGGGAACACTATTCACCGCAAACACTATTTGGGAGAGAAATTAGATTATCGATCCGATCAGACAGATTCGATATCTCAGAAATTTTGTATCTTTCTCTCTACCCCTACCCCTCTATTTATAGGCAAATTGAGGAGGTTCGTCAATGACCAAAATACCCTCGGTTTTTGTGGTATTTACAAAATTGCCATTTGGCCAAAATCAATTTGATTTTGACTTCTTCATAATGGTTTGATTATTTTAATGGATTCTAAACCCATTAACCCAAACCCATTATGTATAGTAAATATCCAAATCAAATATATAATTGTCATATACAATTATATTCCTCTGCGGTTTTCGTACGGTAATTTTTATACAACGTGTCAAACACATTTATAAACTAACCAGTGTTTTTGTTCGTCATTTTAAATGACGTATAATTAATTATATCAAGTATAATTAATTATAACCATCTTAATATTAATTATAATCAATTTATAATTAGTCAGTAAGATTCTCCAATTAACTCCTATACGGTGTGACCCGATAGGATCTGTGTTATGTTGGTAAATAGAATTAAAACTGTTTTAACTTCTATAATCATGAGAGGCATCTGGCATAACGCATCATGACCATCCAATTACACAGATGATGCTGTAGTGTACAATATCACGATCCAGTAAACTATTTTACTCGTGTTAATTCTTTTGTCTCATAGTTATCAGATCAGTTTCAAGGTAGGCGTGTGTCATCCTTGCAAACTTAATCTTTTCTTGATCTTGAGCAGATTATCAAATATAATTACTCTTGTAATTATACCGCTAGCAGATAATCTTACTCTACCAAGGGGCCCATTGATACTATAACTCGTATTGAGATACGAGGGACAATAGTACTTTCGGTAAACCATCACTACCTCAGCTAAGCTATGTATACCGAAGAGCTACCATTATAACTGCATTTTACCGACAGCGTTAGGTAACAGTCACACATATACATTTCTTAGTAGGAAAGATGAATACCTCATACTTTAGAACTTAACACTGAATGAAAACATTAATGACACGAACACAATTCCATTTAATGTTTCATTCGGGGTCTGTCAAATACCATGTTCCTGGAACATGTATCTATGTGATTAAAATGGCATCTCTTGTCAAATGGTTTGTAAAACATAACCATCTTTTAATCCACATACTAACCTTGTAACGGTAAATTAGTGTTCCTGCTAATTACCTTGGTTAGAGACTTTTAAGAATATATATCATCTATATTATGAAGTTTCACAATTTCATTTATTGACTCTAGTCAGATAAACGAATGATTCATAAATACAATAATACTCAATGTAACAAAATGATATATTAATAAACATTCAATTCATGAACAAAGCTTTATGATAAATTATCGTATTATTAACTTCTAGATTATTACAAACTAACAACTTATTCATTTATTTTTTGTAGGAATGGAATTTTTAACCGTGTGTGGGTTGTTGATTTTCCTGGCGCGATTGTGTTGATCAAAATTAGGGTTTAGGATTTAGGGTTTAGTTTAGAAATTGAATTGTGAATTACCGTGTGCGGGTTGTTGATTTTCCGACGTGATTGAGTTGATTAAAATTATGGTTCTGGGTTTACTGTTTAGAGTTTAGTTTAGCAATTGAATTGTTAATTACCGTGTGAGGGTTGTTGATTTTCCCGACGCGATCGAGTTTATTAAAATTAGGCTTTAGGATTTATGGTTTACGCACTATGGTTTAGCGTTATAAATTAGGGTTTAGGGTCCAGAATTAGTGTTATACTATTTTGGTAAAAAATTATGAAATTTACATCATTTGAAAATTATGCAGTGCATATACTATGGAGAGAGGGGATAGTTCATCTAGTGCAGAGGCTCCTAGTGCACATACTATGGAGAGGGGGGAGGCATCTGGTGCAGAGGCTCTCGGTGCAGAGAACCCCACTCATGCAGCTGACACATTTAGTCCTCTTTTGTGAATTCCACATGTTAAGCATCGGGTCGCGCTCGCATCTATGGAGGTACGTTGGTTTTTTATATTTAGTTCAAATAACAGTTTTTGAATATGGCATATAGTAAGTCGCTTAGATTGAAATCATTGTTAAATGCAGGACGAGACGATGTTGATAGTGAGACATCGCACCCCTGAGATACTGTACGTCGCTCATCCTATGATAGAGCAGTGTATTATGAATCTCGGGTTGTATCAGCTGGCTACCATGTCTCAGAGTAAGATCGACCAGGCTCTCATGAGCGGGCTAGCGGAGAGATGGCGACCGGAGACTCATTCGTTTCAACTTCCTTTTGGGAAGATGTGAGCGCTTTATGGGGTTTACGGATCGATGGCGAGCCCATAGGCGGTGTCTCTGACAGTCCACTTTATGTGGGGATGATACAGGAGCTTTTGGGGGTTATGGATCCAAAGGCACTGCAGAAAAAGAAAAAGAGGAAGGAGGATGAGGAGTTCTGATATTCTTGAAATTAAAATATGTTATGAACTCAACAGAGAAAACCATTATTTATCTTAACTATTTTATATTTTTAGGTACGTGAGGGCCTTTGTGATGGATCTCTGTGGCAGCGTCATGTTCGTGGATTCCAGCGGTGACGCGGTCTCGATTATGTTCCTCTCTGCTGAGAGACATTGAGAGTCCATCAAAGTAGAACTGGGCGGAGCTGTGATCGCCGACTTATACCGGAGCTTGTGCCATGCTTGCCTGGTAAGTCTTCACAAATATTTCGAGATTTTTATTTACAAATATTAGAGTTCGATAATCACCAACATTGCACATCATGTCCAAAATATAGGTGAAGAACATGCAGATTGCCGGACCACTTCTTCTACTCTAGCACTGGTCGTGGTTTCATTTACCGGTATGTCGGCCAATTCGTCCGTCTCATGTCCCATTCTTGAGGAGACATGATGCCGAGAGGTGTCCCGCATACGGTGCCATATGGGGTAGTCATCACATGTACGAGAACATGGGCAAGGGGAGAACTGTGAGGATTTCCTATGTCCGGAGTCAGCTCCAGATGCTTCCTGAGACTAATGTCGACTGATTCCCTACCGTGAGTTCTACTAAAGGAACACACTTTGTCGGCTGTCGTTGGAGCAGAGAGATTTCTAGTTTTATCGAGGCCCATGCGTATGTTACAGGATTGTTGAGTTCACGTATTCAGATTGCGTGACTCGATAGTTTGGTTTAGATGCATTTGTCCCAGACTACTCAGAGCTGGACGAGCATGAGACCACCAAGCTGCACAAGTAAGCTAAAATTACTTAATCGCTTGTACATTTTGTTACTTGTTCAGTCCTACACGTTATTAACATTCTTTTTTAATTTAAATGTACTGCAGGATTAAACACAATAAGCCCAGAGTCGACTGAAGCATGCGTCTCGCGGATCATTACCTCCGAGCACGGTCTCTGCACTATCACTTATGGACTCTTCCTACGGTGGATGATGTCACACTGGGCGCAGGGCCTGGGACCTTGAGGTATTTTGTCTGGTATCAGAGGTATGACATGCCATAAGTATACCTCACGGGCCACTGGGGTGAGTCCCTTTGACGGAGGCTTTCTCGTCAAGGGTCAAGAGGTTTTTTTTATTTTTCAGACCGATCCAGGCTCGCCAGGTAAATATAAATGAAATTGACAAATTTAAAACATTAAATGTTTATTTATTTTTTCCTATAATAATAAAAAAAATACTTTGTGCAGATTCTTACCTGTATTAGAGGAGTGACACACAGCTTAGTGTGCATGGCAAAAGAAGGTTGGCGAGCAGTGGGATGTGCAATGCTCCAGCACAGTGCCTCTTTGGTGGAGGACTTCGGCTTTGACGGGCGCCTCATTGGCATATTGCATGACGGTGGGGAGAACATAAACTGATGCGAGATACAGCCCCCACCACTAGATCTGGATCAGCCCCCAGTCGCTATCTACGCTCATTAGATACCGCCACCTCCTGAAGGTAATTTGATTTTGTCATACACAATTATTTTTTGTTAAAAAAACTATTCTCATTAAGTTATCTTCAATTATACAGTGGATGACTCAGGTTGGGCGTTCCATGAATGGGTGTTGAATAATAATGCGTGGAACGCTTACTACAACGAGTATGGAGTTCCGGTGCAGATTGGCCAGGTAGCAAAAATTTGTTATTTAATCAACTTACTAGTTATTTGTATGTAGCAAAAATAACATTGTTTACATTAAGGATGGAGCTCCCCTACGACAGGCCACCCCGGAGTTCACTATGGCTGACCTTACTAGAGATGATGCTAGGGATGAGGGACCGAGCCTCCACATACCGCGATATCCAGAGGCCAGACAGCACGACGACGATGCCAGTGGGAGTGGGGCACCGCATGCAGATACCTTTGCATTTGCTATATTTGGCACACCACTTCCACCTACGTATCCTTCGACCTGGGAGGCCGACCCATGGGAGATGCGTACACAGCCGGTGATCCCCCCACTGGTGGAGGATCTATGGGCCGAGGCAGATACAGCTGCACAGGAGGAGGAGGTTCACATGAGGCATGTACAGTCGCACAGGGACCGCCATCCACCTCGTAGGTTGGATCTCTTTGGTTGTCGCCCTCGTCCTCGTCATTAGGTTTTTTTGTTTTGTAGTTGATAGATTTCTACTATTGTATATTCAGTTGGACTGTTTCGTCTAATTTTATGGACATTTAGATTACATAGTTTTGATATAATTTTGTGGACTTACCATATTTAGATTACATATTTTTCACTGTTTACCAAATCGACAATCAATACAACAGCCGTATAATTGACATTTATTATAAAAGAATTGACAGTTCTAACATGAAACGACGCATCCAAACTCAACTCACTTTTATTGAAAATTACAATAAAAAAAATAAGCACAAGTATGTCATTTTTATATAAAAATTACAATAGAAAAAATATAACTTAAAAAATATATATTAAAAAAATATATCTTAAAAATATCTTATTAAAAATATATTTCCTTATAAAAATATCACGTTGGGGTATTCCCAGATCGGAGACCCCTCTTCTACCTCGCTCACAGAGGTGAAGGACTCCGCTCCATCTGAGCTGGGGCACGAGTTGGAAGAGGAGATGTCGTTAGACACGGAATCTCCTATGATGGAGTTGGAGGGTGATTAAGAGTTTTTAGTGTTTATTTCCTCACTCGTGATGTTAGAATTGAGAGAGTGGAGGCTATTTTTGGATTCAAAATAAGACGATGTTTTAGAAGAAGGATACTAGAGATGTAGGTATATATAACACTAAAACTCAGTTTATAGTATTTAATAAATGATGTGAGTTTTAAATTTGATAGATTAGAAACGGAGCGTAAGGATGAAATGTATTTGGTCTCTGAGAACATATATCGAGAACAAAAGAAAAGAACATTCAATGCTTAGATGGAATATGAAGAGACGACTTATTTCTCGATAATATATGATTTGACAATTGTTCTCCAGTTTGTCTAATTATCTCCTTCAATTTTTGACGTTTTATTTTAAATTTCATATTATTAATGTACTTTTATAGTTCATTTTGTCGTGACGTTTGACGATAGTTGACCATATTAAAACGATAGTCTTCGTTACACTTTTCTACTAAGTAGTTGCTGCACCTCTAGATTTGACTCTAAGTCTAATACCTAGTCTAGACTCATTTTACGACGTATACCTAACTGAATTACGTTTGTATAATAATATTATATAATTTATTTTAGGTTATCTCACCCTTAGAATTTACCATTTTGAGTGTTTCGGGAGAATAACATTACATTTTTTTAAGTTGTTGTAGATTTGGGAACCCAAATATATTTTGATTTATTGGTTCCCTTCTTAAATCTGCATTCTAAGAAAATATGACCGATTTTATAACAATAGATGTAGAATTTGATTGAGGGTCTTTTATGTTTTTGTTGCAAGATCTCTATTCCATTATTAAGCACGTTGGGTGTCCGATCCGTCAACGGCTACGATTGAAAGATTAATTTTTGAATTTAATTTTAGCTCTTCAATCACATGATTTATCTTCTTTTGATTAAATGCATCTGTTTTATGTATAGATGTTTAAATTTAGCTACAAACATACTCGCCACACATACTCCCACCCGATGCGTTACAATTAAAATTAAACATACTCTAAAATTTAGCGATATAATTCTTCGTTTCCTTATTTTTTTGTTTCCTTATTTCTCCCTCTCCAATTGAAATTTTCTATACAGTAGATCACAATGCAAATCAATTTTTTGTTCACTTCCTTATTTCTATACATCTTAATGTGATGAATGTAGAATATATTTCTAATTTTGTTTTTTTTATGAAAATTTGTCATTTTGTATGAGAATTTATTTTTGTTATCTTATCATATATTTCGTTGCAACGCACGGGCACGATACTAGTATCTAGATATCCACCGTGTATAAATTTTGTTTGATTATTAAGATTTTTTCTAGATATATTTGTGACTCTATTTGAAAAGTTTCTATCTTTGAAATATTTAATACAATTAGGATTTTGGAAGACAGAAATTTTCTTTGCGAATTATTATTATTATTACACTACTACAAAATGGTAATTCTACACTGCACATTGTACACGGTTTTTTCCTATTTTATATAAAAACCGTGTACCAAATATGATTTTTTGAAAGCCCAAAAAATCTGTGGGAATTATAC
Organism: Carex kokanica; assembly: GCA_025461125.1. Lineage (NCBI taxonomy): Eukaryota > Viridiplantae > Streptophyta > Magnoliopsida > Poales > Cyperaceae > Carex > Carex kokanica. The sequence continues at coordinate 85,226 of JAJGRX010000401.1, read as the reverse complement.
ACGGACATTTAGTTAAGAATCAGTGTAGAATTGTTTGAGAGAGCTACACGGTTTATTAGGGATCAAAAATCCGTGTGGAAAGAAGACCGTGTGAAAAAAATTAAGAGAGCTACACGGGTATTAAACTAAAATCCGTGTATAAATAGCTACACAGATATTTGATAATAAATCCGCGTAGAAATAGTAAGAGACCTACACGGTTTTTTATTATAAATAGTCGTGAAGAATGGTTAGATAGCTACACGGTTTTGTATCAAATATCCGTGTATAAAGGGTAATGCTACACGGATTGTTTAATAAATAACCGTGTATGAGTTGTGAGAGAGCTACACGTATTGTTAAGTATAAATCCGTGTAGAAAAGACTTTGTAGGGTCTTGTGCAGTATAAAAGGGCCATTCTCTTTGAGAGGCCTTCTCCTTCCAGCGCCGTTTTGATCAAGTAATTAATACTCTCTCTCTTTCTCTGTATTGAACTGATCTGATTTCTGCAAAGGCTAGCTAGCAGCTGGAATCTGACATCTTTGAAGTTTTTATTTTCTCCTCTCTATCTTTCTAAGATTAGTATATATATATTTTCCTTTTCTCTCTCTAATTTTCTGTTCATTAATTATTATTGCTTATTTAGATGTGTAATATATTCATGCATGCTTGATTACTTAAGATAATGTAAATAATTAGTGTATTGTGGTCCAATAACCGACCTATAGATGCTTTGAGGTCCATGCCCGTTCAAAATTAATCCAATAGAGATTAATTTTGGATAGTTCCCGTTTTGGGACTGCTCTTTGAATATTGTGTCTCATTTAGGATGTGAACACATATTAGCTGGATTTAATTAGTATTTGAGGAAAGTTCGACAGTATTTTCCCTTATTGCTCCTACGAGTATGTTATTCGTACGCATACTTGGGGAGTTAAGGAGAAATGCTGCCGAATTTTTCTCAAATGCTAATTAAATCTCGCTAATATGTGTTCACATATGAGACATAATATTCAAAGAGTGGGTTAGGATTGTAAACCGGCCCTTTGTAAGCCCAAAATTTGGTACAATTTATATGTTGACCATGCATGATTAATTGATCAAATTATTTTTTAATTTAATTTACAGATGGATCGGAGTTGGATGTATGAATTGCGACGTGACAGTGAAGAATATTTGGTTCACGTTGACGAGTTTATAAAATTTGCTGAGAGGTATAGAGTGAAGAAAAAAGAAGAAGACATTTTGTGTCCTTGTAAATATTGTAAAATATTTTAAGATTTGGGGACTCCGAAGAAATTAGAGCTCATTTGATTTGTCGGGGATTTAAGAAGAGATATACATGTTGGATCATGCATGGTGAGAAATTTGGGGAAAGTAGTAGTACCAATAAAAATTTTAATCGTTGTGAATTGAATGATGAGAATGTAGAAATTTCTGATAATTTGAACTTGATTGGAACGAGGATTATGAGATTGTCAAAATTTTTGATAATGTTGAACCCGAAAATGACGATGATGAGCCGGAGATGAATTTTGATGAAAATGTAGAACACGAATTTATTGAAAATCTGAAGTAAATGTTTCGTGATGCGGAAGATGAAATTAGTGATAAAAATTATGATAAATTTAAAAATTTGTCTAATGATTCCAAAAAGCAGTTGTATCCCGGGTGTACCAAATTTATGAAACTGTCAACTGTGTTGAAATTATTAAACTTAAAGCAGACAATGGTTGGAGTGATAAGAGTTTCACGTCATTATTACAGTTTTTACGAGAAATGCTCCCAGATAACAACGAGTTACCCGGTACAATATATCAGGCGAAGAAGTTGATATGTCCAATGGGGTTGAAGATCGAAAGAATACATGCATGTCCAAATGACTGTGTATTGTATCGTAACGAGTACGAGGCCATGCATGTTTGTCCTAAATGCGGTGTTTCACGATATAAACGTAAGGACCAGGACACTGATGATTGTAACGAGGACAAAAAGGGCCAGCCTCCGGCTAAGGTGTTGTGGTATTTGCCGATAATACTGAGATTCAAACGGTTGTTTGCGAATCCCAAAGATGCAAAATTATTGCGTTGGCATGAAGAAGAGCGCAAAAATGATGGTAAACTAAGGCACCCGGTTGATTCTCCTAAGTGGAGAAATATTGATAGACATTTCAAAGAATTTGGTTCCGAAATGAGAAACCTTAGGATTGTGGTGAGCATAGATGGAATGAGTCCGTTTGAAAGCTTGAGCAGTCGGCATAGTACTTGGCCAGTTCTTATATCCATCTATAATCTTCCTCCTTGGTTGTGCATGAAACGCAGGTATATTATTGAACATTAAGGGGAAGTCTAAATATGGTATTAAAGTTCAAAAGGACATGGTAGAAATGAAAATACGACCCGAGCTTGCACCGCAGGAGAAAGGGAAGCACACATACCTACCCCCCGCACTGTGCACAATGTCGAAGAAAGAGAAAACAAGCTTTTGTGAATGTCATTAAATTCGTGACTGCACAGTGGACAGATTTAAAGCTGTTTTAAATGATAATTTGAAGGGGCAATTCTAGATCATTCTGGGAAAATAAGGAGTCTATTTGATGTGTTTTCAAGTCTAGTTTCTGGTGGTTCAAGTTTCAAGTCATTTGGAGTTCCCTAGAATAAGTTATGGCTGTTTTAGTAACCAAGGGTCAGAATTTACTGTGCTGCTCTGTATTCTGTTTTGAGTTGTTTTGAATTCTGTTTTGTTTTAATTACTGTACGAATTTTAAGAGTCATGTCTAAGGCTATAAATATAGTTGTATTATGTTGTAAGAAAGTAGAAGAGAGAAAATACAAAAGATAGTTTGAATAATAAAAGAGTTTTGAGAATTGTGTCTCTCTTCCCTCCACCAAAATATTTATTATTACTAACAAATTGGTATCAGAGCTGATGGAAAATTTCGGGAGAATCTCAGTGGGGGGTATGCCACTGCCACGATTGACAAAAACCAACTACGACAACTGGAGCATCCAAATGCGAGCACTACTCAGGGCCCAAGATGCGTGGGAAGTAGTAGAAGTCGGCTATGAAGAGCCGGCTGCAACGACTAATCAGACGGCGAATCAGATAAAAGCGTTGAAAGAAACGCATATGAAAGACAAGACCGCTCTCTATTTCTTGTTCTAAGCGGTGGATGAGTTCGGTTTTGAGAAAATTGTCGGTGCAGCAACTTCGAAGGAAGCATGGGACACTTTGCAAAAGGTGTTCAAGAGTGCTGACTGAGTAAAGCAAGTATGACTCCAAACTCTACGCGACGAGTTGGAGGGTATGAAGATGAGTGAGTCAGAAGGTGTATCCGACTACATCACACGTGTGCAAACCATGGTAAATCAGCTCAAGTGCAACGGTGAAACTCTAAATGACTCGAGGGTCGTGGAGAAAATTCTGCGGTCGCTAACCAACAATTTAGAGAATGTCGTGTGTGCCATCGAAGAGTCGAAGGACCTAGAGGAGCTAACTATCGATGATCTCGCTGGGTCGCTAGAGGCACATGAGCAACGCAAGAAGAAGAAGAACGAGTCGCTCGAGGAAGCACTACAAGCCAAGGTGTCTATCAAAGACGAAAAGGTACTATATACTCAAAACTTTCGAGGTAGAGGGAGCGGCCGTGGAGGTCGTGGTTTTGGTCACGGTGGAGGTCGTGGACGTGGAAACAGTTATGAAGAAAAGGGTGAGTCGAGCCAACATAATTGGCATGGTCGAGGACGTGGTCGTGGGAGAGGCGGCAGGTCAAATCATTCAAATGTTGAGTGCTACAACTGTGGCAAGCATGGGCACTACGCAAAAGAGTGCAAATCAAATGTCGAGTGCTATAATTGCGGTAAGTATGGGCACTATGCAAAGGAGTGATATTCTGAGAAAAAGGTAGAAGAAAACGCGAATCTTGTCGCGAAAGAGGAGACAAGAGAAGATGGTGTTCTCATGATGGCCTATAAAAATACCGTTCCCGACAGCGACACGGTGTGGTATCTCGATACCGGCGTTAGCAACAACATGTGCGGGCACAAGCACCTATTCAAGGAGATGCGAGAGGTTGAAGATGGGCATGTGTCATTTGGAGACGCATCGAAGGTTTGAGTAAAGGGCCGAGATAAAATTTGTTTTTCTCAAAAAGATGGTAAAGAAGGATCGATTGAGGATGTTTATTATGTTCCTAATTTGAAGAGTTATATCCTTAGCATGGGGCAACTATTGGAGAAGGGATATTAGTTTTTATGAAATACCGAATGTTGCACTTGAAGGACAAAAAAGGCTGGTTGCTTGCACATGTAGAGATGGCCAAGAATCGAATGTTCAAACTGAACTTAAGAAATGTGCGAGAAAGGTATTTGCAAGTCAACATGGAGAAGGCTGAGCAGCTTTCTAGTTTGGTGGATGAATGGAGGGGAAAAGTAGAGGAACTGGAGATCCGACTTGAGGAGGTGCACGAATCAGAGAAGTGCAAGACAAAATCTCTTGCCTCAGCCATTCAGCAACTGGAGGAGAAGGAGCAGCTGCTGGAGAAGTTGCATCAAGCAGAGTTGCAAGTAAATGCGGCAAGTAAGGCAATGGAAGAGGCAAGAACAGAGAGCTTGCAATTGAAGGAGAGGTTGTTGGATAAGGAAAACGAGTTGCAGAGTATAACACAAAAGAATGATGAGCTACAGGTCCGTTAGTCAAAGGCTGAAGAAAGGATAGATGAGTTGAGTTCTCAGCTCAAGGAGGTGGTGACTGTCGAGAAAGCCCAAGAAATGCCTGAGGAAGCAAATCCTGTGTTAGATGTAGAAATTGAGAAGCTAAAAGTGGAGGAAGAAGAGTCTCTTCATAGGTGCAAAGAGGAAGAATCAAATGATAATGTCGAACACGAAGGGGAGAATGGAGATGCAAATGAAGAAGAGGTGGAGAGTAAAATGGCAGAGAGTGAGCCTCCACATGAGGAAAATGGTGCAGAGGATGAGAAGGTGGATTTGAAATCTGGTAATGGTAATCAGGTTGATAATGGATCAGGTTTGAATGACACGGGTAAAAAGGAGAACTTGTTTGCAAGAAAAAAAATCACCTTTGAAGAAGAACAAGATGGAAGAGTGTAATTCAGTAGCAACACCGATGGAACTCGGTACAAAACTATCTAAGTTTGAAGGAGGAGATCGTATGAATACAAGAAAGAAAATAATTAAGTTTAAGGGGGAATGTTGAAAATATAAACTTAATTTGCCATTATATTCGTGACTGCACAGTGGACAGATTTAAGGCTGTTTTACATGATAATTTTAAGGGACAATTATAGATCATTCTGGGAAAATGAGGAGTCTATTTGATGTGTTTTCAAGTCTAGTTTCAAGTCGTTTGGAGTTTCCTAGAATAAGTTATGGCTGTTTTAGTAACCAAGGATCAGAATTTACTGTGCTGCTCTGTATTCTGTTTTGAGTTATTTTGAATTCTGTTTTGTTTTAATTATTGTACGAATTTTAAGAGTCATGTCTAAGGCTATAAATATAGTTGTATTCTGTTGTAAGAAAGTAGAAGACAGAAAATACAAAAGAGTTTGAATAATAAAAGAGTTTTGAGAATTGTGTCTCTCTTCCCTCCACCAAAATATTTATTATTACTAACAGTATTAAAGTCCCATCAGGGTATTCCTCGAATATTAAGAAGCTGGTGTCGATGAAGGACCTGAAATTGTTTGGTCTGAAATCCCACGACTGTCATGTTTTACTGACACATATGATTCCTGTTGCAATTCGGGGAATTTTACCAAAGTACGTTCGGGAAACCATTACGAAGTTCTGTACTTTCTTTAATGCAATCAATTCAAAAGTGATAGACCCTCTAAAATTGGACTCTTTGCAAAAGGAGGTCGTCGTTACTCTTTGCCAACTTGAGATGTATTTTCTGTCATCTTTTTTCGATGTTGTGGTTCACCTTGCTGTTCATCTTGTGAGAGAAATTTAGATCTGTGGTCTTGTGTTCCTGCGGTATATGTATCCATTCGAGAGATACAAGGGCATTTTGAAAAAGTACGTAAGGAACCGACATCGACCCGAATGTAGCATTATAGAAGGATATTCCACAGAAGAGGTGATTGATTTCTGCACCAACAACATGGCCAGTATGGATCCTATTGGCGTTCCGAAATCTCGATACGAGGGAGGGCTCCAAGGAGTCGGGACAATTGGGTTGAGAGCCGTAGTTGCTGATATAAATAAACTACAAAAGACACATTTTATTGTACTAAGCACATGACAATCCTTCAACAACAAAACTACACTAGAAGTCAGAAGTGGCTTACTAACGAGCATAATCGTTCTTTTATTGGATGGCTGAAAGAAAGAGTGAAGTCACACCTCATACCTGAAATTGTTAGACTGCTGGGCATAGGACCCCAAATTGTTGTCAGAACATTCTAAGGATACAAAATTAACGGATATACTTAATACACTAAACGGCAAAGTGAGAAGAGCACGATGCAAAATAGTGGGGTGACATTGGTGACGATGTCTCAAGAATTTAGTAGATCCGGAGATGGCCGGGCAGCAATAGCATCAAAGTCATATTATGGCGTTATTGAAGAAATTTAGGAGCTCGTTTACAATCCTCACCTGAGCATTCCCTTGTTTCGGTGTCAATGGGTCGAAGACCGGGGTGTTAAAGTTGATAACGACGGGTTCACACTCGTTGATTTTAACAAAGTTGGGTATGTTGATGATCCGTTTATACTTGCCAAGCAAGCCACCCAAGTCTTTTATGCCACTGACCCGAGTGATGATAGGTGGAGCGTCGTCCTATCCAGAAAAAAAAGGATTGTCGGGGTAGAAAATGTCGACGATGAAGAAGAGTATGACCAGTTCGACGAAATACCTCAATTTTGTGCCGACATGCAACATGAGGTAGCAACAATTGAAGAAAACGACGAAGCAAACTACATGCGATCCGACCACAATGAAGGATTATAGGCTGAGGGTACTGTTGAAAAGAAGTAAAAAAAGAGAAAAAGAAAAAAAAAAGCCAGTGTGTAATATTTCTATTTTAGAAACAACTTTGTAATAATAAAACATTTCTACTTGAAATATTAGTGAATTCTTAAATAATGAAAATAAAATATCAAATATTAGTATTAGATTTTAAATATTAGTACAAATATTAAATATTAAAAATAAAATATTTGTAGTTCAAATATCAAATATTAGTTCATTTTTTTTAATAATAATAAAAAATTTCTAGTTCAAATATTAGTATTAGTTTTCAAAATATTAGTTAAAATATTAAATAATAAAAATAAAATATAAAATATTAGTATTAAAAAAAAGCCAATGTGTTATATAATGTAATATAATATAATATTTTCTACTTTTTAGTATTAGTTATTGTACTCATTTAAATATTAAATATAATATAATACTAGTTTAAATATTAGATTAATATTAAATGTAATATAATATTAGTATTAGATTAAATATTAGATATAATATAATATTAATTTAAATATTAAATGCAATTTAATATCAGTTTATAATTTTAGATATAATAAAAATGAAATTTAAATATAAAAAATAAAAAGTCACGCCAATCAAGTCTTTTTTAGAAACAAATTTTTAGTTATGGTAAGGAAGTTTAAATAATAAGGAAGTTGAAATATTAGTTATGGTAATTTAAATATTAAATGCACTTTATTATCAGTTTATAATATTAGATGTAATAAAAAATGTGATTTAAATATTAATGCAATTTATAATACAAAAAATAAAAAGAAACCCTATTTAATATTTTTAAATATTTCTACACGGCCTTTTAGTTAATCATACGTGAAGAAAGAATTATTGTACATGGATTTATTAACTACAAACCGTGTAGAAAGAAGCGAGCTGCACAGATATTTTATTAAATGTCCGTGTAGAAAGAGTATGTGTACACGGACTTTAAACTAAATGTCCGTGTAGAAAACCTAATTGTACACGGACTTTAAACTAAATGTCCATGTAGAAAGACTAATTGTACACGGACTTTAAACTAAATGTCCGTGTAGAAAGACTAATTGTACACGGACTTTAAACTAAATGTCCGTGTAGAAAGAGGTGTACAATGTTTTTCAAAAGCCTTCTCTTCCAATTTTTTTTTTTTCTGAAAACGCGCTGCTTCAAATCTTTCTCTTTCAAAGCCTTCTCTTTCAAAATCCTTCTCACTACTTCGCCTCTATCACCCTCCCTCTGAGCCGCCTCTGTCACCCTCTCCGCCGCCTCTGTCACCTCCTCTGCTTTGCTGTGCTCATTGTCGCCCGCCTCTGCTGTGCTCATTGTGCCGTGCTCTGTCACTTGTTGTGCTGTGCTCATTGTCGCCGCCTCTGCCTTGCTGTGCCGATACTGGTACTGATTTTTAAGTTTTTTTTGCTTATTTTGCTGTGTTGTGCTGCCTTGCTGTGACATTTTCTTGGGTGCCATTTTGCTATCCTTAATACAAAAAAAAAATCGGCTTGCACCATGTTTAAATTTCTGACTAAAAGAAGATGCTTTTGAAAGAAAAAATTTGATGCTCAATCTATCTAAATTATGGTGGAGATAGTCAAAACCTATTAACTACATTTGTTGGTATTAAATTTAAAGGGTCTGTATTTAACAATTTGTAATATTCTATTAGTTATCTATATGATGGAACACTATATAGAGATAGGCTAATATGCTTTTAGTAGCATATGGCCCGATATGCTTCCAACTCAAAATCAGATTTTCAAAGTCCAAATGGTCGATCCGAACCGTTCAAGTTGTTCTCCATATTGAAATCTACTTGGAGACCAAATTTTACATTTTTTGGAATTTTTTTACTATTTATTAAGCCACTTTGAAAATTGCTGATCCGGTGGTCCAGAATTTGAAAGCACTGTTTTTACTATTCACCTAGATCAGCAATTTTCAAAGTGGCTTAATAAATAGTAAAAAAATTTCAAAAAATGTAAAATTTGGTCTCCAAGCAAATTTCAATATGGAGAACAACTTGAACGATTCGGATCGACCATTTGGACTTTGAAAATCTGATTTTGAGTTGAAAGCATATCGGGCCATATGCTACTAAAAGCATATTAGCCTATCTCCACTATATAATATTAATATACATGCCATGATTTTCCTAGATCTTTGAAGATCTAATTGATTAGAGATAATATAAGATTCTGTAAGCTTATCACCTAGCTAGCTAGGTCATTGGTCTGTAAAAAAATTATGAGACATTGATCTTCTAAAGTACTCCAAAGGGCCAAAATGACCTCTGCTGGTAAATTGATCAGTGCAGATCAATACGGTGGCCAAAACAAATTTATGACTTAACCAACAGACAGAGGACTCCAAAACACACAAAAAATGGACACAAATTTCATATTTTTCTGATTATATTTCAATTTTATATGAGTTTTCAAAGTTCAGCTTTTTAATTCATATTTTCTGCTATTTAAAGGTGCAAAATTTTCATTTTGAGAGGCTGAACTTGGAAATTTATATAAAATCAAAAAAAAAATCAAAAAAATATGAAATTAATGTCCATGTTGTGTGTTTTGAAGTCTTCCATTTAATTGTCGTGTTCATTTTGTATTTTATTTCTTTGTTTTCTCACCATTTTGCACATAGGTTCATTACTTTCTTTTAATATTTCTTTTTATGGCAGAACCATGTCGGTTGAGGGTGAGCACGTAGATGTGATGGCAGAAGAGGATCAGCAAGCTACTGCCTCATCAGGAAGAAGGAAAAGAGGTCCGACAATGTGCACAAGCACGTCCGAGAAGAAGCAGTTGGAAATCTGGTTCACGGAAGATGGGCGTGCGCAAGGTCCAAACCGGATGACGTACTCAAATTGGTGTTGCAACTTGGTGAAGTAAAAGGCCAGTATCCTTGTAGAGAGATGGAATCAGTTTGATAAAGAGGATAAGAACAACTGGTGTAACATGGTGAAGGTAAAGTACCTAACAACTCTTTGCTTTATTTTCATTGTTGTACATGAACTTAAATACATCAAATTTGGTGTCAATCAGGCTCAGTGAAACATCGAGAGTGAAACCCCAAAGGTTAAGACTTTGATGATAATGAATGAAGGTTGGAAGCAATTCAAGAGCACGTTGAAGATGGATTTCATGAATAAAGAGAGAAATCCGATAGGATACTATCCTCGGCTGACACAAGAGGTGTGGGAGGAGTTTCAAGCTTTGAAGTCCACAGAAGAGTTCAAGGTATATAACTTTAGCCAAATTAGTTTTTGTTTTTCCTCAATATGTACTTATCTTTCTAAAACTAATTGATTTTCTTACACTTGTGAAGAACAAAAGTGCCGAAGGCAGGAGGATTGTTGTTGTGTATTTTGGGTATAGAAATAAATGGTCTATTTCGTACACTCTTTGCTTTAAATTTATAAAACTCTAAATACGCAAAGTTAGATTGAATTGCAAGCGCACAATCTATCCCTGTAGTAATTATGGGTATCGATCCAAAGATAACGGGAAATATTATTTTTTCTAAACTAATTAATTCTAAAATAATTTAAATAAAGTAAATGGGGGGTTTTGTTGTAAAACTGAAATTGTGGGTTCAATACCTGAAGAGGAGTTGAATTTAAACAAAACAATTCTAAACAATTAAAAAGGAGTTTGTAATCAAAGAGATGAAATCTAAGGGCTATCGGCTCTCAATCCCTTGATCAAATTTACACTTAGTTTCTAAATTCATGTTTGTAATTTTGGGGTTTCTAAACCTAATATGTCAAGAAGGGTCACGAAAGTGAATTAATGACGTGTCTAGATAGTTCGGATTTCACGATTAAGTCCTTCACCCTAATTATCTTGACCATAAGCACATGTTTAGCCTAATTTATTCCCAAATATCGACACTTCACGATTAAGTTCTTCACACCAAAATTCGGTTCAATTTTAGGGGTCCCAATCGAATATGAGGCTTCACGATTAAGTCCTTAATCTCAATTCAACCATTGTTCTTGTGGTTCCGGACTAAGAAATAGATTTGGTCATTTATTTTCTCAATCCTAGAGTTATTCATGCAAATAATTTGGTTCTATCAATTCTTTGATCCTAACACCTTAAGTTGGTTAAACCTAAGCGGGACACTAATTAATAAATCGCAAATCATAAAAGCACATGAATAATTAAATTAACAAGATCAATCAAGCATCAAACAATCATTATCTAGAACAAATATCCAAGTAAGCACAAATCTAACACAAGTTCATGATTTTAGCCTAAGCCCCTAGAGAGGAATCTAGCCTCTCATGGGTGCACTAACATCTAAGAGATACAAAAGAGAAAACATGATTAAAAACCTAGATAAACAAATAAGAGAAGAGAATACACCAATCTCCTAGTTTGCCGCTCCTTGTCTTCGGTATTTGCTCGCTCGAATAAGCCTTCAATCCTTCAATCCAAAAGCATTTGATTTGTGGAGAAGAGGGAATCAAAAATGGAGAAGTTTGGAAGAATAAAACCTAGGACAAAGATGGAAGAAGAGATCCCTTCTCCTGCCGCCTCCCTGCCAATCTATAGCAATTTTTGTAACTTTGGGAGCAAATAAACAAGATCTGGAAGTGAATCGGGCGAAGTTGGCAATAAAATCTGTCCAAATCTAAGCTGGTGCGACCATTGGTGTGGCTGCACAAAATTCTACATTCCGAATTTGGATTTGTTTCCTTCATGAAAGTTGTAGATATTTTTGTCCTGGTTCTGTAAAGATTTGATTCACCCAAATCGGAGTTCGTATGACCAAGATATGGCCAAAATACGAACTGTATGTCGGCACCTGTAATTCTATGCGATCCGTTGTGCGGCCCGCACGAAATTCTTGTATAGGCCGCAAAACTCTCTGGATTTCTGTGAAACTGAACTTCAAACGGGCATAAATCATCATCCGTAACTCTGTTTTCAGTATTCTACCACTTTTCGAAAAGCTTGCGAGAAGATCTACAATTTGCGCCATTTCTTGTAATTTAAATAGACTTTGGCAGTAACTTGGTTCTTGGCATATTTTAACACAAATTTACACTAAAATACAAGGAAATTGACTTAATTTTTTAGGTTAAACCTTAATCAAAAGTATATATAATTGAGGCTTATGAATTGTTACCATGAACAAGTATCTGTACCATTTAGGGTCAGGTGGCTACGAGGGTAAGTCGGACGAATGGAAGACAATACTGGAGCAAAACAAAGATTCTGACTCACTCGTGGTTAGGATCCAAAATCTTAGGGACCAAGGTTGGTTCATGGGTAGATCTGAGGTAACCACTGATGGGAGGATAATACTCCCACCCAATTTGCAAGCCGTGGCTCAGAGAATGGTAAGAGTTCTTTGTTATAACTTTGTGTCATTCAACGAAATTATAACTCCGAATGTACATCACTTGGTCTTTTGCTATAACTAATATTTCTATTAATAGTTGGAGGTGGAGGAGGAGGTCAATTCGGGTGCCCGGAGGGTTGAAAGACAAAATGATTCCTTGGCCGCAGCGCTCGACAATCCAGAACACATGGGTCGAGTAAGGGGTATAGGGGCCTACAGGGGTTGGAAGGAGGTGTTCCGAGTGGAGGGACCAAAACCTCGAAGAAGATCTCGTGCCAAAGTTAACAAAGACGAGATAGTTACGCAGATACGCGCGGAGGTCAGCAAAGAGACGCAAAGCTAGCTGAGATGGAATCAAGGTTGTTGAACCGGTTCACATCTCTTACGCAGCCATCCGAGCAACCACCTCCTATTTGTTGTGTATTTTGGGTATAGAAATAAATGGGTCAATTTGTAATACACTTTTTGCTTTAAATTTATAAAACCTTAATACACAATGATAGATTGGTTGCAAGCATACAACCTATCCTTGTAGTAAAATAGATATCGATTCAAAGATAACGGGAGAAATTACTTTCTACTAAATAATTAATTCTAAAATAATGCAATTTAAGTAAATGGGGGGTTTTTGTTGTAAACTGAAATTGTGGGTTCAATACCCGAATTGGAGTTGAAACAAGACAAAACAATTCTAAACAAATAATAAAAAGGAGTTTGTAATCAAAGAGATGGAATCTAAGGGCTATCGGCTCTCAATCCCTTGATCAAATTCACACTTACTTGATTTCTAAATTCATGCTTGTAATTTTGGGGTTTCTAAACCTAATATGTCAAAAAGGGTCACTTTCGTGAATTAATGACGTGTCTAAATAGTCAGATTTCACGATTAAGTTCTTCACCCTAATTATCTAGACCATAAGCGCATGTTTAGCCTAATTTATTCCCAAATATCGACACTTCACGATTAAGTTCTTCATGCCAAAAATCGGTCAATTTTAGGGGTCCCAATCGAATATGAGGCTTCACGATTAAGTCCTTCACCTCAATTCAAAAACCATTGTTCTTGTGGTTCCGGACTAAGAAGTAGATTTGGTCATTTCTAATCTCATTCCTAAAGTTATTCATGCAAGTAATTTGGTTCTATCAATTCTTTGATCCTAACACCTTAAGTTGGTTAACCTAAGCGGGACACTAATTAATAAAACGCAAATCACAAAAGCACATGAATAATTAAATTAACAAGATCAATCAAGCATCAAACAATCATTATCTAGAACAAATATCCAAGTAAGCACAAATCTAATACAAGTCCATGATTTTAGCCTAAGCCCCTAGAGAGGAATCTAGCCTCTCATGGGTGCAATAACATCCAAGAGATACAAAAGAGAAAACATGATTAAAAACCTAGATAAACAAATAAGAGAAGAGAATACACCAATCTCCTAGTTTGCTGCTCCTTATCTTCAGTATTTGCTCGCTCGAATCAGCCTTCAATCCTTCAATCCAAAAGCCTTTGATTTGTGGAGAAGAGGGAATCAAAAATGGAGAAGTTTTGAAGAATAGAACCTAGGAAGAAGATGGAAGAAGAGGTCCCCTTCTCCTGCTGCCTCCTGGCTATTAAATAGCCAATTTCGTGCCTTAGGCAATCAATCCCCGAAATATGGCAGCCATTCTGAGAAGGTCTCAAAATCAGGCTAAATTGGCGTTGGTGCGGCCCGCACAAAATTGAGGAGTTGGCCGAAAACTGCGCGGAAAAAAGAGATTTGTGTGGCCCGCATAGAATTCTTTCAGCCCGCATTTTCTGATTGTGCGGCCTGCATAGAATTCTTGCGGCCCGTATTTTCTGATTGTGCTGCCCGCATAAAATTTACTTCAGGCCGAACGATGACCCGCAAGACTCTCTGACTTGACTGGAGCAAAACTTGTGGATTTCCGACTTTTTATTTTCGGATGAATTTATTTTGTGCGGCCTGCATAAAATTCCTGCGGCCCGCACAAACTCGCATAATTGCTCCTTTTTGCTTGATTCCTACAAATTAGACAAGGCAAAGGTAGTAACTTGGTTCTTGAATGAATTCTCTATTAAACTAGGGTAAAACACAAGAAATTTGGTAAAATTTAGAGGTAAAACCTTAACCGAAAGTATATATAATTAAGGCTTATCACTATTTCACCGAGAATTCGGCGAAGTTGTCAAGCATCCGGGACTTGGGCCTTAGACGATTTGGATAATCTAAAGGTAATCACTAATTAAAAATACCTGTTTGTAACCTTGTTAGACAATATCGCACCATTAAAAATAACAACTTTCTAATAATTAATTGCAGGACCCCAGAGCATGCGACCTAGTCCTGTGGCAGGGTAGTGTTCCTCTTACCGTTGCTAAGGGCATTGTACATCCAGGAGCCCCAAGTGTACACCATGCTCAGCTAAGGCCCGGCCATGCTTGCGTGCATGTTTACTTGGTCGTGCAAGGATGGGCGCACGTACCTCTTCCTGTCCCTACCAGCGAAATGTTTACACTTGATGAGGCCCGAACGACGTTTGTCCAATGGCCCAAGAGTCAGATTATTTTGGATCAGGTAATCTCTAAATAATCCATTTCTTTTGTTACATTCAAATCATTCTTTATGAAATACTTGAAGAAGGTTTCAAATTTGATACAGACACGAGGAGATGATGTCACCGGTACACAGGGACATAGCTTGCGACTTCGGGGCTGACGCGCCAGAATCCCCAGACCGTCCTATGGTCATCGAAGAAGAATACAGCCGTTTGCCCGGTGATTTGCGCCTTCTCCATGACCACCTGGATGTTTCTACACGAAGGCAGGGATCTCGTGCTGTCGTTCAAAGACTTCAAGGACCTTCTCCACCACTCGTCATCCGATAAATGGCTCGATGTGTCATTCATCACCATTTTCCTCATGTTAGTGACCAAAAATTATTTTCATTGTTGTATAGAACTCAAATATATATTCTAATGTAAAATGATGAGTTTTCAGGAAGCTAGTCCGAAACTGTGATGAGATGGTACAAAAGAAGAACTTATGCATATTTCTGGACCCCGAGAAAGTGAGTGCTACGTCACTGAGATGTTATCCGGATATGGCTATCGACTACATATGTTCAGTGATGCATCGTGCTAGGGAGGAGGACAAGAAATTCATTCTCGTGCCATACCACCAGAGGTTAATTCTAACCTTAACTTATGTATTGTTTATATTTTAATTAAAGAATTGGATAAAGGAAATAAAAGTGAAACATAAAAAATGAAATCACACCATCAACCATAGCAAACACTTGTGTCACTATTATATGCTAAAGTACTATAATTTTTCTCCTCCCACAACAAACACTGGTGTTTGATTATCATTGTGCCTTACCTAAATTCGAGCATAATCGTTGATTCTTGTAAGCCCAAACGACGATCGCAGTTAACAAGTGCAAAGATATCTTCCCTTATGTCAATAAGTAAGCAATAAAAATTCACTTGGTTTGAATTTTTTTCAATTATATCAAATTATAAAATTGCTAATTACATTCACTCAATTTTTTTTTTTTGAAGGTTGGTGGAAACCACCAACAAATTTTTGATATATAAAAAGAGAGAAGTTTTTATTACACAGTTTCCCTAAAAATGAAAGCTGGAAAGTACCCCTCAGACTATCCTCACAGTGCTATTTCAGTCTAAACAGCTAGACCTTTAATATCATAGTGAGGATGATCTGTGTTAAAACACTAAATATAATAAATAGAAATCTTAAATTATGCATTCTGTAGCCAAAGCATTATCTCCCCTATTGTATCCTCCAGCATTTGAGTCACGACTCGTCGCTTGTTTGAGAATAGCCTTCTATTTCGCTCTCTCCACAGTGTCCACGCCCCCGCCGCCCAGAGCACGTCCCAACGAGCTGTGTCATTTGGAGTTAGAGTACACCTAGTTAGGTCCCACACCTCTACCACGGTGGCAGCTCCCTGGTGTACTGCGAAGTTAAAGTGGGCGAAGAGGCCCCGCCAAAACCTGTTTGCAAACCGGCATTCCCAGAACAAGTGATCCCTTGTCTCACTGTCGTTATTCTGACACATGTGACATCCGGGCTGTACATGACATCCCCGCGTGCCGAGTACCTCCTGAGTCAAAATCTTGTTGTCAATAATTAGCCAAATGAAAATTTTGACCTTCATCGGAACCCTGATTTTCCAAAGAGGTTTAGAATACGGACACACAAATCCCTTATGATGCAAGAAATGATATGCCGAAGAGGTTGTGAAAAGGCCCGACTCCGTCCAGCGCCACTTTAAGTCGTTGTTCCCTTCTGTTGAAACCCTAAAGAATGGTATCAAGCTGCCCAGGTCCTTTAAGAAAAAGGATTGGTCCTGGTCCGGACAGAGGTGATAGGGCGAGGTAATGCCATACAAAGTGCGAATCGTGTCTGACCATAGTCCATGAGGGTTATGTGTTATCGTCCAAAGCCACTTAGTCAGAAGAGCTTCATTCTGAGTCTGCAAGTTGATAATTCTCAATCCCCCATTTTTCTTGAGAGTACAGACCCGTTCCCAGTTAACCAGGCAGTTAATGGCCTTGCAAGCGTCATTTCCCCTCCACAAAAAATTCCTTCTCATTTTATCAATGTGCCTGATTATCCCAATTGGAATTCTGAGTGCTTGCATGAAATGTAATGGCATTGCCGAAAGCACCGCTTTGACGAGAGTGACTCTACCCCCATAGGATAAAAAATTGGATGTCCAGCCTTCCATCTTGCTTTGGACCGCAGTTAGTAGGGAGTGGTAGTGAATTTTGCGCGGCTGTTTGATGGTTAGGGGCAACCCCAGGTATTTGATGGGTAACTGCGATGGTGGTGAGTTAATGATGTTTTGAATGACCCCTACTCAATTGTTGGGTATAGCAATAGGAACAAAGGAACTTTTTTGGGTATTAATCCTGAGGCCCGTTAGTTCCGAAAAGGACCGCAGGACTCTGGTGATCACTCGTAGTGTCTGTGGGTGTGCCTCGGAGATAATCAACGTGTCATCAGCAAATTGAATTGTTTGGGGTTGAAGGTAGACTGGTGTGGGCATGACCGCCTGGGCACTGTGCAGGAAACGCTGCAGAGAATCTGCCACGAGAATGAAAAGCATAGGAGACAGTGGATCCCCTTGACGCAACCCTCTCCCGTGGTTGAAGTAAGAGGTCAGAGAACCGTTGACCCTTATTGCTGATGATGAAGTTCGAAGGATTTCCAAAACCATAGCTAGCCACCTCGGAGGAAAGCCCCTTTCGATTAGGAGATTTATCAGAAAAGACCAGTCGACCGTGTCAAAGGCCTTCTCAAAATCCACCTTGTATAGTACCGCCGGTAGTTTTTTCTTTGTGCAAAAGTTTAGGAATTCCCTTGCTGAGAGGAACGATTCCATCAATGATCTACCTTTGACAAAAGCCGTCTGATTCGGCGCGACCAATTTATGTAGATGTGGTTGGAGTCTGTTGGCCAGGAGCTTGGTAACTATTTTGGAGATTGTGTTGATTACACTTATTGGACGGTAATCGGATACCTTTTCCGGATTCGGTTTCTTTGGGATCAGTGTCACGGAAGCCCTGTTAAGGGCCTGAAATAGTCCCGGTTTGTTCCCGAAGGTTGTAATAAGGTCCATGATATCTCCCTTTAGTATTTCCCAGAAGGCCTTATAAAATTCAATTGGTAAGCCATCCGGACCGCTTGCTTTTCCAGAAGGCATATCATTGATGGCGGCCTTGACCTCCTCTTCTGTTATTGGATGATCCAGTACGCTTAGGTCCTCGATGTAGCACGGGCCCACTCTACCTTCCAAACAGAAGGGTCTTCGGTCTGTAGCATTGTGACCCAGTAACCGCTTGAAATGGTTTCGAAGAAAAAGTTGCACACGATCAGCCGGCACCGGTGTATCATCATCGTATTTGAGGGATAGGATAGTATTAGAGTTTTTCCTGCCATTCGCTAGCGCATGGAAATATTTGGTATTCTTATCCCCCAACTTAAGCCAAGTACAACTAGACCGCTGTTTTCATTTGGCCTCCTTATCGGCCGCCAGGCGATAGATGTGTTCCTTGAGTTTGATTCTTCGTCGAAATTCAATAGAGTTAAGGCTTCTTCGCTCCTCCACCCGGTCCAGTTGCTGCAAGATCCATTTTGAGCGTGCCAGGTAGGTGTCCCTTTTTTTGAATTTCTCTTGCGCCCAAACTCTCAACTCGCGCTGAACCGCATAGATCTTTCTCTGTACTCTCCTTACCGGGTTCTGTATTGTGATAGACTCCCAAGCATGAGACACTACCGCATGAATTCCCTAGTAATTGAGCCAAAAGTTTTCGAAACGGAACTGACGCTTTGGGGGGTTGGCATGTGGAGCTATTCTTAGTATCAGGGGGGCATGGTCGGAAGCCGTTGCTGGTAGGTCCCTAAGGTCGAAGGAAGCACCAAGGTTATTCCAGTGATACGATACCAAGGCCCTGTCCAGTTTTGAAAAGGTTGGGACAGGTCTTTTGTTGGACCATGTGTAAGATCTCCCTTGCAGTGGAATATCGATCATGCTTGATCCGTCTATGAAGTTATTGAAGTCTATCATTGTTCCTAGGTTTGTCACATCTGCCGTGGTATCCTGCACCGAGCGGAGTAAGTTGAAGTCCCCCAAAATGAGCCACGGTAGATCATTTTTTCCCCTGATTGTTCTGAGTTCATCGAGAAATATTCTTTTATTTCGATCCTCCTGTGGCCCGTACACTCCTGTACACATAAATGTTAACTCCCTTCTTTTCAACACCACTGTTACAGAGTAATTTAAAATGAAGGATTCTTGAGGTTGAAATACTTGACTCCACGTGAGAAGTATTCCCCCTCTTGAACCTTCCGCATTTAAAACTTCGAATTTTGTAAAAGTAGAGGGGCACACCTGCCTCACTCCAAAAATAGAACAATTGCTCCATTTGGTTTCTTGAAAACAAATTAGATCCGGTTTATTATCCGTTATTAAATCTTTAATAACTGCACATTTTTTTGGATCGCCTAAACCCCTCACATTCCAATTAATAAAACTCATGGGAAATTTAAATTCGATTTGATTCATCATAATTAAGATTAGATAGTACACAAAAAGCACTTGACTAGTGTTATAAACCCCACATGTCACCAAAAGTAAACACTATGAACAAGGCATTACTATCGTTAGACCTAAACTATGCCTCAGAAGGCACCCCCCAGCTGATCATCTGCGTCAGATAATTCATCATCACTGTCAGAGTCGAAAGCTCCTAAAACAGATGGATTATCATCCTCCTTGGTAGGTTGGATACCCACTCCAGATCCGTGTGTTTCCTGTGCCACTTGTGTACTGGCCTCCCCAGATTCCTTTTCAGTTTTGAACCCACAATACACATCAATGCGGTTGTCAGTTTCCTGATTGATTGGGTTGTTGGTAAGAGATTCGTCCGTGAGAGCCGCTAGGAGTTGGGCTTGTCGGTTTGGGTCCAATTCTTTTTTCATATCCTTGGAAGGTTTCTTTCCCCTTGTCTTTCTAGGGCTGTAGTGTTTCAAGCCCGGATTTTCAGCAAGTCTGGCTGACCTGCGGAGCTGAGATGGGGCTGTGGGCTGCTGTTGTACATCAGATTGTTGTTGTACTTGGATGGTTGGCGCAGCCATCTTCATTTCTTGAAAAAGATGCGCCTGATTTGGGTCAGCCAGCGCACTCTGGTATGCATCCTCCTCTTCTCTAAGCCGCTCCTCCCTTGCAAAATCCTCTCCAATTGCTCGTAGCTCATCGGAGCATTCCAATCTGGTTGAGGGGCTGCTGTACGGCTCATATACCTCCCCCCTTTTTGCCCTCGCTATTGATGACCTGGTAGAACTTGTTGAAAATGCCGGCAGTGCCGCATCGGTTTGCATGAAGTTCCTTTCTTCTTCGTTGAGCTCAAAGTCGGCCAAGGCTGCATCATAATGGTCCTGATAATCTTCGTTATCTTCTTCTATCGGCTCCTCCTCTTGGCTCTCCTCAATCGGTTCCCCTTCGAGAAGATGGTTATTTCCTTGTTGCTTCCCACCGGAGGAGTCATCTTCAGCGGCCTCCATCTCACTTGGTTCTCCTCTCCAAGCCGAATCCCCCTGCCCCTCCTCTAAATTGCTCTCAGGTTGAACCATTTGTTTCACCGATCTCCCTTCTTCCTCTTTGTTGTAATTTTCTTTTTGGTCCTGCCAGTTTTCAAAAAAACCCCCCATGGAGAGGCCATAGCTACCGGGTTGGGTTAAAGGCGTTGGTGTAGGATCCGCTGGAGTGTGGGTTTCACCTGGGGATATCGGTATTGGGTCCGATTCAGTACCGAAATGCAAGTGGATCGGGTTCTGGGTGTTTAGTTGGGTTGAATCTGGAATATGGAAATTAATTGGGGTGGGCTCGGTTGTGTTCTGTTTTTGGGCTTTTGTTTGAAGGTTTAGGTTGTGGGCCGAATATGTTTGGTTGCCTGGAGAAATAATTGGTCCTTTGACATGAGTGGGTTTGTAACGTCTTGGATAAGGTGATATGAAAGCTGCAGGGTTATTTGCTGGCCTATGACCGGTTTTGACCAATTTTGAGAAGCTTTTAGGATTTTCAAAATTTGAAAAATTTTGTACCGTTATGCCACCCGTCCCATCCACGTGGGGAGAAATGTTCTGGGACATTCCCTGTTTCTCTGTATACTCATTAATTGTTTGGATAGTTCACCTCCATTTTTGAGTTTACTGGATCCCTCAAGTTGAACCTTATCTTTCCCTTTCAATTTTCTTGCCATGTCCAACTCCGTTAGTTTCAAAACCGGCATGGGTGCCGGAGTAATCTGCCTGGCCGGGGTCGGATGTTGTTGTTGGTTAAGGTAATTTTCATAGTGTGGGTGAGACCTAAGAATCTTGCCTATTTTTTCCAGTTTCTCCCCCGGTTCTAAATATTCCCAAACCGTGATAAGTGTACCGAAGTCAATAGAGACTTTCTCCTTTTCATTTGCCTCAGTGGCCGTGACCTTGGCCGATTGAATGTTAGCGAACCAAACTTTTTCAAAAAATTCATCTGTAGGTGTTGGGTCCAGCGGTGCAACGAAAGGAATGGGTTCTTCTATCCAACTATGGACGAGAACATCGATATCTTTAGAGATACCTCTAATCCACATGCGAATGGAATGTGGTATCAAGGCTAGATCCGGCACTGCGATGACGGCCTTCATGCTTTCCAGTGTGTGAACTCGCATCATGGGCGTATGGTCAAGTACAATCCCAAAGGAGGAGATTGCCGCGACGAGGTGTTCGATACACCATGCTTGTGGAGACACTTTGCGAAGCTCAATCCAAACCTTGTTGTTGAGACGTGTCGGATAGCCATTGATCGATGGAGACCATGGGTAAGTGATGTAGTGTAGGTCTTGGAGTTGCTTTCCAAAGGATTGGATGAAACGGTGTCGGTCTTCACCATGTGGGAGAAAGAGCAGGTATTGCGTACCCGACATGTGAGTGAGTGGAAAAGGGAAGTTGGATTTGCACGTGGTCATCAGGGCTGCTTGGATTCCTTCATTAGAATGTGTTGATTGGAGTCGCGCATCGATTACCACCGCTCGGTTCAACTCAAGAGCATTGTGCTTCATGGTATTGGTCTCGGGAATGAAGACCCATGCCATACGCGGTCTGTTTTTGGGGAGCAACGAGTCCCCCATGTTGCCTCTGGGCACCAATGGGTCAAAAGGCCTAGTAGGAGGTCGGGTGCAGTTTTTAGCCTCGTGCCCACTTTGCCAACACACTGCACATACCCTTTCCTTGCTTGTACATTGCGTTTGGTCGTGGCCTTTGAGTAAGCAGTTATAACAGCGGCCTCTCCAAGCCAGTTTGGATGTGCATGGAGGCAGGGGAAGCGGTTCTGGAGTGATATCTGCATGGCTGAAAGGCTGTATGGGGTTCGCCCCTTGACGCCACGGGTTCTGGTCTAGATAGTGTGGCCACGGTGGAGATTGATACCTGGAAGATGGAACTGAAATATGTTAAAGAGGGAGGATTGCAAGGCATGCGCCAGAAAAATAAGTTGAATTGGAAGTGGTTGCTGGTGAGCACACTATAATTTTATAATTTCATATTTTGTTCAAAAAATTATTGTCATTCTAACATAGGCCGCTAAATGTAAATTTCAGAGCCCGCAACAGTTGGAGAGTTGGGAATGCGCTTATTACACGATGATTTTCATGTTTGACTTTGTCGAAAGAATACAATTCCAATTCCCAGAAGCGGTATGTAATTCATATTAATTGTTCCTATATAATAGCAATTGATATTTGCAACTGACTTGCATCTACCTTTCCTTGTTACTAACTAATACCAAATTGTAATTGTAGAATGTGACAAAGCAACCGCATTACACCAAGGAGCAGATCGACAATGTCAGGTGTATGTGGGCAAGGTGGTTTCTAATGGAATTTTGTAATGCTCAATATGGATTTACATAATTTTGTATAATTTAGTGTATATGAATATTGTATAATTTATTGTATATGAATTTCTTGCTAATATGAAAAATAGGGATTTCTTGCTTATCTGGAAAATATGGATTTCTTGCTTATATGAATTTTTTATAATTTTGTAGCAAAACTGGAGGCTAGCCCAAAAACAAAAAATACAAAAAAAAATGTTAATTGTCCGTGTATGATAGTTCAGAGAGCTACACGGATGTTTACTTAAATATCCGTGTAGAAAGAGGAGAGCTACACGGATATTTAGTTAAATGTCCGTGTAGAAAGAGGAGAGCTACATGGATATTTAGTTAAATGTCCGTGTAGAAAGAGGCAAGATACACGGATGTTTAGTTAAAAGTCCGTGTATAAAAAGAATCGTACATGGTTGTTTAGTTAATATCCATGTAGCTCGATAACATAGAGAGCGACACAGGCAGGTCTTTGTACACGGTTGTTTATAAAGTAATCCGTGTAGAAATCGTTATAATTGTGTAATTATTGACCTATTCGTACACCCTCGATTTAAACACGGTAGGAAATCCGTGTAGCTCCTCCATTTATGTCCGTGTGCAATTTCTTTTTTGTAGTAGTGTTATCTTTTGATTTATAACTCCATCCATTTGGACCTCTTAAATAAATATTATTTAACCATTTAGGATTGAAGGTATTTTTATGATCACATAAATTATTTTGGATATTATTCCTTTTATAATAATTATTATTATATCTATACCTAAATGCATAATTTTGAGATATCCTATGATTTTGAGGAGTTTTTTATATTCCGATTTTGATTATAATTTCATTTATATTTTCTAGAGTTTTTGAATCCAAAATGAGGAGTGACCCCTTATTGTTTTCAAAACTAGACAAATTCTGTTTAGAATCAATAATCAATTTGTTTGCTTTATTCATATTCATATTATTATTATTATTATCATCATCATCATTATCTTTGGATTCATTCATAGATTTTAAAACTCTATTTTCGGTTGTTAGACTTTGAAATTTCACTTTTAATAAATCGATTTCTCCTCTAAGTGAGACTGGCAACCATTTGTTTCTGTTGAGATATTTAATTTTTCAATTTCAGAGTCACAGTCATTAATTTTATTTTCTAGAATTCGATTTGCTTTATCAATTTCTATTAAATTATTAGTTTCATCCTGTAATTTAGTCGCTTTTAACCTAAATGATTCAATTTTGTTTAATTCTATTCTACACTCATGTGATAGTCTAATCATAGATTCTAAAACCTTAATCCTTGATTCTAACGTCGACTCTTCTAACCTTAAGGACTCGATTATACTATCTTTCCTAAATATGTCCCTATTAGCATTATCTAATAACACCTTTAACCTAGTTTCATCAAATTCATTTTCAAAATTAATATTTGGTTCTAGGGTTACCTGTTTAGCCGAGCTAGCATTTAATTCTTGAATCTTTTTAGTTCTTTGCTCATGTTGCTTTCTTTATTGTGACTTTCTTGCGAGAGGAGTGTGTACTATGCCTTCTGATCCTTGATCCTCATCTTCATCAGCCATGAGCACTAAATTTGCCACTTGTGCATTTATTAGCGATTCAGCTTTCTCAACCTGATTATCTACTTCATAACAATTTATTAGTGCCTCTCACATAGGGCTGAAAACAAATCCGGATTATCCGTTCCAAATCCGAATTCAGATAAAACATATTCGGATAATTTCGGATCCAGATCCGTATAATTATTCTATAAGGAGAAAAGGAACCGAAGTCAAATTCGAATAATTTGATTGATAGGTAAACGAATCGGATATCCAGTTATATCCGGACCCATTATCTAGCTACCCATAACAGTTTTGGACCCATTAAGTCCTCTCCACTATTTTGAATTCCCTGGCCGAGATATATATAAAGAGTTCTAACTTTTCACTATCTACAATATATCCTGTGGTTAGTTAGTATTTCAAGTTCTTTCTATTGGGAATAAAAAATGGAGAAATGATTAGAAGTTGGTGTTGAGTTTTAGAGAGTATTATAGGAAATAAAATGATCTATTGCAATGCAAGCTAGACAAAGTTTATTTGATACTCATCTAGACAACTAAAAAAGTTAGTAATTGAGACTAAGTTAGTACTGAATGGAAGATTTTTTTTTTCAATCATTATTAATTGAGATATTTATTTACAAAACAGCTTTTACTTAGATTACAGTAAAGTTTCTCATTAAAAAAACCATCTCTTTGTAGCAAAATATTTTTTTGAATTTTGCTAATTAGTATAAAGTTCATATGACTCAATTATCCAATAATTATTCATTCCGTATCTGTATTCCAATTCATATTCGTGAATTATCCGCTTCATATCTGTATTCGTTTAAGGCAAATTTGGTTTTGAATTTTAACATCCGTTTACTATCTGTATCTGTATTCGTATCCGCTCATTGAAAAATGAATACGAATATGGCATAAGCATTATCCACTCCGAATTCGCTCTGTTTTCACCCCTACTCCCACATGAATTCATATCCTCTGCATTAACTCAAAAGAGAATCTTTGAGTTAATGAATCTCGACTGTCCAATATGTTTTAAGATTCGTGCAAACTAGATCTGCACTAATATTAAAGGCGAATTGGCTCCGTTTAAAATCAGACGGTTGAAATTCATTAACTCAAAAGATTCCCTTTTGAGTTAATGTAGAGGATACGGATCCCTCCCACATCTTGTGGGCATTTAATACATTATTACATACAACACCAATTAATCACTAAAAAAATTAAGAATATTGAATTTTGCAAAATGATTATCTAATTTGTTGTCCCAAACAACACCTAAAGGGGGTGGATAGGGGGCTATTTAAAATTTAAACCTACAACTTGTAACTATCGGTCGAATAAACAAGTTTGAAAGTTGTTCATGGTGTATAAGTAATCTATCTACTTTAAGTTATTGGCAGAATCAAGAACTTGTAAATTAAATAAATAATAATAATAAAGTGCAGTAAAGTAAATAGAAAGAGTTAGAGAAATTGACACACGAGTTGTTAATAGAGTTCGGTCACTAGGGACCTACGTCTCCGGAACAATGCAACCTAACTGACGCGCCTTTCTATTTACCCAATGAAGAAATGAATACAAATTGTGACCAGTGAGACAACACTCCTACGAAGCACACAAACAGACAGATGAGCACAACAACTCAAAGAAAGAAAGGTGAGCATAACAGCTTAAAGTAGGCGAGCAACAAAAGCTCTAAGTCCAGACAATCCCTGGCTTCACTTTAATCTCATATTGATCAATTTAGGTGAAGTATATTTGAGGTTGCTGGAAAAATAATTGTAGTTTAGGCATAAGCAACAATGGACTAGGCTAAACTTCTCAAAATGATTCTAAATTGTAAGGTTTCTGAAGGTATTCTCTATCTATCTTAGTTAGACACTAGAGCCCAATATTTATAGTGGAATTCAAAGGGAGAGACAACGGCTCTATGCATATCACAAGATCTACAACATAATGGTTTAGCCTATTTTTCTTGTGCCTAGTTTCCAGTATTGACCAGGTCCGGTTATTTGAAATTTGAATTTGGACTTCCAACCATGCGACATCTAGACTCGGGTGGTCTCAACCTTAGATCTAATTTACCATACTTATTGATAAAAATAAAAATAATGAAACAAAATGATAAAGACAATCTTCATAATCTTTGATCACTCCTCAATTGACCTATCATTTAGACCTGTTTCTACACTAAAAACACATGTTTTGAACCACCAAACTGACCTTTTTACATTGAAATATCTATAGAATGTGGTACTGCTGTGTTTTAGTTTGCTTTGCAGGAAACAGGCGAGAACAGATGAAATCGGGCGAAAATCGACGACTTTGGAAGTCCTGACGCGAGTCGTATCACATCCCTACGCGACCCGCATCACTCACCATTCTCACCTCTGCACGCGTGTCGCATCACCCTGATACGGGTCGCGTCCAGAGGCTGCCGCCAGGCCCAGAAAAGCCCAATTCGTTTAAAAGCTGAGGTCTTTAAATAGAGGTCCCTGTCAGATCCGAGGGCATTCTTTTTTCCCCCCCATTTTTGCACAGAGAGCTGAGGGAGAAGAGATCAAGAAGAGCAAGGATTGGAGGAGGCTTGGAGAGGAAGCAAGAAGTGAAGATCGAGAGATTGACTTGATTCTCTTCCCTCTTTCATCTCAAACATGATTTGTTCTTTCTTTCTATCTTTTATTCTCTTTTACATGATGTATGAGTAGTATACCTTGTTTCTAGGGTTTGTAGGAGTAATCTAATGCTTTGTAATGGATCTTGCATGAGTCTTTGATTTGAATTGATTGATTGAGTTTCTTTGATTGTGTATGAATGTTTTCTATCTTGATCTCAAATGGCTTGATTGATTCTTGATTGTCTACTAATCGGTTGTCCATGACTTCCCTTTTTGTAATTTGACCTTGATGAACCTTGCAATTGAGATTAAGTACTTGAGGTAGATCGTTGATCAATGTTAATCGAAAGATGAGATTTCTAGAATTGAAAGGTTCTTGATACCTTTAGCAAACGAATCAAAGAACTTAGATCACAAGTCTAAGAAGGCTTAAATCATATTTCTTTACTTAGATCAGTAAACCAACACATGAAAATTGCGGTTTAGGGATCTGGTACGATCTGTGACACCTTACTCAACCAATTAACTCAAAACCAGACAAATGTCAGTTCAGCTCTAGGACCACGCGACCCGCGTACGATAGCATACGGGTCGCGTCACACGGGTCGCATCAGAGGTGATGCGGGTCGCGTGATAGGTCCAGAGGCAAAGCTGAGGATGAAACTTAAAACCCTGGGAACACCTTTTAATATCTGAAAACTAAAACCTTTACTCTGTTTTTGATTCTCTGTGATTGAATTGTAGTTGTAATTGCAAATTAGGAAACCTAATCAAATCAAAACCCCTTTTCCCACTTCTAGTACTTAGTCGATTTAAGTCAAAATTCAGATTTGGAGTCGTCCCTGAGGATCGATCCTTATTACTACACACGATTAGAGTTGTACACTTGCAACTTTAGTCGAGAGTAGAACCAAGGTTTAAAAAAGTGCAGCACACCCGCTGCACTGAAACTTGTGGTACGCTTTCGCGCTAACAAGTTTTTGGCGCCGTTGCCGGGGACGGCAATCATATCCGAATTTTTGCTTATCTAGGCTAATCTAGATTTTATCTTATATCTTTTCTTTCATTTCTCTTCCCTATTACTAAGAAAACTGGCTCTTGAACAACCCCCTGCAGGAAAATTCACACTGAAGTACCAACTGAGAAGTAGAGGGCCACTGTTTGACGAAACTCCTCCAGACGACTCTGTCCCAGCTCAAACCTCAGCTCAGACTTCTCTAGACGCGACCCGTACTGAATCTAACGCGACCCGTGTCACATCAGACGCGACCCGCATTGCCCCAGACGCGAGCCGCATCGAAGAGAAGATGTCTGAACATCCGAGCAGAGAGGACAGGCACGAGCGAGAGGAGGACCGAGACAGAGAGGAAGAGCTGACCGATCAGTCGGACCACGAGATGGATGACTTCATGCCTCGAACTTTGCGAGAGTTCAACGTGCCGAGAGCTGGCGACGTGAGGGGTGCAATCAGGCTGCCACGCATTCCAGGACAACAACCTAACTTCAATCCAGGTGTTATCAACATGGTGCAGCAGAACACCTTCCATGGACTCGACCACGAGGACCCGCACGCCCATCTCCAGACCTTCCTCGAGTGCATCACCACCATCAGGACAAACAAAGAGAATGCGGATTACACCAAGTTAGCTCTCTTTCCTTTCACTCTTAGGGATAAGGCAAAGAAATGGTTAGGATCTTTACCTAGGGACTCGGTTTCGACCTGGAGGGAATTGTCCAAATTGTTTCTGACCAGATTTTTCCCTCACAAAAGAACTGCCAAGGTAAGACATGACCTGACCAGCTTTAGCCAAATCTTTGATGAACCCCTGAATGAGGCTTGGGAAAGGTTTAGAGAACTACAGTACTCTTGTCCACACCATGGTATACCAGACTGGCTCTTGATCCAAACATTCTATGACGGCCTGAACGAGAGCACTCGTGCTTACGTCGACGCTGTTGCGGGAGGCGCGCTAATGTCAAGGGAGCCTTTAGAGGCTATGAACTTGATAGATGGCATGGCGCAGAACCAGCAGTGGTCCGGCCGCGACAACTCGCGACGAAAAGGAGGCCAAGGAGGTAGCCAAGGAGGTGGCAAGTACGAGGTGGATCACATCACGGCTCTCACTGCCAAGATGGACGCCATGCAGAGAGCAATGGACAAGCTCAGCGTCAAAGCAGTCGACCAGCAGCCTCAAAGTTGCGTCATGTGTGGAGACGAGAGGCACACTTACGAGCAGTGCCCGCTGGCGCAACAAGACAAGGAGAGCGAGCAAGTCCAATCTCTCAACAGCGAACCTTCCTTCTTCCCGAGACCTCCCTTCAGCCGATCTTACTCCAAAGATCCGGTTGAGCAACAGCATTGGAGGTCGAACCAGAACAACCCCGCACCGTTCAACAACTCTTCTGCCAGACCGCCCTTCAACAACAGCTTTCAGAAGCAGCCCTACAATAACAACAACACGTGGGGCAACCGGGCGAACAACAACTGGCGCGACCCTCCTCCCAGCAACAATAACTGGGGAAACGTATCTTCGAGCAACAACAATGGCAACAGGAACTTCTACCAGAACGCTTCCTTTCCCAATCAGGGCAACCGAGCAGCTCCATCTGATCCCTCAAGGTCAAATACTCCTGCAGGAGTGAACGACTTCACCCACGAGCAGGGCAAGATGAATCAAATGATGTGGGAGCAGATGCAGAGCATGACGACTCAAATGGCAGCTCAGAGCAAGCTCTTGGAGCAGTTGAGCCACATCGTCACCTCGAGTCAGCCTCAACCTGGGAAGTTGCCAGCTCAGCCAGAACCAAACCCCAGAGGAGAAGCCAAGGCGATTACACTGCGGAGTGGGACCCAATACGACGAACCAGCCTTCCCCATTGACCAGTCATCTCCTGACGCGACCCGCACTGAGGTCACGCGACCCGCGTCACCACCCAAAGAGCTGGTGAATCCTGATCGCAACGACCCAATGCGACAGGCACCAGACCCTGAAGAACCAGAGTGTGCGACCCGTGTCCCTGACACGCGACCCGCGTCAGAAGAGGTTGACAGAGAGAAAAGGAAAAAGGCCGAGAAACCTCCACCTTACAGGCCACCTGTGCCCTTTCCCCAAAGGCTGGCTGAGACCAAATTGAACGCTCAATTCGCAAAGTTCACCGAAGTGCTCAAGGGCCTGCAGATCACGATTCCCTTCACCGAGGCCTTGACACAGATGCCCACCTACGCCAAGTTTTTGAAGGATGTCTTATCCAACAAACGAAGCTTGGGGGGGAATGAAACGGTGAAACTGACCGAGCAATGCAGTGCCATCCTGAAGAGCGACCTACCTCCCAAATTGGACGACCCAGGCAAGTTCTCTATTCCCTGCATCATTGGGAAAGCGACGATCAAGAAAGCTTTGTGTGACCTGGGTGCGAGCGTGAGTCTCATGCCACGCACGATCTACGATCGAATGGGGGTGGGAGAGCTCCGACCAACGCGAATGTCGCTGCAGCTGGCAGACTCCTCGGTACGTTTGCCACTTGGCATAGTGGAAGACGTGCCAGTCCAGGTTGGTAAGTACTACGTGCCTGTGGACTTTGTAGTCATGGAGATGGAAGAGGATAAGGAAGTCCCTATCATTCTGGGACGACCTTTCCTCAGAACGGCAGGCGCGATCATTGATGTCTCCAATGGTACACTAACCCTGAACTTCGGAGGAGAGAAAGTGTGTTTCCAAATTGACCGCGCCATGAAGTATCCGTCGACCGAATTTTGTTTCCGAGTTGATGTGCTCGAAGAATGTCTAACGGATTTGGTAGAGGATTGCTTCCTGGAGCGAGTCAATGAGAGCATGAATGAGCACTTCGAGTTCTTGTCTGCAATGCAAGCTGAGACACGCGAATCAGACGAACTCTTAGGAGCAGACGTGAAGACTGCCAACTTGGAAGACCTTGGATGCGACCCGCATCATCCTCACGCGAGTCGCACCACAGAACCTGAAAACCTGAAAGCTGGAGGAAGCGAGTCGGATGGAGCTTGCAACGTGCCTGACGCGACCCGCAAAGACCCTGATGCGACCCGCGTTGAGAGCCACACAACGAAGCCAACTCCTGAACTCAAGCCTCTACCAGCTAATCTCAGGTATGAATTCCTTGGTCCAGATCGCTCATTCCCTGTGATTGTGAATGCTGATCTGAGTCCCGATCAAATCGCCAAACTTCTCGAGAAATTGAAGCTTCATCAGGGTGCGATTGGGTACTCGATCACCGACCTGAAGGGAATCAGCCCGTCTATCTGCTCACATCGGATTTTCCTGGAGGACGATCACAAGCCTTCAGTTGAACACCAGCGACGGCTCAACCCGAACCTGAAGGAAGTTGTCAAGAAAGAGATTCTCAAGCTTTTGGATGCTGGCATCATCTATCCTATCTCTGACAGCAGGTGGGTGAGCCCAGTCCATGTGGTGCCAAAGAAAGGTGGTGCAACTGTGGTGAGAAATGAGAAAAACGAGTTGATCCAGACTCGTGTGGCAAGCGGCTATCGAATGTGCATCGATTACAGGAAATTGAATGCTGCCACACGCAAGGATCACTTTCCTCTGCCATTTGTTGACCAACTCTTGGAACGGCTTGCGAACCACTCCTACTTTTGTTACCTGGATGGCTACTCTGGCTTCTTCCAGATACCAATCCACCCGCAAGACCAGGAGATGACCACCTTCACCTGTCCCTACGGTACGTACTCATACCGTAGGATGCCGTTCGGACTGTGTAATGCACCAGCGACCTTTCAACGAGCCATGATGGCTATCTTCTCAGATTTCATCGAGAGCGAGGTCGAGATTTTCATGGATGATTTCTCTGTGTATGGTGCATGCTTTGATTCCTGCTTGGCAAACCTGTGCAAGATTTTGAAGAGATGCGAGGAAGTTCATCTGATTCTGAATTGGGAGAAGTGTCACTTCATGGTGCAGACGGGAGTTGTCCTGGGCCATGTAGTGACCTCCAAAGGCATCGAAGTCGACAAGGCCAAGATAGAGGTGATTGAGAAGCTCGAGATCCCGACAAGTGTCAAGGGAATTCGCAGTTTCCTTGGACATGCGGGATTCTACCGACGATTCATCAAAGACTTCTCCAAGATTGCGAAACCACTGACCAATCTACTCGTCAAGGACTCTGACTTTGCTTTCACTGACGATTGTGTCACATCTTTTCGCACCTTGAAGGAAGCTCTCATCTCAGCACCCATCTTGCAGCCACCTGATTGGTCTCTCCCCTTTGAGATCATGTGCGATGCGAGCGACTACGCTGTCGGAGCGGTTCTCGGGCAGAGGAAGGACAAGAAGCCATGTGCTATCTATTACGCTAGCAAGGTGCTAGATCCTGCCCAGATGAACTACACAACCACTGAGAAGGAGCTTCTCGCCGTTGTGTTTGCTCTCGACAAGTTCCGGTCGTATCTGGTTGGGTCACAGATCATTGTCTACACTGACCATGCCGCACTCAGGTATTTGTTGACCAAGCAAGACGCCAAACCACGTTTGATACGATGGATCCTTCTCTTACAGGAATTCGATCTTGAGATCAGGGATCGAAAAGGAGTCGAAAACACAGTGGCAGATCATCTATCCAGACTTCGTTTGGTAGATGAGAGCTCTGCCAACCTGCCAATCAATGACTCGTTCCCTGACGAACAGCTCTTCTCAGCAGACGTGCTTGATGCGACCCGCATGGAGTCTCACGCGACCCGCACCCATCATGATACGACTCTCATGAGACCCCATGCGACCCGTGTGATGACCCAGACAGACCCATGGTTTGCCGACATTGCCAACTTTCTTGCTTCTGGGATCTTGCCGAGCACCATGACGTACCAGCAAAGGAAAAAGCTCAAGGCTGACGCGCGGTACTACTTCTGGGATGACCCCTTTCTTTTCAAGTTGGGGATTGATGGCATCTACAGACGATGTGTACCACACGGGGAGACACGCTCCATTCTTGAGCACTGCCATTCATCTGCCTATGGAGGACATGCCTCGAGCTCCAAGACAGCTGCTAAGGTTTTGCAATCAGGCTTCTTCTGGCCTTCTCTCTTCAAAGACGCGAAAACCTTTGCGCTGGCTTGCGACAAGTGTCAACGAACTGGGAACATTTCCAGCCGCAACGAGATGCCCCTCAACTCCATTCTCGAGGTTGAGCTTTTCGATGTATGGGGCATCGACTTCATGGGACCGTTCCCACCATCATGTGGGAATGAGTTCATTTTGGTTGCGGTTGATTATGTGTCTAAATGGGTAGAGGCAGTGGCGTGTCGACGGGCCGATTCAGAAGCAGTGAGGCGATTGTTCAACGATGTCATTTTCCCTCGCTTTGGAGTGCCAAAAGCTGTCATCAGTGATGGAGGGAAACACTTCGTGAACCGGCAATTCAACAATCTCCTGAAACGACACGGGGTGACACACAAAGTAACCACCTCATACCATCCTCAATCTAACGGTCAGGCTGAAGTCTCTAACAGGGAGATCAAGTCCATCTTGGAGAAGACCGTTGCACGAACGAGGAAGGATTGGTCTTTGAGGTTGAGCGATGCGCTCTGGGCTTACCGAACCGCTTTCAAGACACCGATTGGGATGAGCCCTTTCAAGCTGGTGTATGGAAAGCCGTGTCACCTGCCTGTGGAGATCGAGCACAAGGCATTCTGGGCCACGCGAGCCATCAACATGGACATGCAAGCAGCTGGCGAGAAGCGCATCCTCGACTTGCACGAATTGGAAGAGATGCGACTCCACTCTTATGAGAATGCGAGGATTTACAAAGACAAGACCAAACGAATTCATGATATGCGTATCATGCCTCGCAACTTCAAAGAGGGTGATCTCGTTCTCTTATTCAATTCCAGGTTGCGTCTCTTTCCTGGCAAATTGAAATCACGATGGTCAGGTCCATTCATTGTGCGGAAGGTGCACCACTTCGGAGCGATTGAAATTGGGAGTGAAACTTGTGGGACATTCATGGTTAATGGTCAGCGTCTCAAGCCATACATTGCTGATCAGTCCTACCAGGAGCGATTTGTTCAGGATCTCTCTGATCCTGTCTCACCTGCAGACTAGCAAAAAGGAGGTCGAGCTTGAGACCTAAAACAAGCGCTTCTTGGGAGGCAACCCAAGCCTTTTTGTTTACTTGCATTTTGATTAGTTAGATGTTCTTTTCAGTCTTCATTTCATTTTCATTTGCTTTGACTTCACAAAATTCCAAAAAGAGAACCCTGACGCGACCCGCATGGGAACCCACGCGACCCGCGTCATCCGTCACGCGCACCGTGTGAGCCCATGCGACCAAGCGCCACGCGACCCGCGTGAAAATTGACGCGACCCGCGTCAACACGAAACGGCGCCGCATTGAATGGGCGCATTGAAGGGGCGCATTGAATGGACGCGGGGTCCCTTTTTAACCCGCGTCCGTTTCCTTCTCCTTCCTTCTCCTCCTTCTCCTCCTTCTCCTCCTTCTCCTCCTTCTTCTCCTTCTTCTCAACCGAAGCAAGCACCGTCGGCCCTCCTTCTTCTCCGCCGATCTAGCACCACCGCCGACTTTCTCCTTCTTCTCCTCCTTCTCCGCCGAAGCCACCGACGAAACCAGGTAAGTCCTTCTTTTTCCTTCATCGGTTTTGCAAACCCTAACCTGACCCTGTTCGTCCAACGCGGCCCGCGTCCACACTCACGCGACCCGCGTTCTCTCTGGTCTCCGGTTCCCATTTTCACCAGACTTACCAAACCGGTACCATCCCACGCGGCTCGCGTCCACACTCACGCGACCCGCTCCGGTTCCAGTTTCCAACCCTAACCAGCCTGGTACCAGTCCACGCGACTCGCGTTCTGACCAACGCGACCCGCGTCCTACCCCACGCGAGCCGCATCCTACCCTACGCGACCCGCGTCAGAACCAAGCCAGAGGAGACAGGGCATGGATCCAGGCCGTGAACGCCGTTCTAAACGCCAACACGAGCAACGGCAAGCCGCTCTCCGTGCCCAATCCCCACCACCTGCGCGTACACCTTCTCCCGCCTCGGCCTCGCACGACGACGGATCATCTTCTTCTCACCATTCCACTCATTCTTCTCGCCATTCTTCTTCTTCTCATCATTCTACTCCTCACTCTTCTCACCATTCCGGTCCTCATTCTTATTCCCATCATCCCACTCCTTCCTCTTCTCATCACTCTTCTCATCACTCTTCTCGCCATTCTTCTCATCACTCCGTCCCTCGTGCCGAGTCTCCCGCGGTAGAGTTCTACTCTGATGAGTCCACCACTCCTGCCGATTATACCCACATCTTGCAGCAGCGCAAGTTTGAAAACACTCGCCGAGTCGATTTCGACGCTCTCGAGGCGTTTGGGGTGCGTGAGGAGTTCGTTCGCCTCACAGAGAGGATCGGGTTTACTCCCGCTTTCTGGGCCATTCAGCGCGACTGCTACGAGGAGCTCACGCTTGAGTTCCTCTCTTCTCTCAGGCTCAGGTGGGATCCCGAGCACCATCCATACATCAGATTCCGGATGCGCGGTGGGCTTTGGCGAGTGCCTGTCTCCCAGATGCGCGAGTGGTTTGGATTTGCCCCTGAGCCGAGTACTGATTCTCTTCACTTCCGTGAGGGCGTCGACAGAGACCACTTCTGGCGCCTGATCACTGGTATGGAGGTTGCCACGAGCAACCAGTACAGGAGCACTGCCATACCTCACCCTGTACTGCGTTGCATCCAGCGTACCCTAGCCAATACCATTTTTGCACGTGGCGAGACAGTCTCACGTGCTAATGAGGAGGACTTGGCGATGTTGGACTTCATGCTCCGCCCAGCGGATTCTCTAGAGCGGCCCGATCTGATGCTCATTATGGTCCGCCACTGGCTCGCTGTCCAGCAGGTCAAGAAGACAGGTGGCTCGATCCACATCGGGGGATACGTCACTTTCATTGCCGAGCAGCTTGACATATCGCTCGCCGGTTTCACTCTCTCCAGGGGCCCGATTATCATGGACGTCAGGGCTTTCCAGCAGGCGACTTTCATCAGGATCGCGCGAGGTCCGGCCGGCCACCGCACTCGATATTTCTGGCGCCTACAGGATGGTAGCCAGCACGAGTTGCCTTCTCCATCACCTATCTCTTTCGAGGACGAGGCCACTTGGCTGTTTCCTCGACCACAGCCAGCCGAGCAGGCACCAGCACCACCACCACCTCCTGCTCAGCCACAGCCTCCTCCCGACAGTGATGTCCACATGGCCGATGCCTTCATGCCACCTGCGCAGTTCCACGCCTCTACCTCTTATGCTGCTGGTCCCTCCACTTCTTCTGCTGGCCCCTCCTATCCACCTCCTGTCTCCGACCCCACCATTCAGGATGTCTACAGCCTGCTGTACGATATGCGGCGCGAGCAGGGTGCTGCCATTCATCATCTCC
This sequence comes from Carex kokanica, assembly GCA_025461125.1. Classification (NCBI taxonomy): domain Eukaryota; kingdom Viridiplantae; phylum Streptophyta; class Magnoliopsida; order Poales; family Cyperaceae; genus Carex; species Carex kokanica. Next base: position 48,842 of record JAJGRX010000401.1, on the reverse strand, counting down.
ATACGCGAGTGGGCGCGATTGAGGACATGCTGAGCGACTGGCGATGGTACGGCTCTGATGACGAGTGAGCGGGTATGTTTTCCTTTCCCCTCTGCTTTTATTTCTCTTTATCTTTTAGTCTTGAAGCATTGAGGACAATGCTCAGGCTAAGCTTGGGGGGGTGTCTTTTGACTTTTAGGATTTATTCGTTTATTTAGTTTAGATCATGTTTACTTGTTGCATTTTTACTTGTTTCTTGCATTTGTAGGTGAAAGTTGTGCAATTGTTCAAATCAGGGACCTATTTGAAAACTTTTGGTGATGTTTAGGATAACCTTGGGTGATTGGAACTAACCTCATATTTGACCAACAAATGGATGACAATGAATGTTTTAGGAGTTGTAGAAATGAAAACTTGAATCGTACCAAGAAATTGTTTTGATACTGAACTGTGCCTTTTAAATTGAGAAAAAGGGATTTCAAATACCACGATATGTGCAAAATAAAAAAAAAAAAGAAAAGAAATGATGGAGAACATAAGAGTACTGGCAATAAGTTCGAAAGGGCGCCTTTGAGCTCATCTCCCACATAAAAAAAAAAGAAAAGAAAAGATGGAGAAAATAAGAGTACTGGCAATAAGTCCGATAGGGCGCCTTTGAGCTCGTCTCCCAAATAAGAAAAAGAAAATGAATTTTGCACATATCAATACACGACACTTTCAGACCTAAGCTTGTTTCAAGCTTGGGGGGGGTACAAAGGGTAGAAATTTCCACAAATGAGGGCATAGTTCAAGTAAAAGAATGATGTATTGATCGATTTGAGGATTCAGATTTACAAGTATTAAAACATTTTGAAATTTGAAGTTTGGTTAGTCAAATTGTGAGGTGAATCAAAATCAACCAAGGAAGTCCAAATGACACCAAAAAGGTTCTTGAGATCCATGATTGAAACAACTTGCATAAACTTTCGCATTTAGGAGTTTAACTTGCATTTAGAGTCCAAACCAGTACCAAAGTGTAGATCTCTGCTTGAGGACAAGCAAAGGTTAAGCTTGGGGGAATTTGATCACTCCTCAATTGACCTATCATTTAGACCTGTTTCTACACTAAAAACACATGTTTTGAACCACCAAACTGACCTTTTTACATTGAAATATCTATAGAATGTGGTACTGCTGTGTTTTAGTTTGCTTTGCAGGAAACAGGCGAGAACAGATGAAATCGGGCGAAAATCGACGACTTTGGAAGTCCTGACGCGAGTCGTATCACATCCCTACGCGACCCGCATCACTCACCATTCTCACCTCTGCACGCGTGTCGCATCACCCTGATACGGGTCGCGTCCAGAGGCTGCCGCCAGGCCCAGAAAAGCCCAATTCGTTTAAAAGCTGAGGTCTTTAAATAGAGGTCCCTGTCAGATCCGAGGGCATTCTTTTTTCCCCCCCATTTTTGCACAGAGAGCTGAGGGAGAAGAGATCAAGAAGAGCAAGGATTGGAGGAGGCTTGGAGAGGAAGCAAGAAGTGAAGATCGAGAGATTGACTTGATTCTCTTCCCTCTTTCATCTCAAACATGATTTGTTCTTTCTTTCTATCTTTTATTCTCTTTTACATGATGTATGAGTAGTATACCTTGTTTCTAGGGTTTGTAGGAGTAATCTAATGCTTTGTAATGGATCTTGCATGAGTCTTTGATTTGAATTGATTGATTGAGTTTCTTTGATTGTGTATGAATGTTTTCTATCTTGATCTCAAATGGCTTGATTGATTCTTGATTGTCTACTAATCGGTTGTCCATGACTTCCCTTTTTGTAATTTGACCTTGATGAACCTTGCAATTGAGATTAAGTACTTGAGGTAGATCGTTGATCAATGTTAATCGAAAGATGAGATTTCTAGAATTGAAAGGTTCTTGATACCTTTAGCAAACGAATCAAAGAACTTAGATCACAAGTCTAAGAAGGCTTAAATCATATTTCTTTACTTAGATCAGTAAACCAACACATGAAAATTGCGGTTTAGGGATCTGGTACGATCTGTGACACCTTACTCAACCAATTAACTCAAAACCAGACAAATGTCAGTTCAGCTCTAGGACCACGCGACCCGCGTACGATAGCATACGGGTCGCGTCACACGGGTCGCATCAGAGGTGATGCGGGTCGCGTGATAGGTCCAGAGGCAAAGCTGAGGATGAAACTTAAAACCCTGGGAACACCTTTTAATATCTGAAAACTAAAACCTTTACTCTGTTTTTGATTCTCTGTGATTGAATTGTAGTTGTAATTGCAAATTAGGAAACCTAATCAAATCAAAACCCCTTTTCCCACTTCTAGTACTTAGTCGATTTAAGTCAAAATTCAGATTTGGAGTCGTCCCTGAGGATCGATCCTTATTACTACACACGATTAGAGTTGTACACTTGCAACTTTAGTCGAGAGTAGAACCAAGGTTTAAAAAGTGCAGCACACCCGCTGCACTGAAACTTGTGGTACGCTTTCGCGCTAACAATCTTCATGATCTCGATCTCTATGATCTTCCATAATCTTCATGATTCAGCATCTCATCAATATCCAACATTCTAAATGGCTCGTGTAGATCATGTAACAGATTATCTTGTGCAGCTTGTCACATTGACTTGTCTTGATATGCACCTTTGACTTACTTTGACCTTCGGACGCAACTTATCGTGCCAACTTGTCATGATATGTATCGTTGACTTGCTTTGACCTTCATACGTAACAACTAATCCTGCATACACCTCAAATTAGTCAAACAGATAAACTGTAATTCAATGTTTATATGTTTTGCAAATTAGTCAAACAACACAGAAGATTGTTGATATCTCGCTTTCTTATCTATATTTTGACCAAACTTTGTACCAAAACCTGTGCCTAAAACTGTCAAATCGTGTTTTATTTCATTGAATATCTATAGAATGTGGTACTGCTACGCATTTGTTCTTACTTTGCAGAAAATGGGCGAAACCGAGGAAGAATCTGGAATTTGAAGGTTTATATACGGTCCGTGTACCTTCTTATGCGGACCGTACAACCCTCTCTGCCCGACCACAGACACGACCTGTATATGATGCTGAAATTTCAGCACCTGAAATTAAAACAGTTATAGATTTTGACTCGTAACTCCGTTTTGGGTGTATGACCACTTTTTGGAAAGCTTGCGAGAAGATCTACAATCTGAGCCAAATACACAGGTACACGGTCCGTACATATTTTTATGCGGACCGTACATTAACTGCCCAACCACACAGAGAGTGCTAAATCTCTACAACACAGGCACACGGTCCGTACACATTTTTGTGCGGACCGTACACAGAAAATCTGAAAATCCAGACTGGAGATGGAAACAGATGCCAGCTGGGGAGGTCGAAATGGAAAGGCTTTAAGACGCGATTTTGAGCATTAAAAGGAGGGGATTGCAGACCTAAAGGGGACGGCTGGCTCTTGGGAGAAAAACTTGGCTTGGAGAAGAAGTTTGGAGACGAATCTTCATCTCTCTTCGAGTTTTGTCATTAACTTTATTATTGCTATTTGTTTTATTTGCTTTTTAATCATGCTTGAGTAGACTTTTATGTTTCTACGGTTATGATGTAGTCGAATGCTTAGTTTTATTTGCTAGTTATTTGGAATTTGTGTTGAAACTTGTGCTTGCTTGATTGAGTAGTATTTTATTGCTTAGTGGAAATTGTTTGAATTGAATTGTTAATCCGTTAGATGAAAGGCCTCATCTAGATGGAAATTGAATAACCTTGATATTCACTCGACCAAACTAAGTATTTGAGATAGGTTTACGATCTGAGAGGTGAAACCAAGTAGTAGCCGAGAGGTGAACTTTTCCTCGTATCGAGAGATCGAGGATATCTTTAGTAAACCAACAAGTGACTTGGGATTATTAAGCCAACAAACAAAAATTGAGGTTTGAGAACCCTAGGAGGGTAGAAATTGAATCCCGCAACGAGTAATTAAGCCAACATGCGAGAGTTGAGGTCTAGGTACTTTGGTTCGGTCAATAGAACCCTGCACAGGAAAATCAACACAGAAACCAATAGCTACTGTATTAACTCGAGAGCCACACGGACCGTGTATGAGAGTACACGGCCCGTGCACATTACACACAGCCCGTGCATGAAAGTGCACGGACCGGGCACCTTGAGACTTAGCTGAGATGAAATCAGAAACCCTAGGAACTCCTTTTTAATTATATTAAACCCAAATCAAAGTTTATTTACTGTTCTGAATTTTGTTATTTGAACTGTTAGGATACGTAATACCCCAAATCAACCTTTGCAGACTTCTAGAATCTCTGTAGTTCAAGTAAAGTCCGATAATTGTCAAACTGTCCCTGTGATCGATACCCGACAATATACTACTCGATAGGAATGTGCACTTGCAGTCTGAACCGAAGGTGTATTTAAGGTTTAAAAGGTACAGTTTACTGTACTGAAACTTTGTGCATTACCTTTTGGTGCAACAATTGTTTACAACAACAAAATAGTTATTTTCCTGATTTATTTACCACAAACGTGCTTTTGAGTGATTTTGGCATGTTTTGAAGAAGGTTGTATATTTAGGCCAAAAAACAGGGTAAAAATGTCATATTTCGACGTTTATCAAATATCAAACAAAATTGGACATCACAGGGAGCCTGCAAAACCTCTCACGAAGTGCACAACATGCAAAATGTGAAATATCAAGAAAATCTACTAAGTTCGAAAATCGTGCCCTAAACCCTAAACCCTATACCCAAAGACAACGACAAGAAGATGAGAGACAACCATAAGAAGATGAAATAAAACTAGTTGTTTTTCGCCTTCTTCAAGTTGTCTTTCATGTTGTACTGCTAGTTGTCTTTCATGTTGTACTTGTTGTCTATCACGTTGTACTGGTTGTTTTTCATCTACTACTAGTTGTATTTCATGTTCTTCTTGTTTTATTTCATCTTGTACTGGTTGTCTTTCATCTTCTTCTAATTGTCTTTCATCATTTTCTAGTTGTTTTTCATCTTCTTCAATTTTTCTTTCATCTTTTACTGGTTATCTTACATGTTGTGTTGGTTTCCTATCATGCTGTACTGGTTGTTTTTCATGTACTACTGGATGTATTTCAACTTCTACTGGTTGTCTTTCATGTACTACTGGATGTATTTCAACTTTTACTGGTTGTCTTTCATGTTCTACATTATCTTTCATCTTCTTCTACTTGTCTTTCATCTTTTTCTAAATGTCTTTCATCTTATACCGGTTGTCCTTCTTCTTAGACTGTTTGTCGATCATGTTGTATTGGTGTTTTTTCATCTACTAGTTGTATTTCATCTTGTACTGGTTGTTTTTCATCTTGTACTGGTTGTTTTCATTTTAATCTAGTTGTCTTAATCTTATACTGTGTTTCATGTTCTTCTAGTTGTCTTTCAAGTTCTTCTCATTGTCTTTCATCTATTTGGAGTTGTATTTCACCATCTTCTAGTTGTGTTTCATCTTCTACAGGTTGTATGTCATCTTCTTCTAGTTGTCTTTCATCTTATACTGGTTGTCTTTCATCTTCTTCTGGTTGTATTTTGTCTTCTTCTAGTTTTATTTCATCTTCTTTTAGTTGTCTTTCATGTTCTACTGGATTTTTTTCATCTTCTTTTAGTTGTTTTTCATCTTGTACTGGTTGTCTTTCATGTTCTACTGTTTGTCTTTCATCTTCTTCTAGTTTTCATTCATGTTCTGCTAGTTGTCTTTCAAGTTCTACTAGTTGTCTTTTTATCTTCTTCTAGTTGGCTTTCATCTTCTACTGGGTGTATTTCATGTTCTAATGATTGTATTTCATATTTCTTAGGTGACTTTCATCTTCTACTAGTGGTTTTTCATTTTTTTCTTATTGTCTTTCATCATTTTCTAATTTATTTTCATCTTCTTCAAGTTGTCTTTCATCTTGAATTGGTTGTTTTCCATCTACTTCTAGTAGTGTTTCATTTTTTTTCTTATTATATTTCATCTTGTTCTCGTTGTCTTTATGTTCTATTGGTGGTCTTTCATTGTTCTTGGCTGTCTTTTATCAACTACTGGTAGAATTTCATATTCTTCTAGTTGTGTTTCATCTTCTACTAGTTGTATTTCATTTTCGCCTAGTTGTCTTTCATCATGTATTGGTTGTGTTACATGTTATTCTAGTTATATTTCATGTTCTTTTAGTTGTCTTTCATCTTTTTTCTAGTGTATTTCAAATTCTTCTAGTTGTCTTTCATCTTTTACTGGTGCATCTTCTTCTAGTTGTATTTTGTTTTTTACTGGTTCTATTTCGTCTTCTACTGGTTGTCTTTCACCTTCTTCTCTTTGTCTTTCATTTTGTTCGGTTGTCTTTCATGTTCTACACGTTGTCCCTCATGTTATGCTAGTTGTTTTTCATGTTCTACTAGTTGTTTTTCATGTTCTTCAAGTTATCTTTAATGTTTTTCTAGTTGTCTTTCATCTTCTTCTAGTTGTTTTTCATCTTCTACTAGTTGTTTTTCAGCTTGTTTTAGTTGTTTTTCATCTTCAACTAGTTTTTTTTCATCTCCCTCTAGTTGTATTTCATCTTCTACTAGTTGTTATTCATCTTCTTCTAGTTATCTTTCATCATCTAAAGGTGTTTTTCATCTTCTTCAAGTTGTCATTCACCTTGTACTAGTTGTCTTTCATCTTCTTCAAGTTCACTTTCATATTCTTCAAGTTGTCATTCATCTTTTACTAGTTGTCTTTCATCTTGTATTGGTTGTCTTTCAGTACTAGTCGTCTCTCAGGTTCTATTGGTTGTCTTTCATCTTCTTCTGGTTGTCTTTCATCTTTTTGTAGTTGTCTTTCATTATCTTCTAGTTGTTTTTCATATTCTTCAAGTTGTCTTTCATGTTGTACTGGTTGTCTATCATGCTGTACTTCTGGTTTTTTATCTACTACTGGTTGTATTTCATCTTATTGTTGTATTTCATCTTGTACTGATTGTCTACCATGTTCTACTGGTTGTCTTTCATCTACTACTGGTTGAATTTCATTTTCTTCTAGTTGTATTTCATCTTGTCCTTGTTGTGTTTCATGTTTTTCTCGTTGTGTTTCATATTCTTCTCGTTGTCATTCATCTTCTTCTAATTAATTATCTTCTTCTATTTGTTTTTCATCTTCTACTTGTTGTATTTCATATTTTTCTGGTTGTCATCTTCTCCTGGTTGTCTTTCATCTTATACTGGTTGTCTTTCGTGTTCTACTGTTTGTCTTTCATCTTCTTCTAGTTTTCTTTCATTTTCTGCTAGTTGTCTTTCATGTTCTACTGGTTGTCTTTCCTCTTCTTCTTGTTGGCTTTCATCTTCTACTGGGTGTCTTTCATGGTTAATGGTTGTCTTTCATTTTTTTCTAGGTGTTTTTCATCATCAACTAGTTGTCTTTCATCTTCTTCTAGTTTTCATTCATCAATTTCTAGTTGTTTTTCATTTTTTTCAAGTTTTCTCTTATCTTGTACTGGTTGTTTTTCATCTACTTCTAGTTGTATTTCATCTTCTTCTTGTTGTATTTCATCTTGTTCTTGTTGTCTTAATGTTCTACTAGTGGTCTTTCATTGTTCTACTGGTTCTTTTTCTCGACTACTAGTAGAATTTCATCTTCTTCTAGTTGTACTTCATCTTCTACTAGTTGTCTTTCATCATGTAATGGTTGTGTTACCTATTATTCTAATTGTGTTTCATATTTTTCTAGTTGTCTTTCATATTTTTCTAATTGTATTTAATATAATTCTAGTTGTCTTTCATCTTTTACTAGTTGTTTTTGACCTTCTTCTGGTTGTCTTTCATCTTCAACTTGTTGTCTTTTCATGTTCTATTGATTGTCTTTCTTCTTCTACTGGTTGTATTTTATCTTCAAATGGTTGTCTTCATGTTCTACTTGTCGTATTTCTATTGTTTGTCTTTCATATTCTAATGTTTGTATTTCATCTTCTTGTGGTTGAATTTCATATTATTTTAGTTGTCTTTCATCTTCTACTGGTTGTTCTTCATCTTATTGTGGTTGTATATCACATTATTTTAGTTGTCTTTCATCTTCTACTGTTGTTTTTCATCTTCTTCTAGTCGTTTTTCGTCCTGTACTGGTTGTCTTTCATATTATTCTGGTTGTCTTTCATATTATTCTGGTTGTCTTTATCTACTACTTGTTATCTTTTATTTATTTTTGTTGTCTTACATATTCTACTGGTTGTCTTTCATGTTCTACTGGTTGTTTTTCATTTTCTTTTAGTTGTTTTTCATCTTGTACTAGTTCTCTTTCGTGTTCTACTGTTTGTCTTTCATCTTCCTCTAATTTTCTTTCATTTTCTTCTAGTTGTCTTTCATGTTTTACTAGTTGTCTTTCATCTTCTTCTAGTTGGCTTTTATCTTCCAATGGTTGTCTTTCGTCTTCTTCTAGGTGTCTTTCATCTTCTACTAGGTTGTGCTCCACAAATTAATTAAGAGGGGTAGGGGAGGGGAGGGGCAGGGGAGGAAGGGGAGGGGGAGGGGAGGAAGTGAACAATTTAAATGGAGTTACTTGCTCCACAATTTTATAAGGAGGGAGGAAAGATTGTAGAGTAACTTATATATTTTCAATCATATGACTATTTTACCCTTATATGTTGAGTCCTCATCTACCTAAAATCATAGTATGCTTTGATGATTATAAATGCTATATGCGACTGGTACCAGTCTTCATTTTAAAACTTGGGTCAATTGAATTTGATGTATATTCATAATTATGTGGTACCAGTCATTGGAACTATCAGAGCAGTTGAAGGAGAGGAAGCCAACAAGAACTGCACTCAAAATAAAACTTATACTTGAATCGAAGCCCCTCCATTGTACATGCAAAAGGTGTAAAAAAGACTTACCTTTCTAATCATACTCATTATGGTTAGGAACTCTAAACGCAATGAAAATCAAAGTTTTTTTTTTGATTTTTTTTTCAAAGCCCGTGGGCAATTACAGCTCAAAAGAAAAGCCCTGACAATCCCAACCTTGCAATCTAGCAATCTAGCTAATGGGCTTCATAATTTTGAAGAACTTCAGTTAATAATTTCTTCAAAGTAATTAATAAGACCAGCAAATTCAGATTTTCAACAAGCACCAACAAAAAGTTACAAAAGTAATAATTAAGTCTTTAAACAAGCACTAACAACAAAGTGCATACAGAAGTTATAATCAAGTCTTTAAAAAATGTGAGATGCAAACTAAAAACTTCAAAAACACAAGCTGTAAAGCATCATCATCATCAAGTATATTTCACCTTCTATCACAAAATATATACCTTCACAAGTCTTTATCCACAAAAATGATGCATACATATATAGCATCAGACAAAAGGATAGTAGTTCAAATACCTTAATCGAATGACATAAATTCTAAAAGTCTCTTGCGCTTATCAACTGGACATCCAAGGAAAACATCCAACATATTGGGATTGTTGCCTAGAAAGATATACACCTTCATTATCTCTTGTTCATCAACACCTAGCTCCACCAACATATTCCAAATTTCACTCTTTGGCATTGGAGGCGTTGGTTGAGATTTGACGAGATCTTTAGTTGATTTCATGATAGCATCAGCAACAGCTTGGAATGATTCTTTCAAAATTAAAATATCATCATCTTTTTATTTCTTGGTCTTAGTTTTTTTGTTGGAAGAATTACCTGCTAAGATTTACAAGAGAGAGAGAATGATTAATCCAAAATGATTGCACATGTATAATTGTAGCATCTCTTTTGTAGTGCAACGGTTAGAAAAGTATGTATGATTTCACCAAGTTTAATTAAAAAGTCCAATTATAAGCAAAAAGAAAACAATTAACACCAATACCATCAATTTGAACTCCAGTACCCTCTACCAAAAGTCAAAATATCTACTGACAACAAGAAATTTCAAGCCGGCATCATGATGTTGACATGTGTTGAATTAAAATTCTTTTTAATAGAAATGACATGCTTTATTACCCTATACCAATGCATGCTTTATTTCAAGTCTAAAGTTGATATCCAAATTAACCAAATTGATATGCCTCGTGTACTAGTTCATAACAGTGCAATAAGTTAATGACATTTTTAAGAGTTCTTAATGCAATTTGATCAGTGGTAATCTTTTGGTACCAGTACAGTCTAGTTATTGGTATACTATTTTTAATTATAGAAATTTATTTATAAAGAAAGTAATTTACTGGTATATACTTTTAAATTAGATAAGCTAGTAATTTAAGTGGATTTCTTGCACTGGTTTTCAATTGCAACCTAGATAAATTGAACCTTAGGTATAAAGATGAATTGAGATGTATAGTAAAAAGAGTACAAAAACCCCAATCCCTTTTGGAGGCCAAATACCACCGATCTCTACTGTAGGTGCGAAAGATGAATAAAAAAAAAGCCTAAAAAAACCAAAAAGAACATCACCGTGAATTTGCCATTGACCAAAAGACGAAGAGAGAAAATGCTTAAAAGAAGTGTATATCACTGACCAAAAGAAAGCACTGCCGTGGAGAGCGCCAAGAGGGAGACTTTGCAACAAAGGAGAAGCTCAATTGCTTGATTATGGAGGGAAAACAAGAGAGGAAAGTGTAAAGAGGCGGGAAAAGGATAAAATCGGTAAATCCTGCTGTGGGCCCGTTTTTCCTCTGGCTACGCCCCAAACTGAGGGTGACAAATTTCGATCGCGTAGGGTGAAATGGCCACCTTCTAAACTTTCCTTCCCTTCCAATTTTTTTTTGTGGAGCAGGTGAAACTCAAAAAGTTTCCATCCCTCCCCTTCCATTCCCCTCCGTTAACTCTAATTGGAGCACAGCCTAGTTGTCTTTCATCTTCTTCTAGTTTTCTTTCATCATTTTCTAGTTGTCTCTCATCTTGTACTGGCTGTTTTTCTCTTACTTCTGGATGTATTTCATCTTCTTCTTGTTGTAATTCATCTTGTTCCCGTTGTCTTAATGTTCTACTGGTGGTCTTTCATTGTTCTACTGGTTGTCTTTCATCTTCTACTAGTTATTTTTCATATTCTGCTAATTGTCTTTCATAATTTTCTAATTGTTTTTCATCTTCTTCAAGGTATTTTTTCACCTTGTACAAGTTGTCTTTCATGTTGTACTAGTTTACTATCATGTTATATTGGTTTTTTACGTCTACTACTGGTTGTTTTTCATCTACTACTGGTTGTATTTCATCTTCTCCTTGTTATATTTCATCTTGTTATCGTTGTCTTTAATAATTTACTAGTGGTCTTTCATTGTTCTAATGGGTGTCTTTCATTTACTACTGGTTGAATTTCATCTTCTTCTATTTTGTCTTGTACTAGTTGTATTTTGTCCTCTACTAGTTGTCCATCATGTACTGGTTGTGTTACATGTTCTTCTAGTTGTCTTTCATGTTCCTCTAGTTGTCATTCATGTTTTTCTACTTGTATTTCATACTCTTCTAGTTGTCTTTTATTTTTTTCTGGTTGTCTTTCATCTTATTCTTTTTGTCTTTCGTCTTTTACTATTTTTCTTTCATGTTCTACTTGTTGTCTTTCACCTTCTTTTTTTTGCCTTTCATTTTGTTCGGTTGTCTTCATGTTCTACTAGTTGTTTTTCATCTTCTTCTAGTTGTTTTTCATCTTGTACTGGTTGTCTTTCATGTTCTACTGCTTGTCTTTCATCTTTTACTAGTTGTCTTTCATTTTCTACTAGTTATCTTTCATCTTCTTCTACTTGGCTTTCATCTTCTACCAGTTGTCTTTCATGTTCTTCTAGTTGTGTTTCATCTTTTTCAAGTTGTATTTCACAATCTTCTAGTTATCTTTCATCATTTACTGTAGGGGTGTTCATCGATTCCAAACTAGGCAAACCAAAGTAATAATTCGGTTTCCAAAATAGAACCGAACCGAACCGAACCGAACCAAAATTTTATTTCAGTTTGTTTGGTTCAAACCAAAATATATTAATTTTTTTATTTCACGCAATTGATTTATAATAAACCGAATTATATTAAGAAATAAATCAGGATTTTAAGAAATAAACCGAGATATTAAGAAATAAACTGAAGTATTTAAAGTAATTGATTAAGAAATAAACCGGGGTATTAAGAAATAAACCGAAACGATCCGGTCCAAAATCATAATATATAAAAAGTTCAGTCAGTTCGGTTATTTCAGTTTTAAAAACTTTCAAACCAAACTGAACCAAAATTGTAATTCAGTTTTAAAAAGTAAATCGAACAAACAGAACCGTTTGTTCCAAACTAATTCAGTTTGGTTCAAAACCGACTAAACCAGACCCAATGAACACCCCTAATTTACTGGTTGTCTTTCACCTTCTTCTCTTTGTCTTTCATTTTGTTAAGTTGTTTAATGTTCTACTGGTTGTCTTTCATCGTCTTTAGTTGTCTTTCATCTTATACTGGTTATCTTTCATCTTCTTCAAGTTGTTTTTCATATTCCACTAGTTGTCTTTCATCTTTTACTCGTTGTCTTTAATCTTCTACAAGTTGTCTTTAATATTATTCTAGTTAGTCTTTCATCTTCTTCTAGTAGTTCTTTCTTCTACTACTGGTAGTATTTCTTTTTCTTATTGTTGTATTTCATCTTTTATTAGTTGTTTATTAAGTTCTACTAGTTGTCATTCATCTACTATTGGTTGAATTTCATTGTCTTCTAGTTGTCTTTCATTTTCTTCAAGTTGTCATTCATTTTATGCTGGTTGTGTTTCATGGTCTTCTAGTTGTGTTTCATGTTTTTCTCGTTGTCATTCACATTTTTGTAGTTGTATTTCATATTCTTTTAGTTGTCTTTCATCTTTTACTAGTTGTATTTCATCTTCTTTTTGTTGTCTTTCATCTTCTACTTGTTTTATTTCATCTTCTTCTGGTTGTATTTCATCTTCTACTGGTTATCATTCATCTTCTTTTGGTTGTTTTTCATCTTCAACTAGTTGTCTTTCATATTCTACTAGTTTTCATTTATCTTCTTCTAGTTGTCTTTCTTCTTGTACTGGTTATCTTTCAAGTGTTTCTAGTTGTTTTTCATATTCTTCTAGTTGCATTTCATCTTCTTTTAGTTGTCTTTCATCTTCTACAAGTTGTTCTTCGTCTTATTCTAGTTGTATTTCATGTTCTACTAGTTGTCTTTCATCTTCTTCTAGTTGTCTTTCATCATGTAATAGTTGTGTTACATGTTTTTCTAGTTCTGTTAAATGTTCTTTTAGTTGTCATTCATCTTTTACTGGTTGTCTTTCATGTTCTACAGGTTGTCATTTATCTTAATCTCTTTGTCATTCATATTGTACTGGTTTTTCTTTCATGTTCTACAGCCGAATATGAGAAGTCCCTATGCTCCTTGTTTTCAATTTTTTGAATTCCGGCTACCTTTTAATTTGGAGTATTTCAGCATACAGCCGCCAATGAGAATTCCTTGTATCGAGGCCCCTTTTTTCCGGTTAATTTTTGTTCACTCCATATTTTGGTGTATCCCCGCAAACAGCCGCATATGAGAAGTCCGTGTGCTCCTTCTCGTTTTCATTTTTTTGAATTTTGACCACCTTTTAATTTGGAGTATTTCAGCATACAGCCGCCTTTGAGAATTCCCTGTATTGAGACCCTTTTTCTTTTTCATGTTAATTTTTGTTTCCTCCGTATTTTGTTGTATCCCCGCATAGAGCCTCATATGAGAAGTCCATGTGCTCCTTCTCGTTTTCATTTTTTTTAATTTCGGCCACCTATTAATTTGGAGTATTTCAGCATACAGCCGCCTATGAGAATTTCCTGTATTGAGGCCCTTTTTCTTTTTCCTGTTAATTTTTGTTCACTCCGAATTTTGGTGTGTCCCCGCATACAGCCGCATATGAGAAGTCCCTGTGCTCCTTCTCGTTTTCATTTTTTTGAATTTCGACCACCTTTTAATTTGGAGTATTTCAGTATACAGCCGCCTATGAGAATTTCCTGTATTGAGGACCTTTTTCTTTTTCCTGTTAATTTTTGTTCACTACGCATTTTGGTGTATCCCCGCTTACAGCCATATATGAGAAGTCCCTGTGCTCCTTTTCATTTTTATTTTTTTGAATTTCGGCCACCTTATAATTTGGAGTATTTCGGCATACAGCCGGCTATGACAATTCCCTGTATTAAGGCCCTTTTTCTTTTTCCTGTTAATTTGTGTTCACTCCATATTTTGGTGTATCCCCGCATACAGCCGCATATGAGAAGTCCATGTGCTCCTCATTTTCATTTCTTTGAATTTCGACACGTTTTAATTTGGAGTACTTCAGCATACAACCGGCTATGAGAATTCCCTATATGGAGGCCCTTTTTCTTTTTCCTGTGAATTTTTGTTCACTCCCTATTTTGGTGTGTCCCCGCATACAGCCGCATATTAGAAGTCCCTGTGTAACATCTCGTTTTCATATTTTTGAATTTCGGAGTCCCTGTAATTTTGAGTATTTCAGCATACAACCGCCTATGAGAAATTCTTGTATTAAGGCCCTATTTCTTTTTCCAGTTAATTTTTGTTCACTCGGTATTTTGGTGTATCCCCGCATACAGCCGCATTTGAGAAGATCCTGTGCTCCTTCTCGTTTCCAATTTTTTAATTTTGGCCACTTTTTAATTTGGAGTATTTCAGCATACAGCCGCCTATGAGAATTCCCATTATTGAGGCCATTTTTCTTTTTGCTGTTAATTTTTGTTCACTCCGTATTTGGTATATCCCCGCATACAGCCGTGAGAAGTCTGTGTGCTCCTTAGCGTTTTCGTATTTTTGAATTTCGGCAATCTTTTAATTTGGAGTATTTTAGCATACAGCCGCCTATGAGAATTCCCTGTATTGATGCCCTTTCTCTTTTTACTGTTAATTTTTGTTCATTCCATATTTTATTGTTTCCCCGCATAAGCCGCATATAAGATGTCCCTGTGTTACTTCTCGTTTTCATGTTTTTGAATTTCGGCCACCTTTTAATTTGGAGTATTTCATCATACAGCTGCCTATGAGAATTCCCTTTATTGATGTCCTTTTTCTTTTTCCTGTTAATTGTTGTTCAATCCGTATTTTGGTGTGTCCCCGCATACAGCCGCATATGAGAAGTCCCTGTGCTCCTTCCTGTTTTCATTTTTCTGAATTTCGGAGAACCTGTAATTTGGAGTATTTCTGCATACAGCGCCGCCTATGAGAATTTCCTGTATTGAGTCCCTTTTTATTTTTCCTGTTAATTTTTGTTCACTCCGTATTTTGTTGTATCCCCGCATACAGCCGCATATGAGAAGTCCCTGTGTTACTTCTCGTTTCCATTTTTTTGAATTTCGGCCACCCTGTAATTTGGAGTATTTCAGCATACAGCCGCCTATGAGAATTCCTTGTATTGAGGCCCTTTTTCTTTTTCCTGTTAATTTTTCTTCACTCCATATTTTGGTGTATCCCCGCATAGAGCCGCATATGAGAAGTTCCTGCGCTCCTTCTCGTTTTCTTTTTTTTAATTTCGGCCACCTTTTAATTTGGAGTATTTCATCATACTATCGCCTATGAGAATTCCTTGTATTGAGGCCCTTTTTCTTTTTCCTGTTAATTTTTGTTCACTCCGTATTTTTGTGTATCCCCACATACAGTCGCATATGAGAAGTCCATGTGCTCCTTCTCGTTTTCATTATTATGAATTTTGGCCATCTTTTAATTTGGAGTATTTCAGCATACAGTCGTCTATGAGAATTCCCTGTATTGAGGCTCTATTTCTTTTTGCAGTTAATTTTTGTTCACTCCGTATTTTGGTGTGTCCCCGCATACAGCCGCATATGAGAAGTCCCTGTGCTTCTTCTCGTTTTTATTTTTTTGAATTTCGGCCACCTTTTAATTTGGAGTATTTCAGTATACCCTATGAGAATTCCCTGTATTGAGGCCCTTTTTCTTTTTCCTGTTAATTTTTATTCACTTCATATTTTTGTGTATCCCGGCATA
Organism: Carex kokanica; assembly: GCA_025461125.1. NCBI lineage: Eukaryota > Viridiplantae > Streptophyta > Magnoliopsida > Poales > Cyperaceae > Carex > Carex kokanica. The sequence continues at coordinate 32,920 of JAJGRX010000401.1, read as the reverse complement.
CAGCCGCATATGAGAAGTCCCTGTGCTCCTTCTTGTTTTCATTATTATGAATTTCGGCCACCTTTTAATTTGGAGTATTTCAGCATACAATCGCCAATGAGAATTTCCAGTATTGAGGCCCTTTTTCTTTTTCCTGTTAATTTTTGTTCACTCCGTATTTTTGTGTATCCCCGCATACAGCCGCATATGAGAAGTCCCTGTGCTCCTTCTCGTTTTCATTATTTTGAATTTCGGCCACCTTTTAATTTGGAGTATTTCAGCGTACAATCGCCTATGAGAATTCCCTGTATTGAGTCATTTTTTTCCTGTTAATTTTTGTTCACTCCGTATTTTTGTGTATCCCCGCATAAAGCCGCATATGAGAAGTCGCTGTGCTCCTTCTCGTTTTCATTTTTTTGAATTTCGGCGACCTTTTAATTTGGAGTATTTCATCTGTTAGTTTGTAATAATCTAGAAGTCAATAATACGATAAATTTGTTATATAAAGCTTTGTTCATGAATTGAATGTTTAATCATTTTGTTACCTTGAGTATTATTGAATTTATGAATCATTTCGAGTTCATGACTGGAATTGTGAAACTTCATAATATAGATGATAATACTCTTAAAAGTCTCTAACCAAGGTAATTAGCAGGAACACTAATTACCGCGATAAGGTTAGTGTGTGAATTAAATGATGGTTAAGTTTTACAAACCATAGACAAAGAGTTGTCATTTTAATCACACAGATACATGTTAGAGAACATGATATTTGACAGACCCCAAATGAAACATTAAATGGAATTATGTTTGTGTCATTAATGTTTTCATTTTAGTGTTAAGTTCTAAAGTATGAGATATTCATTTTTCCTACATAAGAAATGTATATGTGTGATTGCTATCTAACGCTATCCGTAAAAAGTAGCTATAAGGATAGTTCTTCGGTATACATAGCTTATGCGGAGAAAAAGATGGTTTATCAAAAGTACTATTGTCCCTCGTATCTCAATACGAGCTATAGCATCACTGGGCCCCTTGATAGAATATGATTATCTGGATCCAGTATGATTACAAGAGTAAACATATTTGATAATCTATTCAGGATCAAGAAAAGATTAAGTTTGCAAGGATGACACACACCTACCTTGAAACTAATCTGATAGCTATGTGACAAAAGAATTAACACGAAGTAAATCATTTACTGGATCGTGATATTGTACCGTACAGCATCATCTGTGTAATTGGTGTCATAATGTACTTGTCAGGTGCCACCTATGATTATAGAAGTTAGAACAGTTCTAATTCTATTTGCCAACATAACACAGATCCTATCGGGTCACACCAATAGGAAAGTAATCAGAGAAATTTTATGATTAATTATAAAGTGTTATAATTAAGAATAAAATATATGTCATGGAGATGACATGCTTAAACCGAATTAAATTTATAAACGTGTATGACACGTCGTATAAATTTATCGCAAACGCAAGAAATACAATTATTCAGAATAATTGTATATATATATATGGATTAAAATATTAATTATGAATTAATATTATGGATCAAAAAGTCCAATTTGAATTTAGGCCTTAATTAAATTTAGAATTTAATTAAAAGCCTAAATTAAATAAATTAATTAAATGAAAATGTTTAATTATATATTAAACAATTTGACAAAATCAATTTGATTTTGACATCTCATAACCGACTATGCAAAACCGCCACAATTATTTGGTTATAAATAGACATGAAATGAGAGAGAAAATTAAGAAGTTCATTCTAAGTTCTAATCAAAGTACGAATCAGAATCCGATTCGATTCGTATCTAATTTCTCTCCCAAATAGTGTTTTGCAGAAAATCTGATTATCCATATATATATTTTTGCGAGAATAAAAGTTATTCTTGTGAATAGTGTTTTGTCAGAAATTTCGTACTTTCGGTGAATAGTGATTTACCGAAAACCACGACTTTTCGAATACCGTTGGTATAGTATTTCTGGCAAAAGAAATACCAACTCTCTGGTAGTTCCTGGTGGATAACCGATAGAGGCACTATATTTTTTGTGCTTGCTTAACCGGGTCAGACAGTTGGGTCAGACTGCATTCCAATTTGAATTTGGAAGCAAGGTAAAGAAATGTTATATTAATCTATTTAATTGTTAAATAGATTTAATCTTTTAGAAATCAATCAAAGGAGTAGATCTATAAACTGATTAAAATACAAGTAAATACGGTTTTACTACTTTGGGTCTATACAGGATTAATCTGGTATGTAACTCTCGGTTATTATTCGACATACTACTTAATCTATGATCTGAATGAGTAAAGTTTTACTTACGGTTTTTAATCTAAGAAAAGGATTGAACAGGTATGTAACTCTCGGTAGATTATCCGACATACCACTTCAATCCTTTTGGCTTGAGTTAGAAGTAAAAATTTTGTTTTACGGTCTTTCCGCAGCTTAAGCCTAATGGCTTTGGGTAGCCTCAAAACCCAACATCATCATACAACCGCCAATGAGAATTTCCGGTATTGAGGCCCTTTTTCTTTTTTCTGTTAATTTTTGTTCACTACGTATTTTGGTGTATCCCCGCATACAGCCACATATGAGAAGTCCCTGTGTTCCTTCTCGTTTTTATTTTTTTGAATTTTGGCCACCTTTTAATTTGGAGTGTTTCGGCATATGGCTATGACAATTCCCTGTATTGAGGACATTCTTCTTTTTCCAGTTAATTTTTGTTCCCTCTGTATTTTGGTGTATCCCTATGAAGAGCCGCATATGAGAAGTCCATGTGCTCCTTCTCTTTTTCATTTTTTTCAATTTCTGCCACATTTTAATTTGGAGTATTTCAGTATACAGCCGCCTAAGATAATTCCCTGTATTAAGGCCCTTTTTCTTTTTCATGTTAATTTTTGTTCACTCCGTATTTTGGTGTATCCCCGCATACAGCCGCATATGAGAAGTCCCTGTTCTCCTTCTCGTTTTCATATTTTTGAATTTCGGCCATCTTTTATTTTGGAGTATTTCAGTTAACAATCACCTATGAGAATTTCCTGTATTGAAGCCCTTTTTCTTTTTCCTGTTAATATTTGTTCACTCCGTATTTTGATGTATCCTCGCATACAGCCGCATATGAGAAGTCCCTGTGTTACTTCTCGTTTCTATTTTTTTGAATTTCGTCCACCCTGTAATTTGGAGTATTTCAGCATACAGCCGCATATGAGAAGTACCTGTGCTCCTTCTCATTTTCATTTTTTTGAATTTCGGAGACCATGTAATTTGGAGTATTTCAGCACACAGCTGCCGATGAGAATTCCCTGTATTGAGGCTCTTTTTCTTTTTCCTGTTAATTTTGTTCACTCCGTATTTTGGTGTGTCCCCGCATACAGCCGCATATGAGATGTCCCTATGTTATTTCTTGTTTTCATTTTTTTGAATTTCGGCAACCTTTTAATTTGGAGTATTTCAGCAAACTGCCGCCAATGAAAATTCCCTGTATTCAGACCCTTTTTTCGATTAATTTTTGTTCACTCCGTATTTTGGTGTATTCTCGCATACAGCCGCATATGAGAAGTCTCCGTGCCCCTTCTCTTTTTCATTTTTTTGAATTTCGGCCACTTTGTAATTTCGAGTATTTCAGCATGCAGCCGCCTATGAGAGTTCGCTGTGTTGAGGCCCTTTTTCCAGTTAATTTTTGTTCACTCCGTCTTCTAGTGTATCCCCGCATACAGCCGCATATGGAAGTCCCAGTGCTCCTTCTCGTTTACATTTTTTTGAATTTCGGAGACCCTATAATTTGGAGTATTTCTGCATACAGCCCCGCCTATGAGAATTCCATGTATTGAGGCCCTTTTTTTCCGGTTAATTTTTGTTGACTCCGTATTTTTGTGTGTCCCCGCATACAGCCACATATGAGAAGTCCCTGTGCTCCTTCTCGTTTTCATTTTTTTGAATTTCGACCACCTTTTAATTTGGAGTATTTTAGCATACAATAGCCTACGAGAATTCCCTGTATTGAGGCCTTTTTTCTTTTTGCTGTTAATTTTTGTTCACTCTGTGTTTTGGTGTATCTCCGCATACAGTCACATATGAGAAGTACATGTGTTACTTCTCGTTTTCATTTTTTTTAAATTTCGGCCACCCTGTAATTTCGAGTATTTTAGCATACAGCCGCCTATGAGAATTCCCTGTATTAAGGCCCTTTTTCCTGTTAATTTTTGTTCACTCTATCTTTTGGTGTATTCCCGCATACAGCCGCATATGAGAAGTTCCATTGCTCCTTCTAGTTTACATTTTTTTAAATTTCGGAGACCCTGTAATTTGGAGTATTTCTGCATACAGCCCCGCCTATGAGAATTACCTATATGTAAGACCTTTTTCTTTTTCCTGTTATTTTTTGTTTACTCCGTATTTTAGTGTATCCCCGCAAACAACCGCATATGAGAAGTCCCTGTGTAACATCTCATTTTCATTTTTTTGGATTTCGTAGACCCTGTAATTTCGAGTATTTTCAGCATGGCTGCCTATGAGAATTTCCTGTATTGAGGCCCTTTTTCTTTTTGCTGTTAATTTTTGTTCACTCCGTATTTTGGTGTATCACCACATATAGCCGCATATGAGAAGTCCCTGTGTTACTTCTCGTTTTCATTTTTTTTGAATTTCAGCCACCTTTTAATTTGGAGTATTTCAGTATACAGCCGCTAATGAGAATTCCCTGTATTGAGGCCCTTTTTCTTTTTCCTGTTAATTTTTCTTCACTCCATATTTTGGTGTATCCCCGCATAGAGCCGCATATGAGAAGTTCCTGTGCTCCTTCTCATTTTCATTTTTTAAATTTCAGCCACCTTTTAATTTGGAGTATTTCATCATACTAACGCCTATGAGAATTCCCTGTATTGAGTCCTTTTTTCTTTTTCCTGTTAATTTTTGTTCACTCCGTATTTTTGTGTATCCCCGCATACAGCCGCATGTGAGAAATCCCTGTGCTCCTTCTCGTTTTCATTATTATGAATTTCGGCCACCTTTTAATTTGGAATATTTGAACATACAGCCGCGTATGAGAATTCCCTGTATTGAGGCTCTTTTTCTTTTTCCTGTTAATTTTTGTTCACAGGGACAACCCGTATATTTTCTAAAGACATTGATGTTACTATTGTGCCTGATTTAAAAGCTAATCTGTTATCCATCAGCAAGTGTACTAATCAACTTTGTTGCAACGTTCTTTTTACTCCTCAAAAAGTACTCTTTCAGGACAGAATTCAGGGAGAACGATTAGTGAAGGACACCAGGACGATGGATTGTATGTGATAAAACCGAAAGAATTGGCACTTGTTGCAACAAAGGAAGCTTTTGCTAAACTTTGGCACAAAAGGCTGGGTCACCCTTGTGATAGAGTTTTACGATATTTAAATTTATCTCCAATTTGCGATTTCAACAATTGTGAACCATGTCAGTTGGCTAAATCTCATAAATTTTTTTTTTTTGAGCATTCGAATAAATCCACTAAATTGTTTGACTTAGTTCATTCTGATGTATGGGGGAATGCACTTGTTGAATCCAAAGAAGGTTTTAAATACTTTGTTACCTTTATTGATGATAAATCTAGTGCAACTTAGTTGTATTTACTCAAGTCTAAAAGGGAAGTGTGTGCGACATTTCAAATTTTTTGCAAAATGGTTGAAAACCAATTCAACAAAAACATTAAAATACTTAGAACAGATAATGGTACTGAATATGTAAATCATGAGTTCCAGACCTTTTTATGTAACAAAGGTATAATACACCAAACCTCCTGTGTTGGTACCCCTCAACAAAACGGTGTCTGAAAGAAAAAACCAACATCTGTTAGAAGTAACCCGAGCCTTAATGTTCTCAGCCCACTTACCAAAATCCTACTGGGCTGATGCGGTACTCACAGGGTGTTATTTGATTAATCGACTTCCTAGTCGAATTCTTGGTTTTCAGAGTCCATTGGAAATCTTATACAACCGAAAATAGTCTCTCACAGTTGCGTATCTTTGGATGCGTCTATTATATGCATTCACAAAATGCAGGAAAATTAGATCCACGCGCACAAAAATGCATCTTTATGGGATATTCTTCAACACAAAAAGGATACAGGTGCTATGACCCAAGTTTAAATCCGGTCTTTGTCTCTAGAGATTTGAAATTTAATGAAAATTAGATGTTTTTTCGACAGAAAATCAGGGGGAGACTGATATCTACAATGATTTTGCCATTTGCAACAATTTTCAAGTCGCTGCAAATCCAGTAAATCATGAAGTAGGGCCGAGTTCAGTTGCAGACTTGCTGAATGATGTCAACAAAGACACTCCGGAGCATGATGAAGATGTTCTGCATGATGACTCTATACCGTTTGATGGATCAAACCTCGCCCTAGAAGAGGAATTTTGGCCTGGGTCTGTGAATCCAAATACCAATTTTCCAGCTCATGAAGAAAGAGAGATTGGTACAGCCCCAGTCAGAAGGACAACACGCACAATTAGACCTCCAGCAAGGTTTCAAGACTTCGTGACATATCACACCACAACATATCCAATCCAAGATTATGTAAGGTATGATAAAGTGTCACCAAAATTTTGTTCATTTCTAGCTCAGATTGAGAAAAATTATGAACCAAATAATTTTGAGGAAGCCAACTTGGATAATAATTGGGTTAATGCCATGAATAATGAACTTCCTTAAACCGAAATCATACATGGGAACTTGTCAAATTACCAAATGGAAAAAGACATTGGGTGTCGATGGGTATACAAAATCAAGTACAAAAGTGATGGAGTGATAGAACGATATATGGCAAGGTTAGTTGCAAAAGATTATACCCAGACGTATGGCATAGCCTATAAGGAAACCTTTGCTCCAGTAGCCCAAATGAATACTGTTCGTGTTAGTTTGTAATAATTTAGAAGTCAATAATACGATAATTTATCATAAAGCTTTGTTCATGAATTGAATGTTTATTTATATATCATTTTGTTGCCTTGAGTATTATTGTATTTATGAATCATTCATTTATCTGACTAAAGTCAATGAATGGAATTGTGAAACTTCATAATATAGATGATATATATTCTTAAAAGTCTCTAACCAAGGTAATAAGTAGGAACATTAATTTATCGTTACAAGGTTAGTATGTGGATTAAAAGATGGTTATGTTTTACAAACTATTTGACAAGAGATGTCATTTTAATCACATAGATACATGTTCCAGGAACATGGTATTTGACAGACTCCGAATGAAACATTAAATGGAATTGTGTTCGTGTAATTTGTTTTCATTCAGTGTTAAGTTCTAAAGTATGAGGTATTCATCTTTCCTACTAAGAAATGTATATGTGTGATTGTTACCTAACGCTGTCGGTAAAACGCAGTTATAATGGTAGCTCTTCGGTATGCATAGCTTAGCTGAGGTAGTGATGGTTTACCAAAAGTACTATTGTCCCTCATATCTCTATACGAGTTATAGTATCACTTGGCCTCTTGGTAGAGTAAGATTATCTGCTAGCGGTATAATTACAAGAGTAATTATATTTGATAATCCGCTCAAGATCAAGAAAAGATTAAGTTTGCAAGGATGACAGATACCTACCTTGAAGCTGATACAAGTAAAATAGTTTACTGGATTGTGGTATTGTACATTACAACATCATTTGTGTAATTGGATGGTCATAATGCAGATGTCATATGCCTCCTATGATTATAGAAGTTAAAACAGTTCTAATTCTATTTACCAACATAACATAGATCCTATTGGGTCACACCATATAGGAGCTAATTGGAGAATCTTATTGATTAATTATAAATTGATTATGATTAATAATAAGATGGTTATAATTAATTATATGTGATATAATTGAATTATAAATGTCATAATAAAATGACAAGCAGAAACAATGGTTAATTTATAAACGTGCACGACACGTTGTATAAAAGTTACCGAAAGAACAACCGAAAGAAATATAATTATTCAGAATAATTATATATAAATGACTAATGGCAATTTGGTGAATACCACAAAAACCAAGGACATTTTGGTAATCAGCCAGTGGCAAAATTCAATTTGAGTTTGTTAATGACAATTTGGTGAATACCACAAAAACCAAGGGCATTACGGTCATTTACGAACCTCCTCATTTTGCCTATAAATAGAGGGGTAGGGGTAGAGAGAAAATTACTAATTCACTTGTATCGTATCTGCTCTGTTTGATCGAATCGATAAATCTATTTTCTCTCTTTCTCGGTTACGGTTAGTTACAGGATTCGAAAATAATATATTTGCAAAAGTCACGGTATTTCTATTTGAATAACTGCAGGTGTTAAATATATTTATTTTGTCCTTTTCTCGGTGAATAGTGTTTTTGCATAATTCCGCGGTTTATAGTATTTATGGCAAAAGAAATAAACCGCTCTCTAGTTAGTCCTGGTGGATAACCAATAGAGGTATCAGACGTCTGATACTCCGAGGCGAATCATTCCCAGGTGTAGCTCTTCACGCTCGGTCTGCTTTCCAATTGAGATTTGGACACGAGGTATAAATGTTATATTAAATCTATTTAATTTGTTAAGTAGATTTAAAGCTTTAGAAATCAATCATGGAGTAGATCGCTTGTCAAGAGAAAGACGGGAACAAGAACGTTCGGTACTCTTTCTGACATACTTCTTTAATTCTCGGGTTAAGTTAGAAGTAAACTTTTTATTTTACAATCTTTCCACATCTTAAGCAAATAAATGGGTTTGAACCGTCAAAACCCAACAATTCGCACCCTCATGTCAGTTGCAACCAATTATGACTGGCCGCTATTTGATGTGAGAAATGTTTTTCTCCATGGGGATCTTGAAGAGGAAGTGTTCATGGACTTGCCACCAGGTCTACCTGTGTCAAGAGAAAGTGGATTGGTTTGCAAGTTAAAAAAGGCAATATACGGCTTGAAATAGTCTCCAAGAGCATGGTACAGAAAACTGAGCGCAGCCCTTGTCAAAATCAGCTTTAAAAGAAGTGAAGTAGATTCTTCAATGTTCACCAAGATCTCAAACAAATGTATTGTTGTTATATTAATTTATGTGGATGACTTAGCCATTACAGGAAGAGATCAAGGCGGCATTGAAGATCTGAAGCGTCATCTCGGCAAGGAATTCGACATTAAGGACTTGGGAAATCTAAAGTACTTCCTAGGTATTAAGATTGCTCACTCTCACAAAGGACTGTTTCTTTCTCAAAGAAAATATGTTATGGACTTGCTTCGAGAAACATGAAAGCTAAGTGCAAAACCAGCAAATATTCCCATGGACTTTAGTCAAAAGGTTACAACTAATAATGAACCCCTTAACGACATTGGCATGTTTCAAATACTTGTGGGCAAGTTAATATACCTTACTATTACCAGACCCGACATATCATATACAGTGAGCTATGTGAGCCAGTTTATGCAAAAACCTATGGAGGGTCATTTAGAAATGATTAATCAAATACTAAGGTATTTAAAATCTACGCCAGGAAAAGGCATTTTAATGAAAAATAATGGGCATGCCAATATAGTGGGTTACACAGATGCTGATTGGGCTGGAATTGCCACTTGGGACGGTATTTGGACTTTCAATGCCAGGCTCCGAAGAAGAAGGATTGCAAATTTGGTGGATTACAGGTTGAGGTGGATGGATCTGTTCCATGTGGTGTTGTCTCTAGTAGCATTTGGGACATTCGCAGCATGTCACTATAATGTGGTGGCATGTTATTACACAAGTGCTCCGAGAAAAGTGATAAAAAGTGTCCCGCTGGTGGTGGGTTTTGTGGTGAGCATGTTGTTTGTTTTGTTTCCATCCCGGCGAGGAGGAATTGGATATCCATTCTTACTGCGAGGTGATATTGTTCATTTACGACATTAGGTTGAGAAAAATGAACATAATGTGTTTGTTTGAATTCTTGCAAGCTTGGCAACTGAAGATTCTAATTGAAATTTTAGTGTAGGAAGCTCCATTGCAGGGAAAGCAAGAGGTTGTATTTACTCGTTTTAGTCTCATTGCTTTGGTCATTTTCGTTCTTTTTTTTAAGACTTTGTTACTAAGCACTTTACCTCCTAACATTGGGGAAAAAAACATAAATGTAAGTACAAAACTAATGAAATAATAGGGATGCTCTTTATACAAAAGAATTATATATAACGAAGCTATTAGTGCTTAAAAATTATTGTGTTTAAATTCAAATAAAAAAATTGTGTTTAGCTTTGCATTTGTAATGCTTGGCAAAAAGTTTGGTTTAACCTCGCATATACTAATTCACGAGGAATCCTCGACGATAATATTATTCGCTACGGGACTATTCTGTTAGTAGCTAATTGAAGCTTATAACTCGTAGTTGTCTATGTCGGAGGAACTAACCTCGGAATTGACCACTTTTATGCCTCGCCTATACTCCGAAATTTTTTTGACATTTTTATTAATATCCAAAGTTAAATAAAAATTAATTGATATACTCAGATTCTATGGGAAATAATAAAAAATGTTCCTACCGGCCAGAAAATGGCCGGTCCCTATTTAATTAACTGCCGACCAGAAAATGGCCGGCGCCCTATTAAATAGACTACCGACCAGAAAATGGCTGGTACCCTTGCTATATATATGAGTGGAGGGTTGGCTGAATTTCTCACAATTCATTTCATCAAATTTTACACTATCTCTCCTCAGTTGAGCTCTTTCTCCCAGATTTCTCCATCTCTTCCCAGATTTGCAAGTAAGTCTCTCTAATTTTTTAGAAATTCATTTTTAGTGCAAAATGATTGTAAAATGTTAGGATTTGTTAGTAATGTACCAAAATTAGAATAATTTAGTTGTAAATTAGAGTAATTAGCCAAATTTAGGGTTTACGGTTTAGGGTAATTTATTGTAATTTAGTATAATTAGCATATGTGACCATATTTTAGCGTATTTTAGAATGTTTTACCATAGTTAAGATAATTAAACGTAATTTAGTGCAATTTAGCATAATTAGGATAATTAGACCATTAGACCATTTGAACATATTTTATCGAAATTAGCCTATTTTAGGTTATTTTAACATGTTTTATGTTATTTTAACCGCAATTGTCATGTTTTAGCATGTTTAGCCTATTTTAGCATATTTTAGGTTATTTTAACCGCAATTGGCCTATCTTAGCATGTTTTAGAATAATTAAGTCTATTTTCGTCTATTATAGCATATTTTACCGAAATTAGATAATTATATTTTAGATTAATTTAATCGCAAATGCCCTATTTTAGCATATTTTAGCGTAATTAATCCTATTTTAGCCTTTTTTTGCATATTTTACCGAAATTAGGCTATTTAATTACTGAAATTAGGGTTTAGAGTTTACTTAGCGTAAGTTAACATAATTTTATTATCGAAATTAGGATGGCTAGAGGACGGCCTAGGACTTGTCCATTAGCACCTGTAGTTGATGAGTCGATATAGATTGACAGCACAGAGTATTTCAGTCCTCTCCTGTGGATACCCCACCGCGAGCACCAAGTCTCACTGACTTCTCGTGAGGTACGTATTTTTTTGCCTTTTTTCAAATTTTCTTGCGTTTAAAATTTGATGTGTTAACACCATGTGGATTAATTTTTTCAACGTAGGACACGTTTCTTTTAGATGTGAAGATGCGGTGCGCTCCCATGTAGCACTACGAGGTGATGAACCAGTACCTTATCAATCTGGGCCTCTACCAGGTTGTGGACATCCTGCGGACTGGGAGTGGCATCATCAATGCATCTCTAATCATAGGATTGCTTGAGCGATGGCGTCCCGAGACGCACACGTTTCACATGCCATTTGGAGAGATGACAGTGCCCCTCCAGGATGTGAGTGCTCTTTGGAGTTTGCCTATCAGTGGCACCCCCGTTGGTGGCGTATCTAACAGCGCTGGGTTTGCTGTTCAGATCGAGGAGTTATTGGGAGCTGATTTTTAGTCTCTCATTGAGGATCGTGGGAAGCCCAAATTCCATCTGAGGATGAAGAAGTTGCGAGAGCACTTCAGATTCCACCAATGAGAAGATTCAGAGGTGTAGGGCGCAGAAAGTTGCACTTGAACGGAAGGTGTGTGCATACGTGTATAATGTTTCAGGATTCAATGCTCTCTGTTTTCAAGACATGGAGGGTTGTCGAACATGAGACATTCATTTCTTTCTGCTATTCCTTCTAGTTCACCCTCGATGGGCCTACCGTTCATAATCGGTCCATCGAGAGAGTTTATTGATTGTGGGGACATTTAACTCCCGACAGGCGCAAGACCCCACCATTAATTACATCAGCAGACCCTTCCAAGTCAAACTGAATACCTCGTTCATTCCAAGATTTGTGCCTACTTCTTTGTAAACTGAATAATGGGGCTAAAAAAGGAGAGGGGCTCATGTACTGGCATTGGATTTGGTCAATTGGTTCTCATTGTTTGGACGTGTGTGTGTGTGTTTTATGAATGTAATTTTATATTATGTAAAATAATGTTCATTATATTTATTTACATATTTAAAAGAGACTTGACATTTGAGAGACAAATGTGTATGCTTTATTTATATTTCATTCATGAAGACAATCTTTTAATTTTTATTAAAAAGGGGGCAATTTGGCCATTTCATAGGCTGGCAGATACTTGGACATATTTAATTTTGGTTTAGAACCATGAAGGATTCAATTTGGATTTATTTGGAGGTGGTTTGAGTCAATTTGGACTTGAAACAAAGAAGTTATGGCAAAAAAGGACTTGTTTGTGAAGTTTCCATCTTTTCAGGGGCTTATTTGCAAAGTTTGAGGGGCTGGAACTAGTAATTTGGGCTTTTGACAGGGTTTAAAGCGCAATTTGGGCTTCCAGGGGCTTGTTTGAAGAAGTTTTAAGGCACCAGGGGCTTATTTTCAAAATTACAGGGGTTGCGTTGTAGTTTAGTTATGTCAGAGGGACTGAATTGCAAAAGGATTTTAACACATGATGTATTTCATCTTCTTCTAGTTGTATTTCATTTTCTACTAGTTGTCTTTCATGTTCTACTAGTTGTCTTTCATCTACTACAGGTTGTATTTCACATTCTCCTAGTTGTATTTCATATTACTCTAGATGTATTTCATATTTTTCTAGTTATATTTCAAAATTATTCTAGTTATATTTCGTTTTCTACTAGTTGTCTTTCACCTTGTACTGATTGTCTTTCTTGCACTACTACAAGTTGTCTTTCATCTACTACAAGTTGTATTTCATATTATTTTAGTAGTATTTCATATTCTTCTAGTTGTATTTCAAATTATTGTAGTTGTATTTCACCTTGTACTGGTTGTCTTTCTTGCTCTACTAGTTGGCTTTAATCGTTTACTACATATTTGTATTTTATCTTCTTCTAATTGTCTTTCAAAGTTCTACTTGTTGTTTTTGTCTACTACATGATTGTTACACCAAAAGGTATAGTACAAAGTTTCAGTACAGTAAACTGTACTTTTTAACCTTCAATACACTTTTCGGTTCAGACTGCAAGTATACAATCCTATCGAGTAGTATAAATTCGGGTATCGATCACAGGGACGGTTCAAGTCTTAACTAGAGTTCTACCTAAATTAAATAAAGACTAGAAGTTCGAAAAGGTTGTTTTGGTGTTTAAGGTTCCTAACAGTTCAGCAACAGTAATTAAGTGCAAGAAAGTAAATTAACTTTGTTTAAATCAATAATAAAAGACGTTTCCAGGGTTATGACTTCATCTCAGTTTTGCCTCGAGGTACCCGGTCCGTGTAGTGTCCTACACGGGCCATGTCCATTGTACACGGGCCGGGTACTGTCGTACACAGTCCGTGTGGCCCTCGAGTGAATGCAGCAGTTATTGTTTCTTTGTGTTGTTCCTTTGTGTAGGGTTCTACTGACCAGACCTAATGTTCCTAAACCTCAACTGTCGTCTGTTGGTTTATTAACTTGGTATGGAATTGCAATATGTGCCCTCGGGTTCTAGACCTCAACTGTCGTATGTTGGTATGTATTACCTAGTTCCTTGTTTGGTATACTAAAGGTAACCTCATTCCGTCGATATGAGGAAATGTTCACCTGTCGGCTACTACTTGGTTTCACCTTCCGGATCACTAATCCTACCTCATGTACTTAGTTTGGTTGAGAGATATTAAGGGCCAAAGTACCTTCTAGATGTACGCATTCATCTAGTGGTAAACCAATAAAAATCAAACACAATCAAGCAAACACAAATTTCAACAAAAGAATCCAATAACTAACATGCAAAACAAAAACATTTGATTACATCACAACCCTAGAAACTAAAGAATCTACTCTAACATGATTAAAAAGCAAATAAAACAAATAAAGATAAAGGAGTTCATAGAAAAACTCGAAGAACAATGAAGATTCGTCGCAAAACTCTCGTTTTCCTCCTCTCTTCTTCACCTCCTTGCTTAGCCGTCTTCTCCTAACTCTAAGTTGCTTCTTTCCTCCATAATTCCCCCCTCTGGTACAAGAAATCCCGCTTATATGCTTTTCTGGCCGACCTTCCTTCAATTAGCCTTATTTCCAAATTCTGGATTTGTTTCCGGAAATGCTTGACACGACCCGTGTGAAATGCTACATGGACCGTGTACCTGTGTCTCTAGCTCAGATTGTAGATCTTCTCGCAAACTTTCCGAAAGTGGTCATAAACTCAAAACGGAGTTACGAGTCAAAATCTATGACCGTTTTAATTTCAGGTGCTGAAATTCCAGCATCCTATATAGGTCGTGTGGATGGTGTCCTGGTCATGTCTGTGGTCGGGCAGAGGGTTGTACGGTCCACATAAGAAGGTACACGGACTGTATATAAACCTTCGAATTCCAGATTCTTCCTCGGTCACCCGTTTTCTGCAAAGTAAGAACAAATGCACAGCATTACCACATTCTATAGATATTCAATGAAATAAACACGATTTGACAGTTTTAGGCATAGGTTTTGGTACAAAGTTTGGTCGGAATATAGATAAGAAAGCGAGATATCAATGATGTATTTCATTTTCTTCAAGTTGTATTTCATGTTCTACTAGTTGTTTTTCATGTTCTACTAGTTGTCTTTCATCTACTACAGGTTGTATTTCATCATCTTCTAGTTCTATTTCATATTATTCTAGTTGTATTTTGTCTTTTCTAGTTGTATTTCATATTATTCTAGTTGTATTTTGTCTTTTCTAGTTGTATTTCATATTATTCTAGTAGTATTTTATCTTCTTCTAGTTGTATTTCATCTTCTTCTAGCCGTCTTTCACGTTCTACTTGTTATCTTTCATCTACTACAGGCTGTATTTCATGTTCTTCTAGTTGTATTTCATATTATTCTAGTAGTATTTTGTCTTCTTCTAGTTGTATTTCATATTATTGTAGTAGTATTTTGTCTTCTTCTTGTTGTATTTCATATTATTCTAGTTGTATTTCATTTTCTTTTAGCCGTCTTTCACGTTTCACTGCTTGTCTTTCTTGCTCTACTAGTTGGTTTTAATCGTCAAACACATGTTGTATTTTATCTTCTTCTGGTTGTTTTTAATGTTATACTTTTTGTTTACGTCTACTACAGGTTGAATTTCATCTTCTTCTAGTTTATTTCATCTTCTACTAGTTGTCTTTCATGTTCAACTGGTTGTCTTTCATCTACTACAGGTTGTATTTCACCATCTTCTAGTTGTATTTCATAGTCTTCTAGTTGTATTTCACATTCTTCTAGTTGTATGTCATATTATTGTAGTTGTGTTTCATCTTCTTCTAGTTGTCTTTCACCTTTTACAGGTTGTCTTTCTTGCTCTACTAGTTGGCTTTAATCGTCTACAACGTGTTGTATTTTATCTTCTTCTAATTGTCCTTCACAGTTCTACTTGTTGTTTTCGTTCACAACAGGATGTATTTCATCTTTTTCTAGTTTTATTTCATTTTCTACCAGTTCTCTTTCATGTTCTACTGGTTGTCTTTTATCTACTACAGGTTGTATTTCATCTTCTTCTAGTTGTATTTCATATTATTCTAGTTGTATTTCATATTCTTCTAGTTCTATTTTATATTATTGTAGTTGTATTTCATCTTCTTCTAGTTGTCTTTCACCTTGTACTGGTTGTCTTTCTTGCTCTATTAGTTGGCTTTAATCATCTACTACATGTTTTATTTTATCTTCTACTAATTGCCTTTCATAGTTCTACTTGTTGTTTTCGTGTACTACATGATATATTTCATCTTCTTCTAGTTGTATTTCATTTTCTACTAGTTGTCTTTCATGTTCCACTAGTTCTCTTTCATCTACTACAGGTTCTTTTTCATCATCTTCTAGTTCTAATTGATACTATTCTAATTGTATTTCATCTTCTTCTAGCCGTCTTTCACATTGCACTTGTTGTCTTTCTTGCTCTACTAGTTGGCTTTTATCGTCTTCTTCTTGTTGTATTTCATCTTCTTCTAGCTATCTTTCATGTTGTACTTGTTGTTTTAGTCTACTACAGGTCTTATTTCATGTTTTTCTAGTTGTATTTCATATTATTCTATAGTATTTTCTCTTCTTCTAGTTGTATTTCATCCTCTTCTAGCCGTCTTTCGCATTGCACTGGTGGTCTTCTTGCTCTACTAGTTGGTTTTAATCGTCCAACACATGTTGTATTTTGTCTTCTTCTTGTTGTCTTTCATGTTCTACTTTTTGTTTACGTCTACTACAACATGTATTTCACTTTCTTCTAGTTGTATTTCATTTTCTACTAGTTGTCTTTCATGTTCTACTGGTTGTCTTTCATCTATTATAGGTTGTATTTCACCATCTTCTAGTTGTATTTCATATTATTCTAGTTGTATTTCATATTCTTCTAGTTGTATTTCATATAATTGTAGTTGTATTTCATCTTCTTCTAGTTGTCTTTCTTGCTCTACTAGTTGGCTTTAATCGTCTACAATGTGTTGTTATCTTCTTCTAATTATCTTTCACAGTTCTACTTGTTGTTTTCGTTTACTACATAATGTATTTCATCTTTTTCTAGTTTTATTCCATTTTCTACCAGTTATCTTTCATGTTCTACTGGTTGTCTTTTATCTACTACAGGTTGTATTTCACCTTCTTCTAGTTGTATTTCATATTATTCTAGTTGTATTTCATTTTCTTCTAGTTGTATTTCATATTATTGTAGTTGTATTTCATCTTCTTCTAGTTGTCTTTCACCTTGTACTGGTTCTCTTTCTTGCTCTACTAGTTGGCTTTAATCGTCTACTACATGTTTTATTTTATCTTCTACTAATTGTCTTTCATAGTTCTACTTGTTGTTTTCGTCTACTACATGATGTATTTCATCTTCTTCTAGTTGTATTTCATTTTCTACTAGTTGTCTTTTATGTTCTACTAGTTTACTTTCATCTACTACAGGTTGTATTTCATCATCTTCAAGTTCTAATTAATACTATTCTAATTGTATTTCATCTTCTTCTAGCCGTCTTTCACATTGCACTTGTTGTCTTTCTTGCTCTACTAGTTGGCTTTTATCGTCTTCTTCTTGTTGTATTTCATCTTCTTCTAGCTATCTTTCATGTTGTACTTGTTGTTTTAGTCAACTACATGTTTTATTTCATGTTCTTCTCGTTGTATTTCATATTATTCAAGTAGTATTTTGTCTTCTCCTAGTTGTATTTCATCTTCTTCTAGCCGTCTTTCGCGTTGCACTGGTGGTCTTCTTGCTCTACTAGTTGGTTTTAATCGTCCAATACATGTTGTATTTTGTCTTCTTCTTGTTGTCTTTCATGTTCTACTTTTTGTTTACGTCTACTACATCATGTATTTCACTTTCTTCTAGTTGTATTTCATTTTCTACTAGTTGTCTTTCTTGTTCTACAGGCTGTCTTTCATCTACTACAGGTTGTATTTCACCTTTTTCTAGTGGTATTTCATATTATTCTAGTTGTATTTCATATTCGTCTAGTTGTATTTCATATTATGTAGTTGTATTTCATCTTCTTCAAGTTGTCTTTCATCTTGTACTTGTGTCTTTTTTGATCTACTAGCTCGCTTAATCGTCTACTACATGTTGTATTTTATCTTCTTGAAATTGTCTTTAATAGTTTTAAATGTTGTTTTCATCTAATACATGATGTATTTCATCTTCTTCTAGTTCTATTTCATTTTCTACTAGTTGTCTTTCATCTACTATAGGTTGTATTTCACCATCTTCTAGTTGTATTTCATATTATTCTAGTTGCATTCATCTTCTTCTAGTTGTATTTTATCTTCTGCTAGCTGTCTTTCATGTTGCACTGGTAGTCTTTCTTGTTGTACTTGTTGGCTTGTATCGTTTACTACTTGTAGAATTTCATCTTTTTCTAGCTATTTTTCATGTTGTACTTGTTGTTTTCGTCTGCTACAGGTTTTATTTCATGTTCTTCTAGTTGTATTTCATATTATTCTAGTAGTATTTTGTCTTCTTCTAGTTGTATTTCATCTTCTCCCAGCCGTCTTTCACGTTGCACAGGTTGTCTTTCTTGCTCTACTAGTTGGTTTTAATCGTCTAACACATGTTGTATTTTACATTATTCTAGTTGTCTTTAATGTTCTACTTTCTGTTTACGTCTACTACAGGATGTATTTCATTTTCTACTAGTTGTCTTTCATATTCTACAGGATGTGTCCATCTACTACAGGTTGTATTTCATTTTCTACTAGTTGTCTTTCATGTTATACATGATGTGTCCTTCATCTACTACAGGTTGTATTTCACCTTCATCTAGTTGTATTTCATATTATTATAGTTGTATTTCATATTCTTCTAGTTGCATTTCATATTATTGTAGTTGTATTTCATCTTAAACTAGTTGTCTTTCACCTTGTACATGTTGTCTTTCTTGCTCTACTAGTTGGCTTTAATCGTCCACTACATGTTGTATTTTATCTTCTTCTAATTGTCTTTCACAGTTCTACTTGTTGTTTTGTCTACTAAATGATGTATTTCATCTTCTTCTAGTTGTATTTCATTTTCTACTAGTTGTGTTTTTTGTTCTACTAGTTATCCTTAATCTACTAGAGGTTGTATTTCACCATATTCTAGTTCCATTTCATATTTTTCTAGTTGTATTTCATCTTCTTCGAGTTGTATTTCTTATTATTGTAGTAGTATTTCATCTTCTTCTAATTGTCTTTTCCCTTGTATTGGTTGTCTTTGTTGCTCTACTAGTTCGTTTTAATCGTCTACTACATGTTGTATTTTATCTTCTTCTAATAGTCTTTCATAGTTCTACTTGTTTTCGTCTACTGCATGATGTATTTCATCTTCTTCTAGTTGTATTTCATTTTCTACTAGTTGTCTTCTATGCTCTACTAGTTGTCTTTCATCTACTACAGGTTGTATTTCATCATGTTCTAATTCTATTTCATATTATTCTAGTTGTATTTCATATTCTTCTAGCTGTCTTTCACGTTGCACATGTTGTCTTTCTTGTTCTACTAGTTGGCTTTCATCGTTTACTACTTGTTGTATTTCATCTTCTTCTAGCTATTTTTCATGTTGTACTTGTTGTTTTCGTCTACTACGGGTTTTATTTCATATTTTTCTAGCTGTATTTCATATTATTCTAGTAGTATTTTGTCTTCTTCTTGTTGTATTTCATCTTCTTCTAACCGTCTTTCACGTTGCACTGGTTGTCTTTCTTGCTCTACTATTTGGTTTTAATCGTCTAATACATGTTGTATTTTGTCTTCTTCTAGTTGACTTTCATGTTCTAATTTTTGTTTTCGTCTACTAGCATGTATTTCATCTTCTTCTAGTTGTATTTCATTTTCTACTAGTTGTCTTTCATGTTCTACTGGTTGTCTGCCATCTACTGCAGGTTGTATTTCACCTTCTTCTACTTGTATTTCATATTATTCTAGTTCTATTTTATATTCTTCTAGTTGTATTTCATATTATTTTAGTTGTATTTCATCTTCTTCTAGTTGTCTTTCACCTTAAACTGGTTGTCTTTCTTGCTCTACTACTTCGCTATAATCGTCTACTACATCTTGTATTTTATCTTCTTCTAATTGTCTTTCATAGTTTTGCTTGTTGTTTTCGTCTACTAAATGATGTATTTCGTTTTCTTCTAGTTGTATTTCATTTTCTAATATTTGTTTTTCATCTACTGCAGGTTGTATTTCCCGATCTTCTAGTTCTATTTCATATTATTCTAGTTGTATTTTATCTCCTTCTAGTTGTATTTCATCTTCTTCTAGCTATCTTTCACATTGCACTGGTTGTCTTTCTTGTTCTCCTAGTTGGATTTTGTCGTTTACTACTTGTTGTATTTCATCTTCTTCTAGCTATTTTTCATGTTGTACTTGTTGTTTACGTCTGCTACAGGTTTTATTTCATGTTCTTCTAGTTGTATTTCATATTATTCTAGTTGTATTTTGTCTTCTTCTAGTTGTATTTCATCTTCTTCTAGCCGCCTTTCCCGTTGCACTGGTTGTCTTTCTTGCTCTACTAGTTGGTTTTAATCGTCTAACACATGTTGTATTTTACCTTCTTCTAGTTGTATTTAATGTTCAACTTTTTGTTTACGTCTACTACAGTATGTATTTCAACTTCTTCTATTTGTATTTCATTTTCTACTAGTTGTCTTTCATATTCTACAGGATGTGTCCTTCATCTACTACAGGTTGTATTTCAACTTCTTCTTGTTGTATTTCATATTATTCTATTGTATTTCATATTCTTCTAGTTGCATTTCATATTATTGTAGTTGTATTTCATCTTCTTCTAGTAGTCTTTCACCTTGTATAGGTTGTCTTTCTTGCTCTACCAGTTTGCTTTAATCGTCTACTACATGTTGTATTTTATCTTCTTCTAATTGTCTTTCATAGTTTTGCTTGTTGTTTTCGTCTACTAAATGATGTATTTCATCTTCTTCTAGTTGTATTTTATTTTCTACTAGTAGTCTTTCATGTTCTACTAGTAGTCTTTCAAAGTTCTACTTGTTGAGGTCTAGTAGTCTTTCATAGTTTTGAAAAACAACAATTGAGGTCTAGTAGTCTTTCACCTTGTACAGGTTGTCTTTCTTGCTCTACTAGTTTGCTTTAATTGTCTACTACATGTTGTATTTTATCTTCTTCTAATTGTCTTTCATAGTTTTGCTTGTTGTTTTCGTCTACTAAATGATGTATTTCATCTTCTTCTAATTGTATTTTACTTTCTACTAGTTGTCTTTCATGTTCTACTAGTTGTCTTTCATCTACTAGAGGTTGTATTTCACCATCTTCTAGTTATATTTTATATTATTCTAGTTGTATTTCATCTTCTTATAGCTTTCTTTCACGTTGCACTGGTAGTCTTTCTTGTTCTACTTGTTGGCATTGATCATTTACTACTTGTTGTATTTCATCTTCTTCTAGTTATTTTTCATGTTGTACATGTTGTTTTCGTCTACTACAGGTTTTATTTCATGTTCTTCTAGTTGTATTTCACATTATTCTAGTAGTTGATCAGAGTAAATGATGATGAATTACGTAGGGTTTTGGCTTAGGTTTTGCATATTATCTCGCACTTATGTTTAATTAATTAGAGAAAAAGGTTATTGCAGAAAACAGGTTTTGGGACTATTTCACATCAAATGGAGCAAGAATTAGGTCAATCGGACAAGCGACGCTCATCGACTAAGGTCCTATTACGGTCCGTACTAGTTGATACGGACCTAGCCGGATATTGACCAGGAGATGGTGTGATGCGCATTAAACCCCTCAGCGACAAGGTGTGAATACGGACTGTATCACCTGATACGGTCCGTAACCAAGGCGCCCTTTGGGGAATAACTGCCACAAGCGTGTCTAGATCATGTTTCTTGGCCTCCACTCATCTCCAGAGGTCCCCTCACTCCTATATAAGGCCCCTGGACAGAAGAGGAAGTCATCTTTGTAATTTTGGTAGTTAGGGTTAGATTAAATTGAAGTGAGAAAGAGAGGAGTGTTGTAATGATGCCGCTCCGTGGCTATGTTCTTTTCTTAGGGGCTAGGCAGTAAACCTTGTTACTCATGATGCTTTGATATATATATTTTCTGTTGATTATGATTTATTGTTGTTGATTGAAATGCTTTTGCAATTTATTCTCCCTTCACCTGATTTCGATGATCTAGTTTAATCATAGGGTAGTGACAGTACTTTATTGGTAAAAAGACTATGGTGGACGAGTTAGCCTCGTTGGGAGCCATTAGATTTATGTGAAGAAAACCTTCGCGGGGAAACCATAAATCAGAACCACAAAATGCAAACCAAGTTCTGTCATTTGAGTAAGATAAATCGCAGTGTCCTATGTAGTAACTTGTGTATTTAAGGGATCTGTCATTTGCGTAAGATAAATCGCAGTGTCCTATGTAGTATTCCGGTGGAAGTCCCATCATTTGCGTAAGTGACTCGCAGTGTCCTATGTAGTGTCTTCCATTAACAACAACAGGTAATCAGACCCGACAGAAGTAGAATATCAAAGTGGATTGAGTAGCAATGGTATGCCAAAACCCTAGGAATTCTCATCTCTATCTTTATTTAATTACTTTTAATTATTGCCAAATTTACATTGATCGCAATTCCAAACTCTCAATTTTCAGATTTTGTCTAGCCTTTTGAAAGACCCGCTGCACCTCAACAGAACTACCAACCACAACCCAATTACCAGCCAAGATACAACAATTCTCAACCAAATTACCAACCAAGGCAGTACAACCAACCACAGCAACCTGACATCACATCACTATTGGAGAGATTCCTCGAGAAGCAAGACAAGATGAATACAGAAATCACACAGAAGATCGAATCCTTAACAAACTAGTATAAAAATATAAAAGACCAAATTCCTAAATTGGCAAGAGACTTCTCGAACATCACACGAGGAAAAGGCAAACTTCCGGGTCAACCGGAAGAAAATCCAAGGGAAACTTGGCGTAGCATCCCATTAAGGAGCGGCACAGCTTATGAAGAACCTCCAATGCCCGATCTAACTTCAAATGAGACACATGAAGAGCCACCATACCTTGAAGAATACGAGTTGCAACAACCGGAGCCGCCCGTATTTGAATTGCAAGCAGATCCTATTGAGGAGCAGAATGACACCGTAGGTGGAGACGAGCGACAACCCGAACCTGAATACCTTTCACCACCACCCTACAAGCCACCTCTGCCATTCCCTCAAAAGCCTGTCAAGCATAAGATGGAGCAACAATTCGCGAAATTCATGGAGACCCTCAAGCAGTTACAAATCACTATCCCTTCACCGAGAATTGCAAGCATACCATCATATGCAAAATTTATGAAGGAGATACTCTCAAACCGCAACAGACTCCAATAATTCTCAACAGTTCCGCTCAATCTAGAATGCAGTGCGCTCGTGCAAAGCAAATTACCAGCAAAGTTGAAAGATCTGGGAATCTTCTCAATTCCATGCACTATAGGCATAACAGATTTCAAGAGAGCTTTATGTGACTTGGGAGTAAGTGTGAGTTTAATGCCAAAGGCGGTATTTGACAAATTGGGCTGTGGAGAACTCTCACCAACACAAATTTCTTTGCAACTGGCTGACCGATTAATTCGATATCTTAAAGGAGTGTTGCTAGATGTCCCAATCAAAGTTGGAAAATTTTGGATACCAGTAGATTTCGTGGTAGTCGACATGAAAGAAGATGAGCAAATTTCAATCATCCTTGGAAGGCCATTCCTCGCCACATGTGGAGCAATGATTAATGTTAAGAATATGAAAATTTCATTAAATATTGGAGAAGACAAGATGATCTACAAGATGAATGAATCCTTCGAGATCCCTCCTGACATCAATCTTGTTTACAGCTTGAAAACAGTGGGCGAGTCAGGCAACGATGAATTACGGTTGGGTAAACTAGAAGATATTAAGGAAGTCATGTGCGTAGCAGAGATGGAGAGACTGTTCAACATACAAGACAGTCAAACTCATCCAACCTCCGAAACAGCGCAAACTGATAATCGAAAGGAGAGCCCTCATATCGCTAACGGCAGGAATTACTCTTTCTTAGCCCTTGCACTGATCAAGAACCTCCGCGAAGAGTTGGTTGCAATTTCTCAAAGACTCGATGAGGTTGAATTAATGCTCATCAGGAGTCTGGCATTCGACCTTGGACCACGAACATCAAGCAACAAAGGAGGGATAACACAAAAGAAACCTACAGCAGGATTCTTCGAAAAAGGCGACAATAACAAGACCACACATCGCATTGAAGGCAGACCCCCAGACGAGCGACTTGATTGCACGGTCTGGAAGACACTTGGAGGAGATTGACAAGAAACAAAGTCAAGCTAACGACTTTAAACAAGCGCTTCTTAGGAGGCAACCCAAGGCTTTTTACCTTTCAGCATTTATTTATTTTACTTAGGATTTTTAATTGAAGAACAACTCATATCCACCTCTTTCTCATGGCCAGGTGAACATGCTGAAGGAAGGGCTCGGTGAAAAATATTGGAAAAGACAAAAAATGGCCCCTGGTACGGTCCGTATCAATTAATACGGACCAAGTCAATGGATACGGGACTGAAGGAAGGAGAGGAAAGAAAACAAGTAGCGAATACGGTCTGTATTGCCCAATACGGTCCGTATTCAAGAGTAATGCGTATTGCCGAGAGTTTTGGTTCAACATTGCGAAGGATAACCAGCACAAAATCCGACCGGCAAGCAGGATCATCCATCCCCAAGTCCGCCTCTTGCAAACAGCCCTCGCCAATTCCATCTTCGCAAGAAGCAAGACTTTCTCCAAAGCACATCCAAGAAGTCACAAACGACAAAAAGCCCGGTGGCAACTGTTACACCAAAAGGTATAGTACAAAGTTTCAGTACAGTAAACTGTACTTTTTAACCTTCAATACACTTTCGGTTCAGACTGCAAGTATACAATCCTATCGAGTAGTATATATTCGGGTATCGATCACAGGGACGGTTCAAGTCTTAACTAGAGTTCTACCTAAATTAAATAAAGACTAGAAGTTGGAAAAGGTTGGTTTTGGTTTCTAAAATTCCTAACAGTTCAATGACAATAATAAAATGCAAAGAAGTAAATAAACTTGGTTTAAATCAGATGTAAAAGGCGTTTCCAGGGTTATGACTTCATCTCAGTTTTGCCTCGAGGTGCCCGGTCCGTGTAGTGTCCTACACGGGCCGTGTCAGTGTACACGGGCCGTATACTGTCGTACACGGTCCGTGTGGCCCTCGAGTGAATGCAACAGTTATTGTTTTCTTTGTGTTGTTCCTTTGTGTAGGGTTCTACTGACCAGACCTAATGTCTCTAAACCTCAACTGTCGTCTGTTGGCTTATTAACTTGGTATGGAATTGCAATATATGCCCTCGTCGGGTTCTAGACCTCAACTGTCGTATGTTGGTCTGAATTACCTAGTTGCTTGGTTGGAATACTAAAGGTAACCTCATTCCGTCGATATGAGGAAATGTTCAC